>PVLA01000266.1:248083-646031 GCA_004027455.1 Hydrochoerus hydrochaeris
CATGGAGGAGGATTTGCGGGGTTCCTGTGAGACAACTGCCCTGAGACACTGGACAGGCAGCCAAAGACGGGCAACTAGGACACATATGTTACACCACCGGCCGCCTAAGACAGGCACAGGACCTATTGCTGTCCTGCAGGCCCATGACGGGTAAGGCCTGGTTGGGTTCATATGAAGAGTCCTTGACCCAAGACAGGCGTTGTCCTACAGGCAGCCAAAGATGGGCAACTAGGACACATATGTTACGCCACCAGCCACCTAAGACAGGCACAGGACCAATTGCTGTCCTGCAGGCCCATGACGGGTAAGGCCTGGTTGGGTTCATATGAAGAGTCCTTGACCTAAGACAGGCTCTGTCCTCACAGGAACTGCCATACTCCCATAAGTGATAAAGGAAACAATGTAGGGAGTGGCATAATAGCCTCACATATCTCTTCCTCCTGCAGGCAGCCAGGTGCATCGGCTTACATTTCCCAAGCTAACTAAGTAACAAGATTGAGATGTAAAAATAGTTAATTAAAACCTATTGTTTAGGATTGTCCCTGCCTGGCCCTAAGCCTGGGGCACTTCCTGCTTGGGGCTGGGGGTGGCTGCCAAAGGTTAGCAAATATATATTCCAGCTTCTAAAAAATAAAGCGGATTCAGATTCACTCACAGACTGGTGTGCAGTGTCTTCTGTCTCTCACTCGCCGACTCCCTGTCCACCTTTGGGAAACCCTAGCCCTGCCGCAGCTGGACTCCAGCAGGGGCACACATGTAAATCATAGCAGGGCATCTGGTGGATCTTTCATTATAACATACTCTCTTTGTCATTATTTTTATTTTTGACCCAGAGAAAATGCATGACTCTCCCAAGAATGGAAAAGAAGGATAGGGAGGGAAAACTCCTCTTTGCATGATTTTCTCCTGTGCAGCTGGCTCCAAAGTTCAGGTTTAGTAATGAGCACTCTGTGAGGCACAAGTCTGAGCAGAATCTGATGACTTTCAACTTTGAGGGCTCGTACTATAAATAGGAAATGTGTGCTTAGGAGTTTTGCAACTTGTCCTCCAGCAGTACTCGAGGACTTTGCCTGTCTCAGCTGCAGCAGCAGGACAGAAGCTGAGGGAGCAAACCAGCCTCTAGTGGGTGCGGCCAAAGTCACACGCAGACACCAGAGGGTCAAAACTAGAAGCCAAGTCCCCCGGCAAACCTGCAGATTGTATTTTAAGTTAGGTTTAGTGTCCCTATGTGGTGACCCTCTACTATTTAACTTAAAAGGTGAGAAGTGAATGAGTCCCAGATGAGGATGTCACACTTCTGGGGCCCTGTTTGAGCTTGTACCTACATGAAGCTAACATCAGGGGTGAGGCTGGTCTCAGATGGCTCACATGATGCCAGGGCAGGGTCTCAGAGCTGTGGGAAGTGGAAGCAGAGGCAGCCACGGCTCCCAGCTCATCTCTCACCTCTGCCCCTTCCATCTGCTTCCCTGACTTTTCTTCCTCCCCAACCTGTTTGTTTCCTGCCTCTTTGTTTCTGTGGCAGGAAATAGCTGGATATATATTTCATATCCCCTAAATGCTGCCTCTTTGTTCTCCCTCCCCCAAAGCCCTGGTGACTCCTCCACCCTCCCTCTGTGACTGACTCCTCTAGGACCTAATGTGAGTGGAGTGTGAGGCAGCAGGGCTCCCCCGAGGCTGCGGGGCTCCCCCGAGGATGCGGGGCTCACCCGAGGATGCGGGGCTACTTCAAAACAACCCCTTGACTGTGCACCCTGACTCTGGTCCCACCCTCTTGCCATAGATTGCCAGTTTTGGAGACTAGAAATAGCTTATTCCCATAGCAAAGGGCCGAGCTCCTGAGTCCCTCCCCTCTTTCTGCCTTGGGACTCAGTAGTTCTGCTTTGAAGCCGACAGCCCCAGGGCCCTCCCTGACATCGCCCATGTGCCCCCTTGTTCTAATTGCCTTCCCTGCTCCCCATTGCCCCACAGTGCCCACCTCCCTGTGCTCCCAGGCATCTATTCCCTGATGCCCTTTAGCATTTAAAAACTCTGGATGGGGCCAGGTGTAGTGGTACATACCTCTAATCCCATTCCTCAGGAGGCTGAGGCAGGAGGATCACTGGGAGTTCAAGGTTAACCCGAACTATACAAAAAACAAACAACTTTGAACCTCAGCAGAGTGTAGTGCTGTAATCCTAGCATTCTGAGAGGCTGAGGCAGGAGGATCCCAGGTTCAAGCCCAGCCTAGACATCTTAGCGAGACCTTGCCAATAAACAAATAAATAGATAAATAAATGGTCTAGGGATGGTACTTGGTGTAAAGGCCCTGGATTCAATCCCCAGTACAGAGAAAAATAATCTGGACTGTGACAGACACTTAAGATCCTACACTGTGATGCTATTTTACCATGTCCAGGTGTGCGCCTGCCCTCACGAGTTTGACCATTAAATGGCACAGTCCTTGGCACAAGGAGACCGGGTTGGAAGAGGAAGCGGGGTGGCAGAGTACCTTAAAGTGGAGTCTGCAGAGCCCACACGCTGTCTGCACTTGTTTGGGAGGGCGGGAAGTCGCTCAACCCCACTCCCAGGCAGCCTTGCCCAGGCCCTGCGCGGCATCTCACCTTGCTGTTCGTAGCCACACTCTGACACTGCCTCATTCCCAGGCTCAGCCTGTCCCTTTCCTGTTTGCCGTCTTCACAGCTCTCACTGAGGCTGCGCACCCCGAGTCCACGCTGGTGTCTGGAGTTCCAGGCACCCAGTCCAGAAGCCCAGCCCTGGACAGGGCGCAGCCTGGGGAGAAAGACGGCCCCTCCTGCCATCCCGCCCCTGGCAAAGTGCCCTCCTACACCCTCCGGAGCACAGCCGGCTGGCACGTCACCCTCAGCCCAGCGGGAGCCCCTGGCCGGAGCCGACTCCCAGAACTGTGAGGCAGTACGTTTGCGTGGTTTTAAAACAAGTAAGTTTTGGGTAACTTGTTAGAGCAGTAACAGGGAATTAAATACCCCTCACAGCTGGGTTAAGGAATAACCGATACCGAGACACTCCGCGCCTCCCTCCTCTGCGTCCTAAGGCTGGTGACCATCTCCAGCCTGGGCATCAGCCGCCGCTTCATTCCAAGGCCCAGGCGCTCCGGGTATATCGCCAGGGCCGAGCTACGGCGCTGCAGGGTGTCCGCAGCAGTGCGCTGGAGCAGGCTCACGCGGGCAGGGAAGGCACTTGGAACAAGGGGGCACATGGGCCATGTCAGGGACAGTGGGCGCTGTCCGATTTTCAGCAAATGAGCAGGTCCCTTGTTAGACACAGGCGACCTTAAAATGCGAGTAATAAGCCAGGCCCAGCGGTGCAGACCGGTGATCCCTGCACTCCAGGAGGCTGAGGCCGGAGGGTGGCAAGTTAGAGCCCAACCTGGGCCACGTGATGACTTCATGAAACTCAGTCCCCAAAATCAAAACAGGGATGTAGGTCAGTGTGAAGTTCCTGGGTTCTATACCCAGTGCTGAAAAAAAGAGAAATTACGTGATATAAACTGACAATTAACTACATTTTATTTCAAAGATAATAAACACTCAAAACGAGCCACTTCATTTTACTAATGCTGTATCATCTTTACTCTGTTTAACAATCAGTGTGTGCAGTTGCCTGTCGTCGCTCCACCCGGTGGGGGCAGGTGTGGTGTGACAGTGTTCAGTTCCAGTCTCTGTAGCTGTGCTTATGACGTCATGTTGGTAGCTTGAAACGGGCCTCAATGGGGCACCTGCAGCATGGAAACGGGCAAATGCTACAGAGCATTGCTTCTCCCCACACCCAGGTCAGGGCGCATTTATATTGACCCCTGTGATGAGGGCAGGTGATATCGTGACCTTGGGATGCTGCCAATAACTTTGGGGTGTTCTTTAGGTCCCCCAACAGATGTCATGGACACCTGTGCCAAGCAAGGCTCCAGAATCACTGAGACAAAGTTCACCCCTGAGGCCCACTGAGGCCTCACAACCTCTGAGTCTAATTCATCTCTGAGTTCCCAAGGCAGGGGTAGTCAATACTGTCAACTGAATAGCGACGAATCCACAGCTTCCTCAAAGGGGAAGTATCACTTTTATTTTCTCTCCAACTGTTACCATTAAAATTATTTAATTACTAGTTAATTAATTTCAGTCCACAGGAAATGTTTTCCAAATGTTAGGACCTATTATCATTATAATGACTGCTCTATGGATCCACATCCACTGGCTGCAGTGTTTTCTTTGTTTTGTTTTGTTTTTTTGGTACTGGGGATCAAAATCACGACCTTGTGCTTGCCAGGCAGGCGCTTAAGCCACTGAGCTAAATTGCCAGCCCAATCGCAGTGTTCTTCTGTGATAGGTATCTTTTCTTAAAGCATGGTGAGTGTTTATATTGTAAGGCTTCACAGCAAGAGCTTTTCTCCTCTTAGCTTGTCACAAAGTTTCCAACAATTCACAAGTGAAATTAAAATGCTGGCTGGTAATTAAAGATAGTTGAACATTTTTGTCTTTCCTATACAATGTGAAGGTAAGGAAGGAAGCTTCTTTACACAGAATCAGGAGGCATCGTAGAATTTTTAATAACTAGCATTCTGTAATTCCTAACAATAATTGATTCAAAGCCAAGGTCATTTGTTCACAAAGGGAGGCAGAGGCCCAACGTAGGGTATGGGTAGGATTGGGCAGCACCCTGTGATCTGCTGATGAATCTTAGCACCTTCATCAAGGGTGGAAAACTGTGCCACGACAGCTTTCTGATGAGGTTCAGGGGAAACTGCACAGTGCCATGTCTGACTCAGTCACCCACAGTGCTTCAGGTGTCAGATCCACCTTCTAGTTTATTAGAGCGACTAAACAACCCACAAGGAAGCCAGTGGACATTTGCGGAAGACTGAACAACTGGACAGTTGAGAAAAGTGGAAGGGCAAGGAATGCTTTAGATGAGAAAAGACAAGATGTTCTTCCTGAGATAAACATACACACCAACTACCAGCAGGGGTGAAACAATGGAAATGAAAACATATGAGCTGGCCATGGAGGCATATGTCTATAATTCTGAGGCAGGAGGATCACCAAGTTTGAGCACATTTTGGGCAATTTAGCGACTTAGTGAAATTCTGACTCAAAATAAAAAGGCCTGGGGATGCAGTATGAAGGCCCAGGGTTCAATCTCCAGCATCGGGGGAGAAAAAGGACAAGAAAAAGAAAAAAGAAATGAAAACCTATGTTCACATAAAACATTGCTAGCTGGTTTATTCATTATAGCACCAATTTAAGACAATCTAGGTGACCAGCACTAGAGCATACACAAGCCAGTTGTAATAGGTACAAACAGTAGAATACGACTCAGTCACAACAAGGAACAGCAGCAGGGCAGAGGAACTCAGGAACACTCTGCTGAGCTGTAAAAATCCATGCACACACAAAAGTACACACACTAAGTTTCCATTGTATAAGAAATTCTAGAACACGCAAAACTCACCCATGATAAATGAAATCAGAGCAATGTTGATTTAAAGTCACGGACATGACCTTCTGAGACACTGGAAATGTGTTGGCTTGCCGAAGGTTACCAGGTGTGGGCACTTGTCAAAATTCACCCACTGGTTTAACACCTGTGCACTTCACCATAAGAGAGGACAAGTCAGTCGAGGGAGGGACTAAAGGATGTAACAACCAAACACAGCATGTGCACTTCTGGGATCCACAAACAACTGTAAAATGTTTTTGAGAAAACTTAAAGGTAGGCTATTTATACGGGCACTGAAAGGATTTGTAGGGGTTATGGATCTTTTGCTGTGACAATGGCCTGTGACCCTATATGAAAGTGCCCACAGTTTTAAGAGACACACAGCAGAGGCCTGAGGCAGAGGGTGGGAATGCAGGGTTAGGGAAGCTGGGAGGGAGGCCTCCAAGGAGACCGGCTGGCAGGAGGAAAGCAGGACAGCTGCGACACCTGAGGCCTGGTCATCTCCCTATGGCCACCAGCGTCTCCTGAGCTATGAGCCCAAACAGGGATTTCCAGGGAGGAAAAGCCTTCGGACTGCTGAAGGCCCAGCAGGAAGAGAGGCTGGAGGAGATCAAGGAGCAATTCCTGGATGACCCCAAATACAGCCCTGATGAGGACCTGCCCTCCAAACTGGGAGCCTTCAAGAACTATGTGGAGTTTAATCTAAAAGGAAATGGAGACATCGATATCATGTCCCTGAAGAGAATGCTGGAGAAATTTGGGGTCCCCAAGACCTACTTAGAGCTAAAGAAATTAATCGGAGATGTGTCTGGTGGCTCTGGGGAGACATTCAGCTACTCTGACTTTCTCAGAGTGGTGCTGGGCAAGCACCCTGATCTGCCACCCTGAAAATAATCCTGATGTACGAGGAGAAAGCGAGAGAACAGGAGAAGCCAACTGTTCTTGGCCCCAGCCAAGAAAGCTACCTCTGATTGCCCTAACTGCAGAGTGGAGTGAGTGTGTGTGTGTGTGTGTGTGTGTGTAGGGGGGGTGGGGAGGAAGCCTGCATGGCAGGATCTAAGGGCTTCCAATGACACCCAACATAGAAAAAGAAGACAAAATCGTGAGCCAGAGTCAAACTAAATTAAATAAATTATCCTCCCCTTCCAAAAGAAGAATAAGATACGTATCTCTTAGTTTGCAAGAACTGATTGCATTATGTGTGATGATATGAACAGCTACTTTGAAGAAAAACAGACATTATGGTAGCCATTGCTGATTTCCTATCATCATGCTGTGAAGTCTAGAAACGCTTTTACTCTTTGTTTATAGTGGTTTTAGTCTGTTGTGTATTGTTTAATTCCAACATACATGAAGGTATGGATAGGTATTTTGCAGAGAACAAGAGACACTACAGTAGCCACTGTTGATTTTTCTATTGTCTGGTTTTGAAGGCCTGTAATGCTTTCATTCTTCTGTTTTGATCAGTTTTATACTATTTCATTTTGTTTGAATTCATTGTGTGTGAAGATACAGACAACTATTTAAAAAAAAACAAGAGACATTATGGTAGCCACTGTTGATTTTCTGCTGTCTTGCTTTGAAATCCTGAGTCACTTGCATTGTTTTCTTCTGATCTGTTTTGTTCTGTTTTATTTTAGCCTCTTTAAAAAAAAGATATGCATCGTAAGCATTTAGGGTAAAGAGACGTGACGTCAGGGTTACAACTCTTAAGGAGGAAAAAAGCAAATAAAAAAGTCAAATAAAGCGAGCGATAAAATCTTGGTAATCTGGACAGCGAGGACATGGGAGTTCCTAGCTCTTTGGGCTCTGTTTTCATGTATATTTTAAATGTTTCATAATACGCATAACTGTCTTTGGGAAACAAAGAGGGAATACAATCCCTTGCAGTGCAAACAGAGGGCGTGTGGAAGCTCTCAAAGCCACTTTGACTTAGCTGACAGCGACCACTCTCCCTGCTCGGGATATTGTCCATTTTTCATTAAAATTCAACATATCCCAAGACCCTGATCACGACTGGATTGTGTCAGCCACGTTCACTTCGTATTTAAATCCCCAAATGTTTCTGGAGGAACAGCGGGAAATGCGTCCTGCTGCGGAGGGACCCTGGCCACCAGGGGGCGCCGGCGCCCAGCTCAGCGCCGCTCGTCCCGGGCTCTTCATTGTCCGGGCTGCTGTCTGACGGCCTCGCCCCACGGCCCTGGGGTCTCTTGGAGGAAACCGTCCGCCCGCCGCGACAGAACATGCACGGCGTGTTAGTAGTACTTGAAGATGACTAAGTGGCCCTGCAGGGCGTGCCGCGCCGCCTGTCCTCGCCGGAGGCTGAGTCAGGGTGTGGACCCTTCTGGGTCCTGCGCTGCGCCCGGCTGGCCTGCTTGCTGGACAGGGGCTTGCTCGAGGCCAGGCCAGGGTCTTTGCCACCAGCGCTGACCTTCGGGAGCGTGGCCCCGGGACAGACCCTGAGACGCCCGGAAACGCTGTCCTGGGCCGCAGCGGAAGTGGGCGCAGGCGGCGCCCTAGCGGGGACTCCGAGCCCCTGGCCGGAGCGTGCAGACCCCGCGGAGCTGGGTCGGGGGGAGGGGGAGGCAGAGCAGGCTGAGGGGTCCGCAGGCCTCGCGGAGAAGCGAGTGACAGGCACGGCCATGCACCCGCCCCCCCCCCCCCCCCCCCCCCCCCCCCCCCCCCCCCCCCCCCCCCCCCCCCCCCGCGCAGGCTGCTGCACCCTCAGACCGAGCTCCGCCCGCGGGAGGAGGAGGCGCAGAGCAGGGACCGAGGGTGGGGGCCTCTCGGCGAAGGTGCGCCCGACAGAGGAGAGGGACCGCCTCCCCTGTGGGCGGAGCCCGCGTCCGTCCCCTCCAGGCTGAGCGCGAGGAACGCAGCGCTCACTCGGTCAGTGGGGCGCTGGCTGCTCCGGAGGAAGCTGGTCTCTATCCCCAGATCACTGCCCACTCCCAAGCGCCTGCGCTTCTCCTCCAGGCCAGGAGGATGAATTCTGCCTCCCAGGAAGAGGGAGGAGGCACAGCACACAGCACAGCGAACCCCATGTGTAGACTGCTCTAGATGGACCCCGAAATCTGAAACCCGCCTAGGCTACGGTGGACAGGGATGACCCACCCAACGCAGTGAGGGCCTGTTTCCAAGTTTTGTTTCCCCAGCTAGGCAGGCTATGTGAGTTCAGGGGCCGAACCAACAAGGACTGGACTCACCGGCTCCTCAGAGCTGACCCCACTCCCAAAACCAAAAAGTGCACATCTAGGTTCACACTCAGACTCTGCAGCAAGTACCCACCCCCTTCCACCACAGCTGGACTCTCAAAGGGCCAGATGCATGTGCATTTGTGTGTGTGTCTTTGCAAGTGTGTCCATTTTGAGAATATAGACTTATTAATAACAACTATAATTTATTAGATGCCTACTGCACACGAAGAGCTTCGTTTTCATATTGAAGCTTCACAATAGCCCAGTACGGAATCCGATCACAGAGCTGCTGATTAACAAATCAGTGAGGAGCGAGTCATGAGAATGACATGTGATTCCCTGATTGATTTTATCTTTGGAGACATGCGATGGTTTTAGCAGCTTATTTATTTGGAAAATAAATTTTACAAATTTGCTGTACTTAGCTTTTATGAGATTTCAGTGTCTGTAATTTAGACTAAGCTATGCATGATAAACAACCTTAATAAGAAAAATATAAATGCATTTCTTCATTTAAACATTTGTAATGAATGGCAATATTTCCAGATGGACAGCTCTAAGGCAAAGAATTTTACTGAAAGAAAATACTAATTTGAGTAACTACTAGAACGTGAAGAATAAATCTTAAGCTAAATGCAAAGTAAAAATATAGTCATTTCAGTTACAAATGTGTACTCTGTGTGCTTTGATATTTTTCCTAAACTTTTTCTTAAGAATTGATTTACAAAATACCTTTGTTGGGCTGGGGATTTAGCTCAGTGGCTTAAGCACCTGACTGGCAAGCACCAGGTCATGAGTTCGATCCCTAGTACAAAAAAAAAAAAAAAGAAAAAGAAACAAAAAAACACCACCTTTGTTGCTATGTTGAGATTCAGAGAAGTAACTTTCCCAAGATCACACCACATTGACTATTTTTTCTTTTTTTATACTAGGAATTGAACCCAAGACCTCTGTGTTTTTTCATTTTTTCATATTTTATTCTGAGACAAGATTTTTGTAAGCCACTAATCTACCCAGATTAGGCTCAAGCTTGCCATCCTCCTGCCTCAGCTTCCCAGAGGGCTAGAACTCTAGACAGCCACATACTGCCCCACTCACACTGACCCTTGACTCTCTTTGTCTTCCTCTCACTGCACAGAGTCACACAAGAAATACACTTCTCAGATGAAGAAGTAGAAACGGCAAATAAATATATGGAAAAATGTTCAACATCACTGGTCATTCAAGAAATGTAAATTAAAACAACACTGAGCTTATTATCAAGAAATCAACCAATAACAAATGCTGGCAGGGCTGTGGCGAGAAAGGAACCCTTCTCCACTGTGGGCGGGAGTGCAGACGGGTGCGATCACTGTGGAACTCAGAGTTGATACTCCTCAAAAAAATAAAACTAAAGGTTCCATTTGACCCAACTCTTCCTGTTCTTGGCATCTTCCTGAAAGAATTAAAAGCATTCTACTACAATGATATATGCACATTCATGTTTATACAGCACAGTTTGTACTAGCTAACTCCTGGAGACAGCCCAAACGCCCATCAACCAAGGAATGGAAAAAGATGTGGGGTATTTACACAATGGAGTCCTGGCCATAAAGAGGGATAAGCTTGGGACATTTATAGCTAAATGTACGCACCTTAAGATCATACTTCTAAATGAGATAAATTGGACACACATGTGTAAATATCACATGGTTTCTCTGGTGTGAGAGACTGAAAGTGTAAATAAGGACCAAAATGTATAATAGATATTGAGAAATGAGAAGAAAATGTTCAAATGAGAAGGGGAATAAGGAAAGGAGGAAAAAAGGGACAAGAAAAAAAGAAGGAAAAATGGCACAAAGCTTTTGTAAATATAGAGGGGAAGAGGGGCTGAAGGGAGGGAGAAGGGAAAAAAAGAAGCAAGCCAAGTGGTTGTCACACACCTGTAATCCCAGGACTCAGGAGGCTGAAGCAGGAGGATCACTTCGAGTTGAAGGCCAGCCTGAGCTACATTGTGAGCTCAAAGTTAATCTGGATTATATAGCAAGACCCTGTCTCAAAGAAGAAGAAGGAGAAGGAAAAGGAGAAGCAGAAGCAGAATCAGAAGCAGAAGCAGCAGCAGGATATACCATGTACAGCCAGGGGTGGCGCACCCCTGTAATCCCAGCACTGGGAGGCTGAGGTGGAAGGATTGCTCCAAGTTCAAGACCAGCCCGGGCTACAAAATGAGTTCAAGGCCAGTCTGAACTGCACAGTGAAAGCCTGTCTCAAAAAGACAAGACAATTCAGTGGCACAAGTGCCAGCCTGGAAAACACAAGGTTGTGAATTCGATTCCTTGTACAAAAAACAAAACAACAACAAAAAAAAAACATACCATGTACAAGTACAAATTTCCTAAGATGGATGTTATTAGTATGTATATCTAAAATGTGCCAATAAAATAAAAATTAAAGAAAAAAATAAAAAGAAATACAGCTGTCTCCATTCCACATGTGCAAAAACTGAGGACAGGTCTTCTCACCTATCAGGAAACGGCCATCAGAACCAAACTCAAGGTCAGGTACAAGTGAGGATGAATATTCCAAAAGGAGACGGTGTTCCAGAGTTTGCGTGTGTGTGTGTGTGTGTGTGTGTGTGGCTATTGGCGCTGCTGCTGCTGACTAGCCCTCATATTCTTCCTGAACCCCAGCACAGGGTTTTTCAAGAACAAAGATTCCACAAGGAACCCCAGAAATCTCTGACAGTCAGAGATCAGTCCTCATAGCATCCTCAGAAACGCTGCCACTTCCTGCAGGCACTTGGTTTCTGTTATCTGGGCGATGCCTCTCTTTACACAGTCCCTCTGAGAGAAACCTGGCAAAGGCTGGGGCCAGCCGTGATTCCCAACCTAAAGAGAAAGTGGGAGACTCACCCAGGGGCAGGAGGAGACATGCTCACATCTGTTTCATCCCTTCCTAGGCCTACACAGATTTAGCCAGAACTGCTCAACCGGAAGTAGGCCAGGGCCTTGTGCTCTGCCACACAGCGAACTGCCAGGCTACAGTGAGGACTGGATGGAATAAGTGACAGATTTTCTCCCTCAGTTACCTCACAGATGAAAGTAGAAACGCAGACTGCCTGACTTCCATGGCCCAAGAAGGGGCCTGTGTCCTCACAGAGCTAAGTCCCCAGCTGCCCCATCATCTTCCGGTTCCCGAGAGAGTCCAGGCCTGTGGGCCCTCACTGGGCTCTCCATGCCCTGCTCGCCTGGGCCAGGCCCCCTGGGGGACACTGCTGCTTTGTGTCGCCCTCTTTGGTACAAGAGGGAATCAGGTGGTCCCCATTCTTCCTGTTCCACTTCACCAAGTACCCGTGAACACATTTCCTGTGCACAGGGCCAGCTCACCGATTATCTGCTCCAATTGCAGGGTGGGACGTGGTTAGCTTGGTCCCTCCAGCCGGAAGGCCGAGGGGAAGGGGAAGGTTGGCAGCACTGGCTGAAGGTCCTCTGGCGGCCTGGCATGCATGCTGCGTCCCCTGGCCTCTTTCCTTCCCCAGATGGCCAGTGCTTTTTCCCCCTCCATCCCTTTCAGAGTCCCTGGAGCTCCAGAGCTGTCTTAGCTCTGCCTCCGCCAGTTTTCCCAGACTCTCTCCCTGTCTGTGTCCACCGACAAACTAACATGCAGGAGTCGTTAGTGGTGCTCATGCATTAGTAAGTAACTTTCTCAGAGCATTTGCTCTCAAATGGTGCACGAGAGGCATCTTCTGTGTTTGTGCCCAAATCCATGCTTGCGCAGATGAATGCAAATATTATGCCTGCTTGGTTCTGAAGTACAGATCCCAGATAAGCGGCTCGCTGTCATCAGTCTTTTCTACCTCTCAGCACTAAAGCAAAGAAAACAGACAAGGGCTGAAGATTGTTTGTATCAGCTGGGATCACAGATCCCAGACCACACATGATTTTGAGGTGAAATTTATAGGTAATATAACCTACTTATATGTGTTTTCAAAAATAAGACCAGTAGACTGGGATGTAGCTCGGTGGTACAGCACCTTCCTAGAAAGTACATGGCCTTGCGTGCAACCTCCAGAACAACAACGAAGAATCAGTAGAATTTTTGGTCTGGAAAGATGTAAAGAAAAACGTTGCTGTGAGAGACCTTGGCCATGCAGGGGGTGAACAAATTGCTCGGAGCTAAGACTTGGTCACAAATCTGAGAGGCGCAGAGGGCCTGCTCTGGGAGATGGAGCTCAGCATAGGAAAGCCTCCCAGAACAGTCTCAATCTGAGGCTTCTGTGGCTTTTTATTGATCAGCCCAGGAAGCAAAGGTAAAGAACAAGATAAAAACATCTGCTCAGCGATGTGTCGAGGGGTAGGGAAGGAAGAGGGTCAGTTACATGATAGACCTTAGAGCTAATCTAAGTTAGTGTATCTCAGTTGTAGAACTCAGTTCCAAATTTGTGTTTGAAAACCAAAAAATTTGAGAACTAAGTGTATTTTTCCCACAGGAAACAATGGAAAACCAAATAATTGATTCTGAGGCCCAAAAATTACACAAGCAGTACAGTTGTCTGGGTGAGAGCACTGCTTAGACCGAAGCGTCACCCCTTTGTGTGCAGGGTGAGATGGGACGCGTGACTCATTCTTGGCTCAGGTTTTTTTCAAGTCGGATTTTTGTTTCAACTATCGAGAAAAGTGATGAACACTGAGCATATTTTTTTCAAACTTTGCTGTTGAGTGTGGGAAGGTCAAGTTTGGAGCCAGTTGACAACTGAGGTATCACTGTAATTTATTGGGGTACAGGAAGGACAAGGGTCAGAACATACCTTCCTTAAGACACTGTGTTTTGGTCCTACTCTGCTGTCCTGTAGGCTCCCCTGTAACCTTTCACCCTGCATTCCAGGATATCTGAGCTGTTGTCCCAAAGCTCCCTTTATCTCTGCACATCCATCTCACACTTACCTCTGGCCAAAGCCTCCACATATCCTTCTTTTGCATTTTGTATTTGAGCTTAGGAAAAAGAGACAGGGTAAAGGGAGGAGAGATATGGGGCTTGGCGGAGAAAGGTCATTGTGGCTTCAGCACACACTGTCTGCTGAAGCAACATACAGAGGGTTCTTAGGACCGTAAGAAGAGAGCAAAAAGAAAATAACATCGAGAACTACTAAAATCCCTAAGTGTAGATTGGGGCCCCAAAACAAATTTTTGGTGGGGGGATCCAGGCTTCCACCCTTTGTCTAAGCACCATAATATGAGTAATATTTAATAAAGAAATATTATTTTTGGTGACATATGGAGTGAACCATGTGGAATTTGCAAGTGGGGTAAGATTGAGAGCAAACCCAGAATTCCATAAGGGAAGATTGCCACTCTAATTAAAAAGTAAACTATAATTCCGGGTTGGACCATAACATCATCAAATTGTGAGGCCCCCGATTTTCCAAGGTCAGAATATCAGTCAGGGGTTTTACTGTGGTACGACATGGGCCTGGTAGACTGCCATTTTTTGAAAAATACAATGAGTAGGCCTAAGGAGACAAGGAAAGTTTTTACCTTTGCCATTTTGGAGTGACAGGTGACCTGTGCTGTCATTGCAAGGAAAAGATTATTCGGGGTGAAAGGGATGCCATTTGTTATTGCTGTTGCTGCTGCTGTTGTTTGTAGCACCTGTTTAGCCTGTGTGGTGAGCTGTTTAACCTCTCCTCAGGTAGGTCCCAAGGACTGTAGAGGGTAATGGGCCCCCTCTTCCCTGAGTACCCCTTCCTGAAGCTCAGGGGTGAGGTTGCTTCTCCCTAGGTTCCACACAATTACACGGGACCCAACTGTTCAGGGCCAGATAGTGGGTGTTGACACAAAACCAGTGGGTTTAGTCTTTCTTTTGTTGGTGTAAAATGCTTTTCAACCACTGTAAATCCATCAAAATTACAATTTTAAAAATTTAGAGTGAAGAGTGTTGTAAGAGTTGTGCCATGGAAGGAAGTTTCTCTATTATGTTCTCCCTTGTTTTAATAATTGAGTTTTAAGGGGATCATTGGCTCTTTCTACACTTGCTTATCCAGTGGATTAGAAGGAAGAACAGTGACATGTTTAATATGCCATAATTGCAGGAATGTTCTCAGAGAATGGAAGGTACCGTTATTGGTTTTTATTTGTAATGATAGCACTGTAACAGAAAAATAGGAATGTAATTGATGCTTTACATGTTTGGCAGTTTCATATGATTGGGCAGAAACACACACATAACTCAAACCAGTGTCTCCCGTAACATGAAGAAATTTAAATTTCCCAAAATGCATGTAATGAGTCCTATTCATTTACCAAATTTTGTTACCTTTTGAACCGTGAAGACTCATGTCTGTTTGTGGCATAGATTTGTTTTTGACAACCGGGGCAGATATGAACAATGTCTCATGATTGCTTATGAGTAATTTGAAAGGAACGGACAAGTGCTTTAGTTCCTTGATGGAAAAACTGATGAGAAGCAGTGGACTAGTTGAAAGTAGTAGAAAATGTAATGAAGGTGTCTGCATGGGCACTGACCTCAACTAAAAGGCCTCGAAGAGTAGAGTGAGAACCTGTATGGACGACCCCAGAGGGAAAAGCACACAGTCTAATCAGTTTTTGCAACCATCTAACCATGCGAGGAAGAATCTCACCATTGCCTTCATGATGAGAATGGTTTACATAACTTATAAACTTACCACAACATAAGCTGAATAAGCAACCATATTAAGCAGCTTATCCAAAAAATGTCAAAAAACATTTACAGCAGCTGTAAGTTCAGCTGTAAGTTCGAGTGTTGGACTATGTAGAAAGGCTTCCAAGAATTATTTTCTTTCCAAGGAAAAACTTCTTCCAACTAGCTTTTCTGGACCCATCAAGAAAATAGAAAGCACTTGAGAAATGCAGTGAGAGATAAGAAGAAAATAACAGATAAGGATAGAAGTTGGAGGCTGTGAGGTATTTTACCATAAGGAAGGGAAAATTCAGCTGCTCCTAGGATCAGGTAACTTATTTTCTTATCAGTCATGGTTGTCTTAGAAGTTGAATCATTGTAGAATATTAACAGATAATAATTATAAAGTTCCAAAGAGAAAACTCATTATCAAGTGAAACATAACATTTTAACACGACAATCATAATGACAGCATCATATTAACTCACCCCTCTTCTACTGTAAATTTGTACTTTAGAGTAAATTTGTACTTTAGATGTGTGTCTCAGTACCTTTCCCTGTGGGATACAGGAAGTGATCTATGTGTTCACCCACTGGGTACGATGAATGGCAAGGTGTGTGCATGTGTGCAAAGGTGATAAAACAGGATTTATACCCGACTTATAATCTAACTGTATGTTCTCAGAGGGTCCAATAGACCCACTCCACTCCAGGCTTTGTTTCAAAAAGTATTATTTTGTCTTTTCTCTGGCAGAAGACGCCCAGCTCAGTACAATGGAATATGAAGAACCAGATCTGCAAGTTTTGGAGGAGGCCAAGCATGAATCTTCACATTGCTCATGCATGGATGATAAGGGTGATCCATTATGGTAAAACATAAGCTTTCGTAACAGCAGAGTGATGTGAATGGGTGGTGCTGATGATGATGATGATGATGATGACTTTGACATTGGCCATGTGAACCAAAGTTCCTGTGACAGTGAAATGGAGCAAGAATTGACTGATACAAAGGAAATGCAGACCTTACATGACATGAAGAAACCTTTGAACTAAATTTGTCACCCTTCCATTGAATACCATCTAAGAAGAATGTACTTGTCCATGGATATAACTTATGTGATGTTGCCTGGACCACACAGTGTTCTAGCATCTCCAAGTGTTGTAATACATACGTAACAGATACACAGTCATCACAAAAGCATAAGCCTTGAAAAAAATATTTGTATCACTGGGCCGGCTATATGATGTCAGATTGGCATATACAACTTATTACAAATAGCTAGAACAAAGTTAGGGAAAGTCAGATATTTGAGCCTGAAAGTTTATCACCATAAATAACTTTAGTTTGGAAGTCACCAATATGATGAGACGTCTTTTAGTTTTGTATCTTCAAAGACCTGTACACTTGAGAAACATAAATATCTTTAATATCATGAAGTCAGCAATAACGAATTTCATAAACTGAATTGGAACTGCCCAACGAGGCAGCTTTTCCCTGCTTTCTGTTGTTGATCAGTTTAGGTGTCTCTGCTATCATGTAAAGAAAAAAATCTCATGTTTAGTATTGATCTCAAGTATGAGAGTTATAGCATTTGTCTAAAGGCACCAGGGAGGAGCTGGGAAAGAGTCACAGATGGTATGAGAGTCACCTGTGAAAACAGTTCAAGCTCAACCAAACTAAGAGAAGCAAAACTCAAAATAACTAAACATAAGTATTTTCTCTATAAATTGAATTCTCCACAAGCTTTTTCTTAACATACTTGATCCTTTTATTTTTTCTGGCATTTCTATTTTCTTGTAAGAACTTTATCATATGAAATCCTCTCACATAAAATAAAATGCATTTTATACTTACAGCTTTCTCTATAATTTTTCTTTATGTTATTTATTATAATCTCCCTGTAATATGCCTAGTGGCTGCTGTTTGGGATTTTAAAGTGTCCCTAAATTTGGCTGGCTGCCAATAGACCTTATCTTTATTGAATCAGCAGAAGAGCAAATTCACCCTGTTATAGTAGCCTAAGAATTTACAATGTATGAGAAATGTTTTTGTACAAAAATATCAGCTCCAATTGGAAGCCAAAAGTAAATTTATCGATCAGCTATAATTTTTAAAAATGAGCTTTTATAAATTTAGGAAAAGGTATTTGCATCCAACAGATCATGTGGGACAAAATTCCAAGAAGAAATTCTTTTCCTTGTCCTTGTTTCTCTAGGCCTGGAACTTTTATTTATTTATTTATTTATTTAGGTTTGTTCTCATGACTGAGTTTCTTAGTTCCATCTAATGGAGTTGTATGTGCACCCCAAGAGCCACTTCTCTAAACATTTAACCCCAGTCTATGACACTTCAGACACTCTTGAAAGTGTCCTGACCACCAAGAAGCAGTATATAGCCTAATTTCCACTTTGGTTATGCATGTGGTTGTCTGGTCTCCTCAGGTGTCTGTTTTATCTCCCTCTGAGTTAGTTTTGCTGTCTTCAGAAAAACAGTCTTGGCTGTTCTATGGCTTCTCCACACAAATCCAGGCAGAGTGGGGTGCATACAAAAAGGGCAGGACACATCTCCTTCTCCACCAGAACCAGGTTGACACAGGCATAAAATCTCCCACACCAGCCCCTAATCATGTGAAATGAATTGACTTGTTTAGACCCAAATTTAACTGCATTGGTAGCAAAAATAAGATGTTAATCCATACTCTTGCAAGAGTGGTACCTGCACATACAGGCCACCAGAAATGAGGAGCTGTGTGTTTTTATTTCTAACTCATAGGAGTCTTTTTCCCCATTGCAGGACTTTTGGGCTCATGTTAATATTTACTTCTTGAGTTTTGTAATTTAACCAATGAAAAAAATTTAAGTTATAGCATACTTATCTAAACTGGCCCTCCATTAAACCATGTAACTGCATTTGATGTAATGTCTTGTCTGAAAAACCTATATAGTTTCCCATGGACATCTCCAAAAGAAACAAAAACAAAACAAACAAACAAGAGAGAGAAGTCAGGATGACTGACCAGTGAGCAACAAAATACAAAGCCTCGCAGGAGAAACAACTCATTAGCCAGGATAAAACACCCTGAAGAGACCCAGACAGAGGAAGATGGATCCTCTTGACACAGGAAGAAATTAAAATGTAAAAAAGCTCATCAAATATGTTGGGACTACAACTGGAATAGCTAAAAATTACAGGACACAGCATTTTCGCAGCAACCCTCCAAGTTTGTGCCTGCCTGAATTTGAGTTGGCTTGAATCCTTGCCGGCCAGCAGAGCCACCCAAACTCATTCCACCACCACTCACAGGAAGCACAGCAGCACTGAAGTTGGGGTTTGGTGAGCCCAACAGAGAGCAGAGCCACCAAAGGGACCTTCATTAATCCACAGTCAGTGCTGGGAATGAGACACCCCCCCCCACGGGAAAGGCGTGACCAAATGGGCGACATGTTGGAAACAGGCAGGAGGAGCCTGAACTGAGAGTGACAGTGACTTCAGTTGGTTGCACCCTCCCCAGCGCAGATTCATGGGATTTGCTTGGACTGGGCTGCATCCCTGGCTGGGACCCAATGAGCCATCCCAAATTGATTCCCTGTGCCTAGCATGCACTAACCAGGTGAAAGCCCCTGAAATTTGGCCGGCCCGGTGGGGAGGGGCAGGCATACGCAGTCTGCTTACACCTCAGTGACAAGAGCAGTCAGGACAGGGTGGAGGTCCCTCCCCAGTGTGCTTCAGAGGAACCATGGCCAACAGGGAAGGGGGCTGGGACCTGCACTGTAACCTGTGTAGAGGAAGCCAGGGCCATGACAGGAGAGAGAGGCAGAAGGAGGCACCCAGCCCAGAACCCTGAGAACCCTGATCCAGGAGAGGGAAAAACAAGGGAGACTGAGGGCGGCAAACACTCAACATCAGACATGGCTTCAATGGACATTAAGAGATCTCTTTGGGACCTTGTAGATGAGCTCAAAACTGAAATATTAAATCAGGTAAAGCAAGATATGAGTAGAGTAATAAAAGAAATGTTCTCGGGAAGCACCTCTCAGGAAGATACAGATGGAAGAAGGGAGGAACACACAAAAAAAGGAGAGAAACATTCAATAAAGAATATAAAGCAAATATAGAATACATGAAGCAGATTCAAAGAGACTACCAGGAAATTAAAAACTGCACTGAAAGCTGGCAAAACTCCTTAAAAAAAACTAAGGATAGACTATCAAAACTTGAAGACAAGTTTGCAATGTGTGATCATGAAAGGAAATATCTCTTAAAAATAACAAGGAAACGGGCAGTAATAACACAAAGGCTAGAAGATGACAAAAGAATCTACAATTTAAGAATAAGAAATGTGAACGAAGAAGCAGGAATACACACAGGTAAATTGCAAAAGCTATTCATGGAAATAATTAAGGAAAACTTCCCAAGCATGGGAAAAGAAAATGACATTCAGTTATGTGAGGCATACAGAACTCCAGCCACCTACAACCAAAACCAAGCTACACCCAGACACATAATAAACAAGATACCAGAAATTTAATATAAAAACAATATTAGAAGCCATCAGAGAAAAGAAACAGATTACCTATAAAGGTAAGCCCATCAGGATCATGGCTGACTTCTCGACACAGACCATCAGATCAAGAAGAGCTTGGAGCAAAGTATTCCAAGCCCTGAAAGAAAATAACCTCCAGCCCAGATTGATGTATCCTGAAAAACTGTCACTAGAAATTAATGGAGAAACAAGATGCTTCCATGACAAAGAGGAACTGGGGGAGTTTGTGACCACCAATCCAACCCTACAGAGAATATAGAAGGACATTCTAGAAAGAGAGAAAAAAATACCAGGATTTTAGGAACAGTGGCAGAAAGGCCTCAATGAGTAAGGTAGGCAGTAGAATGAAGGACAAAAGTAGACAAACAGGCAGAAAAATAGCATAGCAAAAATGAGGCAGAGAAGGATAACTAGAATCTCTAACATAAATGACCTTGATACACTATATTGTTAATAGTGCACCAGGATTTAAAACCCACATTACTCACACTACTCTGCTTAGATGTATTATATTCTGTTCCAGTCATTCTACCTGTACTAGATTTGAGAGCACAGTTATCCCGAAAATAACAGGATATAGTACAGTAATCATCCTAAATTTCCATTAACTTAATCTAAAGCTCTATAAAGCCTACAGTGTTTTACTGTGACTGATCGTAATAGAATCTGGTCTGTTAGATTGCTGCTTTGTATTGATAGATTTTATTCAAAGCTGTTATGATTGATAGTATCAAGTCTGAGAGTACAGGCAGCTGCACTTAAGATGACAAGATTCACTAGAGTATCCACTCTGGTTTGATTATTACCTGCCTTTGAAGTTTTATACTGTCTACAATGTTTTATTTTTACTAATATTGTTATGTACTACTATATTCAATTATACTGCTATATTCAAATATCCCTGATGATATAGACATTCTATTGAAGATAATAAGAGACAACACAGTAATCATTGCAGATCACCTTGCATTGTGGTTTTATACGACTTTTTGGTTTCATGTTTTTATAGGAATTTGTTTTGTTTTGTCTTGCTATATTTTGTTTTTCCCTCTAATACAGAAAGGATAGAAATGCATGTAGAGATTCATGCATGCGTAGCTGTTACACTCTTACTGTTTGAATACCTACTTTGTATGTTTCAATGTTGTAACTTGAACAACTATTTCTAAGAGGACAATATGTAATTTATCAACTAGTGATTTCTTATTGTTTACCTTTTTTTTGAAATTCTGTATTATCTCTACCTTTTACATGCTTTTGTTTCTCTTTAAATAAAAAAATTTTTTTTAAAAGTAAAAGGAGGAACAGAAAGTACTCTAAAGGATATAACTGCATTTATGTTTAAGTGTGTATGATTGATAACCATGTTGCTAAATTATTATTGGATCATTGAACTTCTTTGCAGTCTCACCGTTTGAATGTCCACTCCATATGTTTTAATGTTGTAACTTGAACAACTATGTCTAAGAAGACAATACCTAATTTATCAACTAGTGATTTCGTACTGTTTATTTTTTCCTGAAATTCTGTATAGTTTCTGCTCCTTTTTCTGTTTTGCTTTTTTCCTCTTTAAATAAAATTTAAAAAACAAACAAATAAAAAAAGAAATAATAAGGAATTTTTGAGCTCAAAGTAGCTACAGGCTTAATAACCAGTTATTAGCACAGACTGAACAGACAAATATGTACAGGGAAGCTGTCTTTAAATCGGAGTGCACCCTCAGATGTATTTACCATACTATACTTGAGTCTTTGTGAAAACATTGATGGGGTTCCTTTTTTCTGATAAATTTGTCCCAATGTGGAGTAATTTAATTGACTTTTGTTATCTTTAGATCCCCCCTTTTTTTTTTCTGTAAAATAGGTCCTGTTGGTATATAGTATAGTAATAAAGAGTCCTCCCACCCCACTCTGGCCACCTCATTTGGTCCCGTAGGGAATCAGAGGCAGAATGAGGCTTTAGAGGGAGCCAAGAAAGGAAAGAAGCCTTTGTAGGAGAACCTCCTTTGCTTGAGTAGGTAAAATAGTGACCCTGAAAGATGCGAGATAGGAAAGTGAGCAACTTTCACAGGACCTAGTAGCTGTCTCAGATTTTGGTCCACATGCACCCAGTCCTCCACCTCCAGCCTGTCTTCCAGTGGGAACCAAGGACATTGTCAATGGATATGATTAGTTCAATAAGTTGAAGTTCAGTAACTTTACATTCAGATGTCTTTAAGAGACATCATAAATGCTGCTTAAATTACTTTTCCTCTCTGGATAAAGTTTGATCCATACAGTGTGCAAAGCAGAAAGAACACAATAGAAGAGCAAGAAGAAAAACAAACAAACTGCCCCCTCACTTAGTAGTTGGATAGTTAAAAGACCCCTGGGCTGATAAACTTAGCCTATGCCTTTGTTGCAGACATGTCAGGCTTATCGATGGCTGTTGGCTTTCTCTTACTGGGATGAAGAGTTGAACATCCTTGTCCCTTTTCCAAATTTGGAATTTCTGTCCTCTACATTTAATTGTACCAACTTAAACTTCACATGGGGAACCAGCTGTGACTGTTAGTGGTCATGGTAATGCAGACGATGAACAAATTACTCAGAGACAAAACTGTGTCAGCAATCTGAAAGGCCCGAAGGATCACCCTATTAGGGGATCTCAGCAGCCTCCAGGAACAACCTAGCTCTGAAGCTTCTGTGGCTTTTTATTGATAGATTCCAGAAACAAAGAAAAAAATATCCATGCAGGGATCTTTGTCAAGAGGCAGGGAAAGATAACAAGATAGGCCATAGTGCCTGCTACTGTTATCCCGGTATCCTGCTGTGAAGTTCTTCACCAGTTTCACTGCATTGTCTTGACTGGCTTTGTTCTGTCTTGTTTTCTTGTATTTTACTACCTTCAAAAAAAAAAAAAAAAGGCAGGGAAAAAACTGGGAGCCAACTTTGTGACAGACCTTAGAGCTAATCTAAATAATTTATTAGTATGAGGACAGCAGGGGCCAGTTCATACATTCTTGAAGACAGTGTGTTTTGAGCCCGCTTGGATTGTTGTCCTGTAGGTTGCCCTGTAATCTTTAACCATGCATTCCAGGGAGGTTGCATGTTACCCCAAAGTTCTCTTTATCTCTGCATATTCATCTTACACATACCTCTAGCCAAAGCCCCCACAGAGAAATAAAGGGGAGGAACCTGATAAATAAAACATGACACAACGCTTTGGCCCAGCTATACTATTTTAAGATACAATGGAGAAGTCAAAAGCTTACTTACTCATGCATTCGCCATGAATGAGACAAGTTAATACAAGTGTGTCACCTTGGATATGATTAGTATTACTGTGATGATGTGACCATGTGAGTGACCAACAAATACTTAGTAAGGTTCCAAAGAGCAAAGTACCGGATTTCTTTGTTCTACATGGAACTTAAAGTTCTAGAGAATTAGATATGTCAAAAACAGTACCAAAAAATAGTCCTATATATAAATAAAGATATAGTTAGGTTTGAGGCACAGTTAATGATAAATATTTTGCTGTCATTCTTGTTTTAAATCTATGTAAACATGAGGGACAGAATACCCTGGGTTCCTTACCGAACACAGGTATTAACCAGGTGTGGTGGTGCCAGAGCCTTGCTGTGAGTTTCTGGTCAACCTGGGCTACATAGTGGATTCAAGGTCAGCCTGAACTACAGAATGAGACCCTGTCTCAAAAAAATTACACACACAAACACACACACACACACAGTACTCTTCTCCATTGTGATAACAACAACAAATATAATCTTCTTCCTTTAAAAAAAACAAGTCTGTCCAGGCCTGCTGGAGCAATCCTGTAATCCAAGGACTTGAGAGACCAAAGCAGCAGAATCACAGTGAGTTCAAGGCCAGCCTGAACTACACACCAAGGCCTTTTCTCAAAATCACAGCAAATTCTTATCTCAAAAAACAACAAGTGAAAGTTCAAAATGCCCTTAAACTGTACCATTCTTTTTAATATTTAACTGGTATCTGTTTGCAATACATAATGATTATATTCCTGGAGGGGAGGACTGTGTTTTTCAGCTCACAGAAAGCCATTCCATTAGCAATTGCCTCTGGATTCTACAAACAGAATCCTGGAGTGACAACAGTTTAAAAGAGATAGAGGCTTGTTTTCCTCACAAATAAAGTAAATCAGGGAGTAAACTGTTGAGCTGGTTTCACAAACCTCCTATTTTGTTCCAACATTCCTAACATTGATTTCCATCCTCAAGTGGTCACAGAAGGATTGTTAAAGCTCCAGCCATCGCATTTGTGACCTAAGTAGGAAGAAGAACGAAAACAAGAAAGAGCAAAGTCACCAAGCAGATGAATAAGTTCTAGGAGTGTTCCTGGAAGCCTCCCTGCACCATTCGTTACATGTCACTGTCTACTCCTGTCCTTAAGGTGAGCCTGGGGATGTCGTACGTTAGCTAGAAGCCCAGCCAGCTCTATCCACTTGAGTTCTAGGGTGAGAAGTAGGAATAAAGGGACACTAGGTGACAGCAACTCATCCCATCACTTCGTTTCACCCCATCACTGGCAATGTCTGGGGAGCCTGCCGTGGCCCTAAATCCAGATTCAACACACAGCGCCCAAGAGAGGTAGCAAGCTGTGGGCGGCTTGGCTGGGAGCCCATGGGCTTCCGTTTCTGGCTGCTACTGCCCGCCAGGGGCCAGAAGGAAGCCTCACCAGTGAAGAACTCTGCCGAGGACCTGGTGCTGACCAGATCTGGAGACGCAGAACCACCTTGAAGGAAAAGGCCCCAAACCTAAATGCAGGCCTGAGTCTCTAGAGTAAGAAATCAGGATAGGGTGCGTTACGGCCTCCTGTTTGACATGAGTCGTTCCCATGCACACCAGTGCGTCTCCAGGCTCTGTGCTGAACCTTCTGGAGTTCCCTGAGGGCAATTCTGTCGCATCTTGCAAACGCATTTCACTGACCGTGTTTCTCTTGCTGTGTGTCCCAGATGCAGGCTGAAGCCAGCAGGCTCCCTTCCTTGGAGAGCTAAGCAGGTGCGAGCGTGCACGGGTGGGTGGGTGGTGCAGCAGGCCGTGCATGTTGAAGCGGTCAGTGTCACACTGGGCCTCCTCTGCCCGTGACAGCCAGCCCAGTGCCACACCTCAGAAAGGCTCGGTTGTATTTTGACTTGTAATTCTTCCTTGTAGCGCTCAGAAGGAACCTGCTTTCTTCCAGGCTGAGCATTTCGGGACAGACAGGTGACAGCAGCTTCTGCGGCTGAATGCCGTCTTCTCTTCATTCCATCCACTCAGACCCTGAAAAGGTGCCTGAGCTATAAAATACGTTTTTATTTGCAACTTTGCAGAAATCCTCCTTGGGTGGAAGCCACGCTAAACTCTGGCCTGGGAAAGAGCCAGAGATACAACAAGATAAAATAATGCTCTGTCCTTGTAATTTTTTTTGTTTCTTCCTTAGGTTCAAAATCCCTCCAGAGAGGGCAATTTGACAGCAATTTTCAGTTTTAATAAAACACTTAAACTTTGATCTAGAAATTTTTCTTCTAAGAATTTATACCAAGAAAATAATTAAGGTTGTACAACACACAAATATACCACAACAAAGCTGGGGGTGGCGGCATAAGCCTGATATCCTAGCACCCTGGAGGCTGAGGCAGGAAGATCGCTGTGAGTTCTAGGTCAGTCTGGGCCAAATAGCAAGACCCTGTTTAGAAAAAATACTAAATAAGGATGTTTGTTAGTAATAAAAATTGGAAACCACCTAGATATGGTAGTTTACATTGTACTCTAACTGCTAATAGCAGACAGTGAATGAATGAATACAGTCTATAGTTCTATATAACAACTCTTTGCATCCATGGAAACTGATTCGTTTAATTACTGTTTACTGATTACCTGCTAAATGTTGGGAACTAATATATATATATTTTGGTACCTGGGATCAAGCTTATGACCTCGCTCTTGCCAGGCAGGTGCTTGTGTCCCTGAGCTAAACCCTCAGCCCTTTTCTTGTTTGCTTGTTTGTTTGTTTATTTGTTTTGTTTTAAAGGCCGGATATGCTTACCCACACTTTCAATCCCAGTATTCAGAAGGCTGAGTCAGGGGTTTCCACAAATCTGAAGCCAGTCTAGGCTACAAAGTGAGTTCAACAGTAACCCAGATTATATAGTGGGGCCCTGTCTCAAAAGAAAACAAAAAAAAGAAAAATAAATATATATGCCCTTTTATCAAGCACGCCAGGTGGGGTGGCACCTGAATGGAACTCCAGCCCTCAGGATACCGAGCAAGTGACACAGAATCTAAGGCCAGGCTGAGCTAGGCAGGGAGACTTCCTGGAGAACAGAAGACAAAGCACGTAGGACTCACCCACCGCTGCACTGAGCAAGATGGGGGACGCGGCTGGGCGTGGTGACACATGCTGTGACTGCAGCCTGGGAGACTGGAGCAGGATTTGGAGTTTGAGGGCAACCTGGACTACACAGGGAGATTCTGCCTCAAAATAAATACAGAGGCACAGAAACGAAACAACTGCTTTCTTTTCCCCACATTTACTTCACACCCACCTCTGAGCGGCGCCTCTTGACCCCCACCCCATGAGCTCCCGGGCAGATCTCAGCTCCGCTGGTCCCTTTGTGAGCTGAGCTGTCCAACTGAGCTAAGTGGCCCCGCTCCGGCTTCCCTCAGCTGAGGGGAGTCTTCCCCCAGCCTCCCTGTGCAAGCCTGCGTGCTTGAGGAAGTGGGGCTCTGGGGCGCCTGGTGGCCTCCTTCCATCCCCAGCTGCTCCTCTTCCTTGGGCCTTGGGCCCCTGGAGGGCTGCCTTGTGGCTGGGACTCGCTGGGAAGGACACAGTCACCGCCGCAGTCCTGAGCCACAGCTGGCTCCTGAGGGTGGCAGAGGTGCCTTTGCAGGATCTTTGTCTGGCTGCGCTTTGACACGTGGCTCCCAAGGCCCTTGGGGGGGGGACGCTGTCTCCCCTCTGCCCCGAGCTCCCGGCTTTCCCTTGGCCTGCAGTCTCCGGGTCCCCTCACTCCTGCCTTCCCCCAGGCCCTCTCCCCACACTCCGTGTCCTCAGCCCAAGCGCCTGTTACACACAGAACAGTACAGCGGCCCCTAGGAAGAGTCACCATCTCTGCTCACCTACACTTCCTCTGCAGGCTGCCACTTACAGGCTGCTGTTGGTGAAAAGCAGACAGCAGTCCCCAAACTCCAGTGCTCTCTCCCCACCCCCCACGGCCGGTCCCCTCCCCGCTGGCTGGTGACAGGACATGCTCCCCCTGTCCCACGTGCTGGCTGACTCCCACCCTGTCTTTGTCTCTGCAGGCTGCTGACCACCTGAACTGGGTTTGTCACCTCTTGCCGTGCTCTGGGGACTGCAGAGAGGCTGAACCCATCACTTGAGTAAAGTCAGGGCTGCTGGGTGCCCTGCAGAAAGAACTGTCCCCCTGCCCCTTGTACAGTTCCCGTCTGGGGCTCATGGCTCCTTCCTCCTTCCTGGCCCAGTCACACCCCTCTGCCATCCACTCTCCTGTCTCCCACTTTAACGACTCTGATTGCAAGATCACCTAGGAGAAGCTCACTTAATCCCAGCCACCCCACTCCCCTTGCCACAAGCAGAGACTGACTCCTGGGGCCCCGGAATTCTATTCTAAAGAGGCCCTCACGCGGCTCCTGCTTGTGCCCCGTACCCCCGTGCGTCACCATACGCTCAGAGCCTCTGACTCCCCAGTCAGGTCTTTCTGGTGGAAGAATGTCTTAGGGTCAGGGTTAGGAAAGGGTAGAGTTAGGGTTAGATCAGGCTTAGGAAACGCCATTGATACTCTTTTCGATCATTGGTTCATGATTCCAGCGCCCACATGTACTTCAGCTATCCCGCTGCTCATAATCCCAGCTGTCAACCGTTTCCATCCAACGATTCAGCCTCATTTTTAAACTTTTACTTGGCAAATTCCCACTATAGTGAAATAATTCAATTCTGTGTTTCAGTTATCGATTGAGTTAATGCAGCCTTAAACATATCCGCAACATAAACCAAATTGTGAACCCACTTATTTCATTGTGGTTATTTGTAACTCCCTGAATTGTCCGGGAGTTTGTTGTAAGAAGCAGAATCCTTTATAATTGGCCTAAACAAAAAGATATTTAATGACGAGAAGTTACGGGAAAATCTGAAGAATCAAAAAGTATGTCAGGAAGTACTCCAATGGCCATGAAGTGAGTTATTTCCTCTTCCTTTTTGTGTCCCTAAGAAGAAGGAATCAAAGAAGAGAGAGAAGTCTGGTGTGGTAATGCATGCCTGTGATCTCAACACTTGGAAGGCTGAGGAAGGAGGATCGCCTCAAGTTTGAGGCCAGCCTGTGGACTACATAGTGAATAAAAGCCAGCCTGAACTACCTCATGAGATCCTGTCTAAAAAAAGCAAAGAAGATGGAGAGCTAATAAAATGAGTAACATGATAACAGTAGAAATAAAATCTAAAGTTATTTTTTATCTCAAATGTTAAGAACAGAAGAGACAGAAAATCTTCAATAGTTTTTAAATTTACCTATAAATGTACAAATTTATTTTTCTACTTATTATTAGCACCTAATTTTTATTTACAAAGGTGGTTCCCCCATAGTCAGTGTAAACAAATCCCATCAGTACAGAGTTAACTACATAAGGTACCTCCTTGTCAACTTCACATCCCAGAGATAATCTCTCTTAATGATTTGTTATGAATCGACTCAGGTTTGGTTTTCTTTTTTTTTTTTGTCTATTTGAGACAGGGTCTCTCTATGCAGTTCAGGCTGGCCTTGAACTCACAGCAATCCTTTTGCCTCAGCCTCCAGAGTGTAGGGATTGCAGGTGTGCACCACCATTTAAGAACACTTAAACTTGTTAATCTGTAATCAAAACTTAAAATGTTTGTGAAAGTCATACAGGTAAGTTCTTCACTTTCTGTTCTATAATCTCCCACTGCACTTAACAATGCCATGGATTTTTATATATATGTTCCTATTGTTAATTTTGTTAAGTATTGTATTGTAATCTACACAATTTATCTTAACATTCCCAAATGATGAAGTTTCCTAAATGTTCTCTATTACACGCTCTGTTGCAATGATTTATTTTCTCCTTTACAGTATTTGTTGTTCCTTCTACCTTCTTTCATTTATTTAACACTTCATGTTTATTAGCAAAAGCATTCAACTTTATGGCTTTTTCCTATACATTTATGTGTGTATCGATATTGGGGGCTGAATCAGGGTCTTTCTACCAAGAAGCATCCAGGTCTTACTTATTTTTAGTTTGAGACAGGTGCTTGATAAGTTTCCTGGTTGTCCACACGGAGCTCAACCTTACAGATCTTCCTGCCTCAGCCTCCCAGAGCACTGGGATTGCAGGCATGTGCCACCATCCCAGCTTGTTTATTAGTGTCTACATCATCTGTCATTTCAGTTTTGATAGCCTCTTTGAAAAATTTGAATTAATATTTTCAAGTAACTTACTTTGGTGGGAGGGAAAGTTGCCGTTCCCTATTCAGTTCTTGTGTTATTGTATTTTTGTGTTTTCAAATATTTGTTTAACAAGTGTAATTCAGACATGGTGATGGACACCTACCTAATACCAGCACTCAGAAACCAAGGCAGGAGGACAGAGAATTCAAGGCCAACTCGGGCTACACGGTGAGTTTCAAGTGCAGCCTGGAACACAGGGAGGGAGTCTCTGTCTCAAAGCAAAAACCTGGGAAAGAGGTCCCAAGGATATTTATTCTTGTTACTGGGGTTGTAGTTCAGTGTGAAGGACCTGGGTTCGAGCCCTAGCACCACAAATAAGTAGAGCCAAAAATAAAGTAAAAATAAATAAAAAATTTAAAAATGCTGTGCCCAGCTGTTTCCCCAGGGATGACCCAGGTGCTACCACAGACATGTAGATAAATGGTTTTTAGATATTTAATATATTAACATTTAAAAATATTAGTAATTGTATATTATTTTAAGGTACATGAGGAAAAAATGTATCTGGCACACCCAGTGGGGTAAAGTGCCAGTAGATTTTTGGTTGTGCTGTTTAATTTATCGTGCGTTAGTGCTGGCTCCTTAAGCAGACTGTTAAAACTTTCAGCGACAAAGGAAAAAAAAGGTAAACTTTGCACAGTAAACATCACACGTGAGACATGATTTTTATGCTCTGGGAGAAACGTGGCCCCCACAGCCAGTTCAGCTCTGAACCATCTCTGAGTTTTGTTTTTTCAGTGGCATCAGGAGGGGCTTAATGATACAGGTAAGACCCGCAGAAGGTTACTGAGACGCCCTTGGCTCCTCACATGGTTACAGTCTGAATTAGCCTCCACATCCGTCCGACTGTCGGCAAAACCGGCTACACGGCTAAGTTGGTGGGAGAATCTCTTAGCTACTGGGACTTAGTTTCCTCAGCTACACAATGAGCGTTGTCCCGGACAACCTGGGCGGTTTCTGTCAATTCTAGTGTATCATAGACACTCTCCTGTTGGATCTCCTCCAAGTAAAAGCTGTTGGTTCAACAAATTGTTGGATTCCTTCATGCAAAGGGACCAGTGCATTTCCTGTGGGCCAGGGACCGTTACAGGACCGCTGTCCTCAGGGAGTTCGCTCCATAGTCTCTGCCAGTCTGTTCAGGATCTGGAAACGGGGAAGTCATCACGCTGTGGAGCCTTGAGGGGTAGAAAATAACATTAAACATTGGATCTATCAAATTAGCAACTCTTTAGTTCCATGAGCCAAAGGGCGCTCCCTGCCCTCCTCTCCTCCCTGAAACAACCCAAAACCATCTGAAAGAGGTGATTCTGGAAACCCAGTTTGAAAATGAGATCACCGGTTTTGTTCAGCCCTGGTTAAATTCTACGCCAGAGTCACATGAAAGGGGAAGGACAGTCTCGAAACACTTTTGACTACTTGGAAAAACAAGACGGATGTGCAAGAATCCACGCAGCAACTTTGTGCAAATGAGGAGGAAGCACTGTCTGTGGCAGACAGAGGACAAAATGGCTGCCCATCTGGCAACCAGTCAGCCCCAGAGGCCTCCTCCAAGTACCAAGTACCAAGTACCCAGGCTGGGTGGGGTGTGGGGAGCAGAGTCGATTGGGCTCCTCACCCTCTGAAGGAGCACTGTGAGTAGACCACATGCCCTCATGACACCCCTGCTCACGAGTAACTGAATAACAGTTTTACACAGTCTGAGGAGAGCTTTGCACCATGACCCTTGTGAAAAAGAGGTTTAGGGGTTTCTAATTTCATCCCCCTTTTCACAGTGAGTGGTGTTTTCAGTCTAAGGAGGTTTTTGCATGTTGCCTGAAGAAGCCCACAGTGGGAAACAAGCCGTTTTCTTCCTCTAAGGTCTTTGTCCAGCAGGAGCCCAGACAGCCTGAGGGTTAAAGGCTTTGAAATCCTCTCTGCTGAAGGCTGCATCTTGTTGCCTAGTGACTGCTGCCTGCCCCAGCTGTCAGTCACCTTGTCTCCAGAGTTTCCTCCACTCTCACAAGGAAGGTGGTGATTGGACAAAGGTGACATCAGAGCACAGAAAGGAGAGGCCTCTCTTTGTCAAGGGCACCAAGAAGATGACCCAAGAGTTGGTAGCAACATGCTTTGATTCCTTTGTTTTGTTTCTCTAACATGAAGCTAAGGGATTTGATGAACATTTCCTCCACTTCTTCTGAAGCCAATCTAGCAAGCGTTGGTAGTGGATTTCCCCCAAAAAAACACTCCTGGAAGGCTTATAGATTAGTGTCCCATCCACTGAAGCCAGGCTGGCCCGGCCAAGCCTTCTCCACAGTGCGCTGGGTCAGCACTCAGGAGCTGAGCAGATCACAGGCAGAAAATGACTCTGGGAGGCTCCTTGTCTCGTAGCTGGCTGCAGAGTGGAATCTCACACACCGCAGGTTCTTGGTATTAATCCGAGTATGGGTCCACAGTAGCCTGGTAATAAGACTGGGGTATAATATGTGTATGAGGCATCAAAAGGGTTAAAAAAAAGTGATTAAAATTGAAAACATACCTACTTTGAAAATCAAGCAGTTGGAGCAATCTCACACATCTTAGATAATAAACAAACATAAGCTCTTTGATTACTTTCAAAATCGACATCGCACAGGTTTGCACTGCCTGGAAAATCAAGCCTGATCATCTTTTTGTTCTGTCATTTGATTTACACCACGGACTCCCGACCACATCGGCCACGCAGACGGCAGCTATGTGACTGCAGTGTCGTTTGCAGTCTCATTACGCCAGGCTGCTATATTAAATCATCTGCTAAACACTTGTCTTTCTTGTTAAATGTTCAGTATACGGCATAGTCACAGCTGGTATAATTGGATAATGGTTTCCAATTAATGCTCTATTTCCAAAGCTGCAAATGCATAGAAAGCTTGTAGTTGAGCTGTAAGAAAGGTGAAACTCTCATGGGGAAGAGGAGAGAGAACGCCTTTCTGCAGTTCTACTGGAAAGCAATTAGAGCGAATTAATGCATTATATATGGCCCCGCTGATAAGGCCCTGTAGGGCAGCAGCTGAAATGCGTGCGTATTCCACGCTGTTCCAGAAGCCATCGGCAAGTTGACCACAGTGTTGGTTCATTTGAATCATCAGCACTGTTCTCACGTGAATTTAAATCTGACCCTGCACTTCCCCAGGACATTCATTTAAAAGAAGAGAAAGACAGAATTCACACAGAATCAAGTTACAAGAACATACTCATCATTCGAACTACCAAATACTTTTACTCAGGAAAAAAACAATTTTCTATGCAATATCATTTTCTTTAAGAAGTCAGATTGATGCCAGGCACAGTGGCACAGGCCTGTCATCCAAGCACTTTCAGACACTGAGGCAGGAGGATCAGAGCTTGAAGCCAAGCCTGGGTGAGTTAGTGACTTAGCTGTCGCAAATAAAAAGGGTGAAGGCTGTAGTTTAGTGCAGAGGTTCTGGGTTCAGTCCCTAGTAGAAGAAGGAAAGAAAGAAAGAAAAAAAAGAAAGAAAGAAAGAAAGAAAGAAAGAAAGAAAGAAAGAAAGAAAGAGAAAGAAATGAAGGGAGAGAGACTATGAACGTGGAAGCAGAAAGTGGGTGAGAGTTCTTGTAAAATTTTTGCTTATTTGTTTGTGAGACAAGGTCTTGCTATGTAGCCCAGACTGGCCTCAAACTCACATCGATCTTCCTGCCTCAGCCTCTGGAGTGCTGGGATTACAGGTGTGCACCACCTTCCCCGGGGCTTTTTGTGTGCTTTTTTGTGTTTTCTGGTGCTGTGGCTGGAATCTAGGGCTTTAGGCAGGCTGAATAGGTTCTCTAGCCCTGAGGTGCAGCTCCGGCCCTCAATGGACTTGTAGTTTAATGGGAAGGGCAAGTTCTGCTCACTTACCTGGAAGACACCAAGCCCCGAGTTCTCACAGTGTTTGCCAGGTGGCAGTTTGTTGAAGGGTTGGTGCTGGGTGATCCAAAGCTTGGTGTCATAGAACTGAAGCGTTGCAGTTTTATCAAGAGTTACTGTTACTGTTCCTCTCCTTATTAAGAAATTCCTTACAGTAAGCATGATCTTAAGAGAATCATAGAATGACTTAATGAAATCTGTCAAGTTAACCATAAAATTATTCTTCTCTAATCCTTTAAGTCCTTTAAAAACCTAGATGACTTAATTCCAGTTATATTTAAAAGTATTATGTATTTTAATTGATTGTTTCAATAATATACACTGACCTTTCTACAAATGAGAATAGGTTAGATTTAATTAAAATTATTAATACAATTATCAATTAATTATTTAAGAATAATTAATTATTCTTAAAATTATTAATAAAATGTCTACTAATTTAGAGAAGCAACTTCTCCCTTAACTTCCTGGATTACTCATGGTGGAGGTGGTTAGGAGTTATGTCAGTTTGAAGGGTAGTGGTAACAGGTTAACGTACTGGTGTATTTCAGATTTGCTGTGGAGGCTGAACAGGGAAGATCACCTGAGCATTTGGGTCAAAGCTGAGCAACCATTCATGATCCCACCTCACACAAACACACACACACACACACACACACACACACACACACACCCCTCTGAGTGAACTCCAGATCTCAGGGTTTGATCTAATCTCTGAAAATGTAAATTTGCCTCCCTGCTACCCTGGCCCTGTTTCTAAATGCTTAGCATGGCGTTCACAGAGCTGTGGAACCTTGTTTCTTGACTCATAGCTGCAAAAACACATCTCAGGACGCATCAGGTGAGGCCTAGGCAGATTTATTAGGCAGAGTTAGAAGTAAGGGAGAAAGTGGGGAGGAGACGTCAGCCTGAGGAGCTGCGGGGAGCTCAGCACCGCTCTGAGGACCCGGCGTCTGTGAGCGCAGGACACACTCAGCTCTGCCTGCCCCTGACCTCCGTTCTGGGTTTCAAGGTGGCTTTGTGTGTCTGCACTTCTGCCCTTTCTGCACGAGATGACCGTGCAGGGACAGGCTCCCTGTGGAGAGGCTGTGCTGGAATCCAGGGCAACCGCAGGTTTGTGGGGGAGACTTCTGGGGGCTCACTGGGGTTCAGAGTCCCTGGAAACCTCTCCTCTTGCCCTCAAGTCAGTCGTGAAGTGGGATGAGACAGCGCTAAGTTTAGGACTCACCGACCTGTACCAGCAGACACTCCCTAAGCAATTCACAGGCCAGTGGGCAGGGCTGAGCAGGGATCCACCCCAAAGTTTTAAGGCAAGAAGAGACAGATACAAATGAAAGCAAATTTTGTTCTGCTTTCATTACCTACTGGAGGCTCGCATGGGAGTCACTGTTTTTGTTTGGTTCTTTTCTTTTTTCTTCCCTTCCTTCCCCTTCTCTGTCATCTTTTTTGATAGCAAAAGCACCCTCGAAACTCTGCCTGCCTTGGAAGGAAGCACACACCCTAGCCAGGGTGCCGGCACGCAGCTGCCCGGACCCCAGCACTCCCCGGACCCTGAGGATTGCGCGGTCAGGCCCAGCGCGGGCCGATAGCCACTGTGAGGCCCTGTCTCAAAAAACTGAGGAAGGGGCTGGAGGAGGCTCAGGGCGAAGGCCTGGGTTCGGGCCTCAGAAGCACAAACGAACAGACGCAGCTCAGGCTTTTAATGAGTAACAGGTTAGGGCCGCGGAGTCCGCCCCGCCCCGCCCCGTGGTGGCTCGGCTCCCTACCACCTTTGCTTTGCAGTCCCCTCGGCTGCCCTGCGCTGTCCCAGGGCCTGGCCTCACAGGCCCCTGACTCCGCACCCCTCCTCTAGCTTCTGCCTCACCCCTGTGCACGCCTGCCCTGGTGCACGCTGCTGCCGCCTCATCTGAAACAGCGACTCTCACCCCAGCCCGGCTTCCTCTTCCTCGCCTGATTTTCCCTCATGTTGTTTGTCACCTCTGAATTTTTGAAAAATCTCTTCATAGTGGGGATTGAACCCATGAGCTATATTCACAGACCTTTAAAACAATTTTTTTAAATCAGATGTGGTGGCACATACCTGTAATCCCAGCACTCGGGAGGCTGAGGCAGGAGGGCGGCTGTGCATTTGAGGCCAGCCTGGGCTACATAGTGAGTCCAAAGTCAGCCTGAACCACATAGCAAGACCCTGTCTCAAAACAAACACACACAACTACAACAAAAATAAATAAAAATAAAATAAAAAATTTTTTGAGACAGACTCTCCTGCTTAGTCACTAACTTGCCTAGACTTCTCTTGAGCTTGGGAGCCTGCTGTCTCAGCCTCCTGTCTCAGCTGCTTAAGCACTGAGCTGTGATACATTGTTTCCGGTTCTTATGCTGTTAGCCTCCTCTGACTGGTGTGTAAACTCCAGGGCCACACTTCCTTCTGCTTCATGCTCTGCCAGACTGCCAGAGCTCAGCACTGTGTGGACATTTTATGTGCGCCATGAAGATTTGTTGAACAAATGAATAAACTGTCGAGCAGTTTCCTGAGCCTGAATATTCATTCCTATAACCTAGGGGCAGTAAAACTGGGTAATTAAGGCACAGATTTAGGAATCAGTCTAGATGACTAGCGTGTGTGTGTGTGTGTGTGTGTGTGTGTGCCTGCGACAAGTGGAACCCAGAGCTTTATACATACCAGGCAAGGGGTCTACTGTGGAGTATAGCCCCAGCCCTAGACTCAGTTGCCTTTTTGTTTGTTTTGTGTTGCGTTTTGCTTTTTGAGGCAGAGTCTCACTGCCTAACCCAGGCTGGTACTGACCTCTCATCCTCCTGCCTCAGACCTGGTTTCTAAATCTTTTACTTAGTGTTACTATGGACGACTTAAGCTCTGAGCTTCTTCATTTATGAATGATACTATTCACCTCATTACTTTGAGAGTTGCTGTGAAGATTCAACAAAATAACCATGTGGAAACGTTTGGCGTAGGTCTGTTGTGCCTGGCAAGGAAAGTACCCTGTAAGTGCCGCAGAATCCTGATAATACACAGCACAGAGTTCTGCATGAAACCCCGGAGTTCTAAATGGAGGTCTCGGAAAAGCAAAAGTGCATGCCCGGTGCACTCAGCAACCGGTCACCTCCCCACAGCCACCCCGCACCCCACAGAACGGTTCCCGTGCTGGTCTCTGAATTCTTCTGTCTACCTCAGAGCCCTCGGTGTGACTCGAAGACTTTAGGCTCCATCGTCCGCTCTGAAATTAATAGACACAGCACGGTTTATTCCCACTGCTCAACTGCAGCTTACTAATAATTTTCAATTATTTCTCTATTCTGTAATTCATATAGGACAAATTATTTTTGTTCTGCAAAAATAGAATACAAGTATTTCTCCCTCCTGTACCTGTGTGTTCCTGAAGGCTTCTAGCTCCCTCTCAATCCCTGGCCCGAGGCAGTCACCCATCTGCTTTCTGTGCTCCTAGACAGGATTGGATTTGTTTGTTTAAAAAGTTAATGCACAGGCGGGAAGTGGGGTGCGGGGGGCGGGGGGGGGGCGCCGTGGAGCAGCCTCCTGAGTGCTGAGGCAGGAGGAGCATTGCAAGTTCCAAACAGAGCAGCCTGGGCTACAAAGTGAGCTCACACCCTGTTGCAAAAATAAATAATTTTTTTTTCTACGCACATCATTCAGGATCACAGGTTCGAGACCAGCCTGGGCTACATAGTGAATTGAAGGCCAACCTAACTACAGAGTAAGATCCAGTCTTAATAAATAAATAAATTTTAAAAATAAAGATAAATAAAAATAGTCTTTGCAAATAGAATGACTTACCAGGGTGATCAAAAATTACAGTGAATGTTAAAACTGTATTACAGTAAAGGACATATTGCTATTCGTCACCCTCCAATACTACTGCTCAGTTTGAACACACTTAGCCCATTGTTCCTGCCACTTTCTGAAGCAGTTTTGGAAACCTCTGAAATGTTTCACTTTGGTTATCCAGGACTGGTTTGCTACTCCAGGTCTCTTCTAAGGCTGATTTCTCTAGCTCTGTGAGAAATGATGTTGGTATCTAACTGGGACTGCATTGAATCTGTGCGTCAGTTTTGGAAGTATGGCCACTTGGATCATGCTGGTTCTGCTAACTGGAAAAAGGATTTTTTTTTACTTGTCTTGTTGAGACAAGGTCTCACTATGCAGTTCAGGCTGGCTTTGAGCTCACTTTGTAGCCTGGGGTGGTCTCAAACTCACAAAGATCCTCCTGCCTCAGTCTCCCGAGTATTAAGATCCATTTTCTTTATTTCTTCTCCCACTTTTTTGATGATCTTAATTTTCCTTTTCAACCTAATGTAATTTTCGTTGTGCAGAGGTCTTTCACTTCCTTATGTTAAAACCTAAGCATTTTTTTTGATGCTATTGTGAATGGTATTGTTTTTGTAATCTTTTTCCCTGCTACAATTTTGACTTAGGTTGAACTGAATGTATGGTTTGGAGAGAATTGACATCTTAATGATTAGTTCTGAATGCATGAACGCCACGTACCTATCCATTTATTTAGATCTTAAGTTCTCTCAGTAACATGTAATAGTTCTTTGGTACAGATCTTATATGTATTTTGCTAAATTTGTCCTCTTTATTTCATTTTCTATAAACTACCGTAAATGGTATTTTCTTTTCTTTTTTTTTTTTTTGTTTTCTTGAGACAGGGTCTCATTATGCAGTTCAGGCTGGCCTTGAGCTTACTTTGTAGCCCAGGCTCGTCTCGAACTCACAAAGCCTCCTGAGTGCTGGGATTACAGGCGTGAGCCACCACGCTTGGCTGTAAATGGTATTTTCTAATATCTAACTTCTCCAAAGTTTGTTGCTAATATACAAACATACAATTTGAAGAATATTGATCTTGTATCCGGTGGTATTGCTAATTTAGTTCTAATAGCCCTTTGTAGATTTTAAGAGTTACAGAAAAATGAGTAAATTTTATGTTTATAAATCCTCTGCCCGGATCCTGCCACGGCCATCCTGGAACCCAGGAGGCTGCACGGAGAAGTCATTCACCCGCCCTCTTGGTGAGCGCCTTCCTGGAGCATCAGCCAGGAGCAGGCCCAGTAGTATTTCCTGTGAGCCTACCAGTGGGCGGGCTTGGAGTCCAACGTATCTATCTCCTCCCTCCCCAGCAACTAGGGACAGAGGTCTGAGCATCTCTTGGCAGGATGACTGTTTGCAATATAGCAAATGTGTGTGTGTGTGTGGGGGGGTCTCCCCTATTTTATTCTTGAGAGCAAGTATTGTTTTCTGTTTTGATTCATCATGATTAATTGCTTTACTTTTTTCATTATTCTATTGATTTTATAATGTTCTGTTTTTGGTTTGATTTTGCTATACCTAAATGACTAGACAACTACTGTGAAGATAATGAGATATACTAGGGCACCTATTACTGTTATCCCGGTAACCTGCTGTGAAGTTCTGTATCAAATTCTCTGCACTGTCTCAATTGGCTTTGTTCTGTCTTGTTCTGCTGTGTTTCTACTACCTTCAAAATAAAATTTAAAACAAAAATCCTCTGTCCTATGGTTTCCTACCCTCTTAACAAGTACATTGGTATAGCGCATTTGTTACAATTAACAAACTGATATTTATTTGTATTATTAATAAAAGTATACATTCAGATATTCTTAGCTTTTTAAACTAATCACATTTTCTTTGTTCCAGGACCCCCTCCAAGATGATCATATGTAATTATTCTGTCTCTCTAGGCTCACCTTCATGGAAGACAAAGCTATTTGGATTTGTTTAGAGACAGTGTCTTGCTATTTTCAGGCTGTGAATTCAAGATCATCCTGCCTCTGCCTGCCAAATACTGGGATTATAGGCATGTACCACTGTGTCCCAGCTTCTTGGGCTTTTTTGGAGATCTTGAAAGTTTCAAGGGTTACTGGTCTGGAGCAGTGTAGGGTGCCCAGCTCCTGGAACCTGTCTGCCTACCCCTTGGCCCTAGCCCAAGGAGAGCACATGCTTGGGGAGGAAGGTCACGTAGGTAAGGCCCACTTTTTTTTTTTTTCTTTTGGTCTTTTTGAGACAGGGTCTCTATACAGTTCAGGCTGCCTTGGGCTCACTTTGTAGCCCAGGCTGGTCTCAAACTTTCCACAATCCATCTGCCTCAGCCTCTCAAGTGCCAGGATTACAGGAGCATGCCACCATGCCCGGCTAAGGTCCACTTTCTATACCTCACCAATAGTACATGCTATCAGCAAAGATGGACAACTGCTGGCACTGACTTAGCCTGCTTGGCTGGAGGAGAGGTTGTCAAGTTTTTCCACTGTAAAGGTGTTTTCTTTGAATATGGAAGTCTTTGGAAAACTTAGTGTCATCAAGCACAGCCCACACTTAAGAAAATGCTAGGGCCAGGCATGTTCACATACGCCTGTAATCCCAGCATTCAGGAGGCGGAGGCAGGAGGATTTTTGTGTTTGAGGCCAGCCTGAGTTACAAAGTGAGTTCAAGGCCAGCATAAACTACATAGTGAGAGCCTGCTGCAAAAAAGAAAGAAAGAAAACCAACCAGCTCTCCCGGAGGAATCCAGGAACCTGGCTCCTCCCACCAAACTGCGGGACTGGCAGCCAGCTGGGGGGTAGGGGAAGCCCAGCCCTAAACTCTCATTTCATTGTTGTCCTTTTTTTCCTCCTTCTTCCCCTTTTCCTTGTTTTTCTTCCTTTTTCTCTTTTCCTTTTGCTCTTGCTTTTCTAAATAGCTGGGGACTCCAGTCACAGAAAACCAATCCCATCCTGCAAACCCAGATGGTCCCTCGAATATGCCTTCATTCTTTTCTACCCCCACCACTGTAGCTTCCCAAACCTTGTGCCATCATTCTTTGTCCTCCAGCCTTGCTTCTACTTCCTTTCCAGTGATCTTTGTTTTCTACACTACCCTCACTCAACGTCCCCATCACAGGGTAAAACCACCCTACCAAGAGGGAACTTCTCATATAGACTCCTAATTGACAATTGAATGTTATAAAACTACACACACACACACACAAACGGAGGGAGGGAGGGAGGGAGGGAGGGAGAGAGAGAGGGAGAGAGAGAGAGAGAGAGAGACTTTGCTTCTCTGGTCTAAAGCACAAAATCAAAAACCACAGTTTCTTAGTGTCAAAGCTGCGCTTGATGGTATTGTTATTGTTAACTTTATTACATCAGTTGGGAGGTCGTGTCTGTTGTAGTCAGATGTTCTACCCTTTGTAAAAATACTGGGAAGCTCTGGGGTGATAACCTCACCACAAAACCGATACAAAAAGAATGGAGACTAAGCCAAAGAGATAACGTTAACCCACACTTAATAATTGGGAAGATAGGATCTTGGGACAGACCCAAGAACCTCCTTGTCTCCTTGCCTGGGTGTTCCCCTCAAAGCCTCATGCAGCCCTGGGGGGCAGGTCTTTCAAAAATGGCTAAATCTAGTTTGTGATTGGCTCATTGTCTAGCGCTGGGATTGGTGGTGTGAGCGCTGCACCCGCCCAGGGGCAGAGCCTGCGTACAGTATAAAGGAGGGATGGAGGCTTGCTCCTCCTCGTTTCTTGTCGCTTGTGGCGGCCATGAAGGGTTGAGCCTTAGCCAAGCCACCTTGCTTTGGAGCCAGCTGAGTGTGGACTGAAAGCTCAACAAAACAAAACAGATAAACAAACAAAAAACACCTGTAAGCTAAATAAACCTTTCCTTCCTTCATCTTGGGCATCAAGTATTTTGTCTCAGCAATGATAGAAAAGTAACCAATATACTCCTACTACACATAGAGGACATCCCTAAAGAGCAGATTTTTCCTAGAGGTCCTGATACTAATAATATGGCTACCTACTACAAAAATTCACAGGATCATCACAGAAAACAAAATAATTTTTTTTTCAATATAAAATGACAAAATGAAAACACAAAATGCAATCTCAGATCTCTAACCCACCCAGAACAAATTCAGGAGTCACTGACATAGAAGAAATTGGAAGACACTCGTGAAAATTCTGAAATGATACCAGCTGATGAAACAAATTCATGAGGCTATAGAGGAAATCAAAACAGAAATAATCTTTCAGGCAAAAGAGAAAAAAAGAAATGTCAACATTTACATAGGAAATGCTCAGCAAATCTAGAGTACAGATAGATAAAGAAACAGGTGATGATAGGAAGAAGATGGAAACCATGAAAAATCAATATATGAAAGAAACAGAATGCATGAAACAGATTCAAACAAATATCCAGGAAATTAAAACTTCCACTCAAACTGCTTGAACAAAACTAAAGATAGACTTTCAGATCTTGAAGACAGGATTGTTCCTAGAAATCATGAACGGAAAGATCTCTTGAGAAGAACAAAAGATCAAGAAACAACAACAAATGCAAAACAACAAATTCAACAACTGCAAGATAATGAAAAGAAAAATAATAGAATAGATATCAATGAAAAAGCAGCAGTCAACACAAATGACATATAAATTATTTGCAGAATAGCAGAAAATTTCCCAATTATGGGAAACCAATCTGACATGCAGATAAGTGAGGCATATAGACTCTACTTAGCCATAACCAAAATGAATCTATGCCCAGACATATAATAAAGATCCCAGAAATTCAACACAAGAACAGAATACTTACTAAAAGCTGTTAGAAAAAAGAAAATTCACCTATAAAGGAAAGCCCATCAGAATCACAGCACACAGAATCACAAACATTCAAGTCAAGAAGCCTTCTCAACACAAACACTCAAGTCAGCAAGAGTTTAGAGTGAATCATTTCAAGTCCCGAAAGAAAACAACTTCCAACCCAGACTGACGTAGCCTGAAAAATTGTGCTTCAAAATTAATGGAAAAATAAGATACTTCCATGATAAAGAACACCTGAAGAAATACATGACCACCAAACCAACACATCAAAAGGTACTCAAAGATATTCTAGACAGAGATAAAAATGACAAGTCAAAGAACAACAGAAAGAAACCACCAAACAGGTCAAGCAATTAAACTGAGGATGAAAGTAGGGAAACCAACAGCAGGAAAATAACATAACAAAGATAAGCCAATACATATCAGTTATAACTGTCAACGTAACGGCCTCAATTCACCAATCAAAAGAAACAGACTGGCAAAATGGATCAAGAAACAAGATCAAACAATACGCATTATACAAGAAACACATTTAACTTAAAAAGAAATTCATAGACTAAAAGTCAAAGGATGGAAAACAATATTTTATGTGACAGGAACCCAGAAAAAAGGAGAGGTAGCTATTCTGTTTACAAAAAATGTGAACTTCAAATAAAAAATGATCAAGAGATAAAAAAAGGATCACTATATACTTGTTATGAGAAAAATTTAAGAGGAAGAGATAACAACCCTAAACATACATGTACCAAATATAGTTTACCCAACTATATAAGACAAGTAATAGACGTGAAAAATTGAATAATAACAATTGTAATGGAGGACCTTGATAACCCACTGTCACAGTGATAGATCAACTAGACCCCCCAAAAAATCAGCAAAAAATAAACTGAACTAAACCTGTGAACAAATGGACTTAGTAGTCACTTACAGTGCTCTAATAACATCAGAATACACATTCTCAGCTGCACATGGGATATTCTCTAAAATAGACCACATATTGCCATAAAATATGCTTCAGTAAGTGCAAAAGAAATGAAATTATCCCATGTGTATTATCTGACCACAGTGAAATAAAATAGGAAACTAATGACAAAAACAACTAAAAAATCACATAAACACATGGAAATTAAACAACACCCTCCTGAACAACCAATGGGTCACAGATGAAATTTAAAAAGAAATTAAACAATATCCACAATCAAACAAAAATGCAAATATAACTTACTGGAACCTGTGGGATGCCATGAAAGTCCTTAGAGGAAAATTTATAGCGGTGAATTCTCACATCAGGAAAACAGAACAAGCACAAATAAACAACCTAATGTTGCTCCTCAAGCTTCTAGAAAAAGAGCAGCAAGTCAAGCCCAAGCCCATGCAAGGGAAAAAGATCATAACTGTCAAATCAGAAACTAATACAACTGAGACTAAGAAAACAACACAAAGAATTAACAAATCAAAGAGTTGGTGGTTTGAAAGAATAAACAAAATTGATAAACCCCTAGTCAACCTCAAATTCATGAAATAAGAAAAGGGTGAAATCACTACCTATCTTGTAGGAATTCAGATCAATACCTACTTCAAAAATCTTTACTTGCATAGGATGGAAAACACAGAAGAAATGGACACATTCCTAGAAATGTATGAATTACCAAAGCTGAATCAAGAAGATATAAAAATTCTGAATAACCCAGTATTAGTATATGAAATTAAAAATGTATTGGGGCTGGGGATTTAACTCAGCAGCATAAATGCCTGCCTGGCAAGTGCAAGGTTGTGAGTTCGATCCCTGGTACCAAAAAAAAAAAAAAAAAAAGTATCAAAAACTTACAACAAAATCAAAAGCCCAGGTCCTGATGTATTCACTGCTGAATTCAGTAAGAAATGTAAAGAAGATTTAATGCCACTACTCCTCAAACTCTTTAATGAAACTGAAAGGGAATATTCTCTAACTCACTGCTGGAGGTATTACTCTAACACCAAAACCAGAGAAAGACCCAACCAAAAAACAGAACTACAGGCCAATCTCACTAGTTTACATAGACAAAAAAAAAAAGCCTCAATAAATACTAGCAAACAGAATGCAGCAAAACATCAAGAACACTATACAACATGACCAGTGGGATTCATCCCAGAAATACAGGGATGGTTGAACATACACAAATCAATAAATGTGTGATATACCTTATCAACAGAACCAAAGACAAACATCACATGATCACCTCAATAGATGCAGAAAAAGCTTTTGATACAGCCTAACATTCATTCATGATAAAAACCCAAGAAAATTAAAATAGATGGTCTTTACCTCAATCTGATAAAAGCCATCTGTGAAAAACCAACAGCCAATATCCTACTAAATGGACAAAAACTGAGTTTTCACTCTAAAATCAGGAACAAGACAAGGCTATCCACTATTACCACTTCTATTTAATATAGCTCTGGAAACATTAGCCAGAGTAATTAGATTAGAGACAGGAATAAAAGGAATAAGCATAGGAAAGAAAGGAGTTAAATTATCATTATTTGCAGATGATGTGATACTTTACATAGAAGACCCCAAAAAGTCCACAAAAAGACTTTTAGATTTAATAACCAAATTCAGCAGCATAGTTAGATACAAAGACAATGCTCAAAAATCAATAGCATTGCAGTACACAAACTCATTGAGAAAGAACTTAGGGAAGTAACACCCTCACAAAAATGTGAAAAAAGTGAAATACTTAGGAATCAACCTAACAAAAGTAAAATATCTATACATTGAAAATTACAGTGCTCTGAAAAAGGAGATTGAAGAGAGTATCAGAAAATGGAAAGATATCCTTTGCTAAAGGACAGGAAGAACAAACATTGTGAAAATGGCCATACTCCCAAAAGTGTTCTACAGATTTAATGCAATCCTGATCAAGATACCATTAGCATACCTCACAGATCTAGAGAAAACATTCCTAAAATTCATTTGGAAACATAAGAGACTTAAAATAGCAAAAGCAATCCTAGGCAACAAAGGCAAGAAAGGAGGCATCACAATCCTTGACTTGAAATTACTCAACAAAGCTACTGTGATAAAACCAGCATGGTACTGGCAAAAAATCAGACATGAGAATCAATGGAACAGATCAGAAGATGCAGATACAACTACACTCACACACCTTATTTTTGACAAAGAGGTCAAACATGTTCACTAGAAGAAAGATAACCTCTTTAATAAATGGTGCTGGCAAAACTAACTTTCCATATGCCAAAGACTAAAACTAGACACGTCTATCATCATACACTAAAGTAAAAATAGATCAAAGATCTAAATATTAAAGCAGAAACACTAAATCTACTGGAAGAAAAAGTAGGTAGAAATCTTGAAGACATAGGTGTAGGCAAAGTTTATGAACAAAAACCACAGTGCACAGGAAGTTTTTCAAAGAATCAATAACTGGGATCTTATCTCAGTAAAAAAGCTTTTGCATATCAAAAGAAATGACCAACAGAGTGAAAAGAAAACCCAAAGTGGAAAAAAAATCTTAGCCAACTGTTCCTCAAAGAACTTCTGTTTAGAATGTATAAAGAACTGAAAGAAAAAAAAATCAGGCCCCCAAAATTCAAAGAACCAATCCAAAAATGGGCATCTGAGATGAGTACACCCGTTTCAAATGAATAAATACAAATGGCAAATAAATACATGCAAAAATGCTCACCACCACTGGTCATTTGAGAAAGGCAAATTAAAACAACACTGAGATTCCATCTTACCCCAGAAAGAATAGCTACTGTCAAGAAATCAACCAATAACAAAGGCTGGCAGGGCTATGGGGAAAAAGAAACCCTTCTCCACTCTTGGTGGGAGTGTAGACTGGTGCAACCACTGTGGGAATCAGTGTGGAGATTCCTCAAAAAACTAGGATTAGAGACCCCATTCAACCCAGCTATTCCCCTTCTGGGTATTTTCCCAGAAGAATTAAAAACATCGTACCATAGCAATATATGTGCAGCCATGTTTACAGCAACACAATTTGTAATAGCTAACTCTTGGAAAAAAATCCAATGCCCATCAACCAAGGAATGGATAAAAAAGATGTATTTTTATACAGTGGAGCACTATTCAGCTATAAAGAAGGATAAACTGGAGGCTTTTATAAGTAAATGGATGCACTTAGAGACCATACTTACAAGTGAAACAAATCAGATGTGCATGTGTAAACATTGTATTGTCTTCCTAGAAGAAGAAACTCAAAAAGTTAATAATATCCAAAATATACAATAGTGGTGGCACACACCTATAATCCCAGCACTTGGGAGGCTGGGGCAGGAAGATCATTACAAGTCTGAGACCAGCCTGGGTTACAAAGTGAGCTCAAGGCCAGCCTGAAATGCATAGAGAGACCCTGTCTCAAAAAAGTACAATATTGTGAAAGGAGAAGAAACTGCTCAAAAGGAAAGAACAATTGGGATAGGGGAAAGGAGAAAAGGGAAAGAAAAATAAATAAATGTATATACATACACATATACAAAAATAGCTAAGATAATTATACTACTAATTTTAGTGCATTGAAAAAATGGTTTGTGCTTATATTGTTGGATCAATTTTGAGGCATTCGTCTTGTAATCTGAGCAACTACTCTGAAGTTAACAATTTGCAATACATTAACCATTGTTAAACTCCTATTATCTTGCTTTAAAATTCTGTATTTTTTTTCTCTTTAAAATTTTTATTATTTTTTTGGTACCGGGGATTGAATTCACGACCTCGTGCTTGGCAGGCAGGTGCTTAACCACTGAGCTAAATCCCCGGCCCTTCTCTTCAAAATTTAAAAAAAAAAAAAAAAATGCTGCTGTGCCTCCACTCCTTTAGGGTGAATTAAATTTACTGTTTATTTGGAATTCTTCTGTATGGGAGATTTTTTTTCTTATTCCTCACTGATTAATTCAATCATTTATTTATATCATGGTAGGCAAGTGCTTTTTCACCAAGTTATATCTGTTATTTTATTTTTTTTAGTACCGGGAATCAAACTCATGACCTTGCACTTGCCAGGCAGGCACTTACACCACTAAATTCCCAGCCCTATCTCCTGTTATTTTTCTAAAAAATTATGTAAATATTCTTTCCCTTTCAGAATAGTATAAACACAATAGTGAGAATAAGATTCTTTCAGAAACACATGTCCCCCAGGGTTGTTTACTTTGTGTGGTGTGTGTGTGTGACAAGATCTTGGTTATAATAGCCCAGGATGGCCTTGAACTCTGAGATCTTCGTGCCTTACTCTCAAGTGCTGGGATTACAGGCACGTGAGCCACACCTGGTGGGTTATGATTTTTAAATGACTTTCTATTGCAGAGTCGAGGGAACAAGTGAAAGCAGTTAGAATTAGTACAGCTGTCTTGACTCATTTCAAGTAACGCCAACAAGAAAATACCACCCAAATTACTACCACAAAGTTTAAAGGGGTTGGAAACTGAAGATTGTATTTTATATTGGCTGTTCCAATTTTCAGACAGCAGTATTAGTATTTTTGAACTAATATTACTGTACTTAGACATAATTTCATATTATACCTCATTTTTCCTTATTTCAAAATGTCTCATATATATGTAAATTAACAGGAAAAAAGTTCAACTTTAGGAAAAGAATTAACAGTATTTAAGCTTTCAAAGATTAAGATATCTAAAAACTGTACAACCAGATTTTTTAAAATTCTGAAATTAAAACTTCTTTATGCACAGGATTCTAACTTGGTAATAGAACAACGAAATGAAAGCATACGTATATAGAAGTACAAGCTACAACATCAGCTCCACCCACTTCCACTCCCCTCTAGGGACAGAGAAACCATGAGAATGTTATAAAACAAAGTTTATTCTGCAATACTTTGTCATAATGAATTGCATCTCTTTGGTAAAAATAAACTTTATAAACATTTTAATAATCAAAGATTAGATACAAAAACTAAACATCCGTAAGTTGTTTTTAATATGAGCAAAGACTGGCAACTGAGAAGTGGTTCGCTGTGGCTGTTCGTCTACTGGCAGTTCCAACTCAAACCCAGGACAATTTTATTCTACGCTTAAAAAGAACAGTTCAATACATTTCTCGAATCGGAAAGCGTTCTTATACTTTCATTTAAAAATAAATAATATTATAGTGAATTGGCAATTATACATTTTTATACACTATATGATGGCAACATAACACTTGGAAATTAAGCAGTTTAATAAATTGTACAACAATTTTAAAAACAAGTTTTGACAATGGCACTGGCAGTTAGATGTAAAGGAAAAATGGCAGGTATAACATTAAAATACTCTATTATTTTTGCCTTTCAATAAATATCTTGGCTACATCATTAACATTGAAGTAATAAACCTTAAATCAAAGATTACACATTCAAAGCTAAGAAAAACTATAAAATATGTAAACCAGAAAATCTGAAAAAAATTCTTAAATACTATAGTCTCCCCATAAAAGGGTATTATGTTACTATAGCAGTTAAGACAGTTTTTATAGTTTTGTGAAATACTCATATCTGTTGCTTAAACTTCTGGGAAGGGCCACCTGGTCTACCAAAACACATACATTGCTTCCTTAACACTTTTTCTAGCTTTAAATAATGCTAATGTATATTTAGTTATCTAATATGAACCTTATACATAATGCCTCAGAAAGTAGCAAAAGAAAATAGCTATATAGTAAACTTTACAATACACAGGAACTCTAAGTTAAAGCAGTCACATTGGCAATGAGGACAGGAAAACCTCAAAGGTGGAAAAAGGGAGATGATCCACCAGTAGTTTTTCCACAAATACAGATGTGTTTGTTCTCTGATTCTGAAAATATATTAACTAATTTAGTAATATATTGCACAAATAAATTCCAAAAATACATATTCAAGAAACATTGATTTTATCTGGGATGTGAAAGATAGAGATTAATTGTGCCAAGACAAAAGTTTTACTAGAAATCTATTATAAATTGATACTGGTTGAACAAAATCTGTATTATTTTGATGTAAGGCAAGTAATATATTAGTTTAAGTCACAATTTTAAAGTAAGTTGAAAAATATGTAACCTCTCTAACCTAAGTTGTTTTCATTACAGCAAAATTTGTTAGACCTGGGCATGTGATTTCCAGTCCACAGGACTTAGAATGGGGATGGTGACAAGCCATGTATACATCTCAACACAACTGAAGAATCAGATCATCATCTCAATGTAAGTCATGAAAGTATTGTCATTAAAACTTTGGTTCTCTAGAAAATAACTGCCATAGGGCTGGGTGTGGTGGCACAGGCCTGTCATCCCAACACTTGGGATGCTGAGGCAGAAAGATCTCAAGTTTCAGGCCAACGTGGGCTACATAGTGAGTTCAAGCCCAGCCTGAACTACATAGTGAGACTGTCTCAAAAAACCAAACAAGCAAAATAAAAAATAAAAAAAAAATAACTGCCACAGTATATTAGTATATGAAAAGTGATGTACTGAATTCCGTATAAAAATCAAGTGTAAAACACTGTATTTCTCCCAGTTAACTGTTAGTGCACAAGAGGTAACTTCCTCACAACTGATGAATGTAACTTAAATACTTAAATTTGTGGGAGGAGTACATGAAGAGGGAGAGAAAAATCAAAGAACTTATTACAGTGGTTTTTATGTATACTGAGACAAAAACCCTTGAAGATCCTTATTTCAACTGAGAATAAGTCCTTCCCTCCTTATCTTAGATCACTTCCCGTTACTTGTAAGAACTTCCCCATGGACAGATCCCATTGGAACACAGCAGTAGGGAGCTCGAGTAGAAGGAAGCGAGGTGGAACCAGATCACTGCAGAGTGCTGCTCTGCTCCATCCAGAGGGCTACGGTAAACAGCTTAAAAACACTGTTATTAAATTATTTGTAATCTCTTTACTATTCACAATGTGGTAAATAATTTTTTCAATTTTTATTCATTGTCTATAGTAAAAGAGATTGAATTAGTTATTTTCTGTAGATACAACATTTATAAGGAAACCATTTCTTATAGTTTGTCCTACATTATCAACAAATTAAAAATTATTAAATTTCAACAGCACCAATTCTATAACATGGCATCCAGATTCAATTAAAGTCAACATAAACAGAACAGAGACCTTCAATGCTGTTACCCTTGGTTTAAAGTCTCATCCATGAGAAAATATGCTTTTGCTATTCTCATTTGACAGCTTTACCCCGTTAAAATAAGCCATTTAAAAATCCATGAAAATGTTTGTCATGAAAACAGCTGAAAGCAAATGCACCTGACACTGCATGTGTATGTATGTATGTAAATTATGAGAAAACATGAAAACAGGTCCATTGCCTATGAGTGACAAAGGACACACCATCAGACAAGACTGAGCTGCTGGAAAGCTGCTCCCACAACTGTAAAAACACACAAATGTCTGTAGATATATAATGAATTGTAGCTTTAGTATCCCTTGTTTTTTTCTGAATAATAGAGTCAAACTATGTAAATGATATGAAAAATGGTCTCTTACAACCAGATTTTGTTTGAATACTTAAAATACTTTAGCCAATGCAGTTTTGGAATAACATAAAATCTTTGCACACAGATTAATGGCACATATGAGTACTATATTGTACTGTGTAAGATCTAATTTTTAAATCCCTGAAGGTATTTTATTTCTACAGTTTCATTCTGTCTTTTAAAAGCTAATTCAACAATTATAACTCATATAAAATTGGGAAAGAAATTTTTTCCTAAATGACATACCTTAGCTATAACATAAGTAGTAACCACAGAAAATGCTTTATTACACTCCATTCCAAGATTCTAGAATGCAGTGTATTTAGAAAGCAAAAAGTTTTCTTATTGCAAAATATGCCAAAACGGGTAACACTCCATTACACACTCTATGGCTATATCCTCTTATTGGATTAATTTCTATTCAACAAAGACAGCTAGTGGCTCAAACTGGAACAATGTTTGCAAAGCACTTTGGGTAGGAATAAAAGGGCCCCAATGAATGCTATGCAGTATCTGTTAAACAAAAACATGTCAAAGATACTTTTGTATCATAATAGTAATTAGAGCACTTAGAGGAACTCATACCCCAAAACTACTTTTTCTAAATGCTAGCACTTTTTGTTGCATTCTCTACTTATGTTAACCAAAAGTAACTTTCTAGACAGCTAGAATCTTTTCCAATTTATACCTGACTTTGCTCATGCTGCAACAAAAAAAAAATTTAAAACAAAAAATAAGAAAAAAACCTTAATCTTATCTAGACTGCGTGTCAGGAGAGAAGTAAATGAGAAAGATATCAGAAAATTTTTACTGCATCACTAACTACAGTTAATGACAGAACAGGAAGGAAAACAAAAAAGAGGTATACAGTTACCAAGTCTTCCATTTTGATGCATTGACAGAAGAGGTTTTTCCTTTAAGAGAGACTGGGGATTTTCTTGCATAAAAATTTCCAAATCTTGGAGACACTTAGCACAAAGCTTATGCTTTTAGGTTTTTATATCACAATATTTATGATTGGGCATGATCCTAACAGCAATTGTTTAATAAAAAATGTAAAAAAAAAAAAAAGTTATCAAAAATATTCTGAAAGAAAGAAGCAATTGGCACCCTTCCCCCACCCTAAAAACTAAAGCAGTCCATTATGGCTTTGATACCCCTTGAAAGGGTTAAGTAGAAGAGTATTGCCACACTTTAAAAGAATTTCACACTAACCACTATTTCTACTTTTTCCGCTGCTTTTGACTTTGTATTTTTGCAGTACTTATTAGGGAACCTAGGCACGTACGAATTCCAGCAAGGTGGAGCAGAGATCCAGCGGCCTCCTTGAGCTCCTCGTCAATTTCCTGACACGACTGTTTCCGCATCTTTCTGCATGGCTGTCCCTTTCTAGAGGTGTCTGCACAAGCCTGTGCCACATAGCCACTGTCTCCAAGAGGGTCCTCTTCATAATCACCGTCTGTGTCTTCTTCACTGTGAAACCCTTCACTGCCGTCACTTCCTGCGTGGCTACTCTTTGGGATGAATTCAAACACCTCCTCTACAGAGGACAGGGAAGACACGCTCGACCTGGATGCACAGCGCTGCGCTGCCATGCTGCTGGCACTGTAGTTGTGATCTTCCTTTGGGTCAGTGCTGGTGGCTAAGGAATCACTCTCTTGTAATCGCACAGCACTGGGATGACTGAATGCATGGCCGTGACTCCTCTTTTTTTGCAGTGATGTTTTAAAAGGCAGAGGCTTCTCACCTGTAGAAAACAGAACTCCCATCAATAAGTCAAATGCATTTGAGAGCATAAGCAGACTACTGAAAACCACTGTCACTATTCCCAAGCACAAGATGCTTTAGGTTAGCAACACTTTATACGATTTTTCCTTTCATTACTCTGAAACATTTCAGAACTATTTAAAAATAGGCTTTGAGCTTCCCATGGAACATATAATCATTTTGAACTACTCACGAACAATGCCTCAATATGAATATAGCACTTCGATTAGTTTATCATTTGTTGGTATTTAGGTTGTCAAGTTTTTACTATTATACATGATACTACATACAATGAAAATTCTCTGGATGTCTTAACTCACACATATACATACAAATACTTTAGCAGGAAGAATACCAAGAAATACAACTGCTAAGTAAAAGCATATATACATTTAAATCAAATCTAAATTAAACAGGCTGCACCAGTTAACACTAAACTGTAAATGAAAAAACCTTACTCCCAGACTATCAAACTTTTTTTAAAAAAACATACTGGAGACTGAATCCAGGGGTTTTGTACTAAGGTACATACTCAGCCCTTTTTATTTTATTATTTGTTATCACTTTTTAAATTTTGAGACAGGGTTTTGTTAGGGGTCAAATTGCCCAGGTTGGGATCTAATTTGTGATTCTCCTGTCTCAGCCTCCGGGATAACAGGCACTGGCTTCCTCCCATAGCTTGCTTAGCCGTCATTTTTTATAATCTCCAAAATCAAAAAAGAAAGAAAGAAAAGGCATCTTGATACTGTTTCATTTTGCCTTTCTTCAGTTTTTACAGTTCATCTTTTCACTGTGTGCCATTCATATTTATTTCCTCTTCTGAGAACCATTTATTCATGTATCTTGGCTGATTTTTCTGTTGAACTGCTTAATTTCTTACTTGTAGGATCTTTTAGAATTTCAATGTTAACCTTTTGTCTGTAATATAGTTTTAAAAGTTCTCCGGTGTTGTGTTTGTTATTTTCTTCCTTTATTTTAGTAGTGCTAGAACCCAGGGCCTCACACACACGCATGCGCAAGGCAAGTACTCTACCACCAAGCGAGCTCCACAGCCTCCTGGGCCACTTCCCCTCAAGGCATTTTCTGTTATCATAACTGTAACTTTAGCCATCTTTTTCCTGTACAGAATTTGTGTTTTATATCTTAATAAGCTTTTCCTGTTCTAACTTATAAATATGCTTTTATATATTTTCTTATAGATACCTTTCATTTTTATTTTTAGTTCTTTTAAGCTTATTTTTTACATATGCTATGGTATCCATTTCTTGGTCAATGTAAACAAATTTCTCACAGCATTAATTCCAATCTTTCAACTGTTCATACAAATAAATGAAAATATAAAACAGAAACAAAGTTATTCAGAATAAAACAATTTAACTGAAAATTAACTTACCATGACACTTAAAGCATTATGAGTTCTAAACTATATTTGAAAAGGTACTCAATACATATTTTGAAAAGAAAAGCATGATTGCTTACATTCTAAAATCCCTTGTTCTATGGAAGTATTTAGAAGTATCATTGCGGTGGCAGCATCGATATCAGATTCTGAAAAGGGAAAGAGTGGCAATGTTAATGTTCTTCAAGAGAGGCTGGGGAAAGCATCTGCATGCAGTCCAAGATAACCAGCATTAAGATTTTTGCTGTACATTTTCCTAACTTTAAAAAAAAGCAAAGACATAAGTTAAACATCATTATGACACCACATATATTATTTTGCAATATGCTTCTGCTCATTTAATTATGGGACAGTCTTGTGAACAGTATTGTGTAGAAGAATGAAGATGTAATAGAAAAAATATAAGTTTTCTTTATTCATAATGAAAAATGAACATCAGAGCTGCATATTTCAAAAAGTTTGTTCTTAAACTAAACTTGTTAGAAGTGTAGAGCATTCTACTTTTGTGCATTTTTACCTTAAATAATATCCTATGCAAGTCAGGCATGCTGGCACACACCTGTAATCCCAGCACTAGGAAGGCTGAGGCAGGAGGATCATTGTGAGTTCAAGACCAGCCTAGGCTACAAAGTGAGCTCGAGGCCAGCCTGAACTGCATAACATAACAAGACACTGTCTCAAAAAGACATAAAAAAAAAAAATCCTATGCATATCTGCAGTTAAGAAATACAACATTAAGCACATGCTAGTTGCAGAAGATATATATATATATATATATAGCCCCAGGCATACTTAACCATCTGATCTTTGACAATGGAGCCAAAAACATGCTAAAGGAAAGACAGACTCTTCAACAAACAGTGCTGGGAAAACTGACTATATACACATGCAGAAGATTCAGTCTAGACGTATATCTCTCTCCCTGTACTAATTAGATCAAAATAAATCAAAGATCTAAATATTAAAACAAAAACACTGAATTTGCTGTTAAAATTTGCTGACAAATTAGGCAAATATATTGAAGACAGAGGCAAAGATCTTCTGAACCTCAAAATGCGTAAGAAATAAAACAACAAGAATCACCCATCAAGATGTATCAAATTAAAAAGTTTCTGCACAGCAAAAGCAGCAACCTAAAGAGTGAAAAGACAACATACAGAATGGGAAAATATTTTTGCCAGCTATCTTCAGACAGAGGATTAATATCTAGAATATATAAAGAACTAAAAAAACAAAACAAAACAAAAAAAAACCCAAATGAGACCTTCCCTTAAGACTCAAAAATGGGCAACTGAAGAAGTACAAATGGCCAATAAATACACATAAAAAACGTTTACCATCACTGAGATTCCATCTTACTCTGGAAAGAATGGCCACCATCCAAAAAAATCAAACAGTAAATGCTGGCGAGGCTGATGGAAAAGGGAATGCTTCTACATTAGCAATGGAAATGTGCACTAGCACAGCCACTGTGGAAATCAGTATGGAGACTCCCCCTAAAACCAAAAATACAAATCCTGCTTGGCTCGGTCCCTCCCCACCCCAGCCACACCCAGGCATCTTCCCCAAAGGGTTAAAGATGTTTTATTTCAGTGGTACCTGGATAACCACGTTTATAGCAGCACAACTCATAATAGCTAAATGTTGGAAAGGACCTATATGACCACCAACAGGTGAATGGAGCAAGAAAATGTTGTATTTATGTACAACAGAATGTTAGTCTACTACAAAGGGTACATTCAAGTCATTTGTAGGAAAACGGATGCACCCTGAGATATGATGCTAAGTGAAATAAATCAGACGAATGAGCTTAAATATTGCACACTATTATATCAGAAACCCAAAGTATAAATAAATTAAAGAGTAAAATAAACAATAATAGGGAAAAGAAAAATAGGCCTTTGGCAAATGTGAAGGGAACAAAGAGATGGAAGAAGGGGAAAGGATGAGGGGAAGGGATGCAAATATGATTAAGATGTGTCGTGTACATGAAACTCTCCATGATGAATATATTCATTATGTACTGTAAATATGCACTAATAAAAATAAAAATTAAGAAGTGTATGGAACTAGTCAGTTCAGGTCATTTCAATCTATAAATACTAACTGAATTTGTTGTTGTTTCTGCTTTACTTTGAGACAGGGTCTCACTATGCAGTCCAGGGTAGCCTTAAACTCACTATGGAGTCCAGCCTGTCTTCAAACTCATGGCGATCCTTTTGCCTTAGCCTCCCAATTGCTGGGATTACTGGTGTACACCACCTCATTTGGCTGCCAATTTCTACATTCTTAAAATGATAAATTAGGTACTGCCTCTTTTTAAAAATTTAATTTTTGTAGTACTAGGGATTGAACCCAGGGCCTTCACAACTGAGCATTTTTCCCAGAATTCTACTTTTAAAGAAATAATACCTGGCTAGGAATGGTGCTGCATACCTCTAATCCTAAGCACTCTGGGAGCGTGAGGCAGAAGAACAGAAAGTTTGAGCCAGCTGGACAAATTAGCAACTTAGAAAAACCCTGTCTCAAAAAAAAAAAAAAAAAAAAAGTGGTGGTGCACACCTGCAACCTTAGCACTCAGAAGGCTGAGGCAGGAGCACTGCTGCAAGTCTGAAGCAAGCCTGGGCCACACAGTGAGTTCCAGGCCAGCTGAACTACACAGCTATACCCTGTTGTCTAAAAATAAAAGAAATTAACTTTGTGAAAGCAAACATTTCTTTGCAAAGATTTTATCTGTATGTGATTTATTTAGGCTGCTTGAAAACATGTATTCTGCCATGGCTTGCCAATTAACTATTTTCTGTCAATTAACTAAATGAAAGTTTAAATTCAACATTAAACGTAAGTAATAAGTAAAATAAACAAAGAAATGACTCAAAACATTGTGGTATTCAAGAGCACTTGATTAATCATCAATGATTTGAACAAAGTTTATTCTTGAACTTCTTGCATCAAAAGCAACAAAAATTCTGTGGGTAGAATTCACAAACAAATTTTATTTATAGTACAACCCAATCAGTTTTGGCATTAAATTTAAATTGAAGGCTCATTTGTTTATTGTTACACTGAGAACACTTCAAGTTATTTTGTCATTGAAAAAGTACTTAAGCTATTTTAAAGGTGTCTACTCCTTAAACAACAACACTGTTAGCTATTTTATCTAACATGCCTTGGTCATCAGACACAAAAACCTTGGTAGTTCAAAATATGCTACTAATTCAAAAATAATAAAGATCTATCAAACCTGTTCATTTCTATTTCCTGGTTTATCTTTCCTTAGCCAAGATCCTAGGACAAGATTAACAGTAATCGAGAAAGAAATCAAGACACCAGTTTTAGCTCTGTGAAAGTAAAGAGCATGAGACAAAAATGTTCTGTCATCAGATTCTTAGTCTATGTTTAAAGAATGGTAACCATAGAATCAGAATTTAAATCAGTTATAAGCTCAGTAATAACCACAAAAAATTCATTGTCCCTCAATCAAAACTAACATACATATTTACAAGGTATCCAGAGGAAAACACACTCGTGATTCTTTAGAGTAGGACAACAATTTTAACAAATTGTCAATACTTCAAGGTGACTGGCTCACTGGTTCACTTTCATTTTAATAAAATATAGCCTATGAAAATCTGCAGTCTTAAATTTCAACTTAGATACACACTTAGCCCCTAACATCGCACGCCACCTACCTTAATTTTATATTTATTTATACTAGGCATTTTAGTATCAATTAGAAAACTTAATAACTGGAGTTTGAGCTCCATTTTTGTCTGTTTTGCTTACTCACAGACTGGTGCCTTGAACATTTTCTTAGTAGAGCTAAGTAATATTTTTAAACATGAATTTATTCCAAACACATACCATGTCAGAATCTTGACCAAGAAGTTCTGCTCTGTTCTCAGGACGGAAGTCTGATGTCTCCTGCTAAACATTACCCAGTGTTGCAACATGGATCCTGGCATATAAAGTCAGCAAGCTGAGCAAGAGACAGCGCACTTTCAACACACTGCCACATCCGCTTTGGATGACAGTGGTTTCTGTAGATCCTACACCTAATCTCTGCTAGTAATCCTACCTGCCTAATTGTACCTCTAATATAATGATTAGAAAAGGTGATTTTACAAAGTGCATATAAGTAATCTTTATAATACAGAACTAATTGTATTTCTCTGTATTTATAATACAGAACTAATTGTAACCTAATTACAGTATTTAGGCCATTTACTAGCTGTGTACCTTGAGTTGCTTAATTTCTCCAAAGTTCAGTTTCCCTATTTGTGAAAAATGGGTGATGATAACCTAAAACGACTGTAGTAAGGATTGAACGAGGAGGGACAGGCACCGAGTAAGCAACTACATGCTTACTAAGTTACCCTTAGAGAAAGAGGTTCAGCCTCCTTACTGCGCTGAGTGAGCACGACTCAGACCTCTGCCTCCTTTCCTTTGCCTGCACCTGTGATCACACCTGCCTGGCCTCTGCATGCCTAGGCCGGTGGCGGCTGATCTATGCATCTGTGCTGCAGTGGGCTGCTCATATCAGTGGAAACTGTGAGAGGTTCACCAGCACTGGCCTAGGCTTCAGTCACACTTGTCAACCTGCCAGGCAGATCTCTAGCAACTGCCGACTTTGTCTCTTGCCAGAGTTCTGTCCTCTGCCTGCTCTTCACCAACCTATCCTCTGAGTGTTTAGTATATTCTTGACTTTTAGAGTTCAGCTCAGCATCACACTTCTTTCTCTAAGAGTCCCTTTATGCCCCTCATTAAGCTTAATTTTCCACACTTCTTCAACTGAACTGTTCCCTGAAAGCAGGGCCTCAGCCTCTCTGCACATTCCAAAGCATCTGCTCCGATGCCTGGAAAGACAGAAGAACTCAATAACTGGGGCTAGGGATTTAGCTCAGTGGCGCAGTGCCTGCCTGGCAAGCGTGAGGTCCTAAATTTGATTCCCAGTACCCCCCAAAAAAGAAAAAAAAATTACTTCTGATCAATATTTAACCTGCTTAGTGTTCTTCAAACTTTTCTCTAGAAATAATAAAAATATAGAAGCTAATTTTCTCAGAAGTTTATAAATGTATCCTAAAATAACCAGATTTGAATATAAATTTGTTTAAATTTTTTGGCAGTCTCATATTTTCTCCTTAAAACATGAGAACAGACCTGTAGCTGTTTTAACCTGGAATCCAAATCTCCTGGCCCATCTCGTTAATTATGATTAGGCAAAACTCCTGAGTATAAGGGATGGAGGGAAGGAAGGTATCAGCAATAGAAAGATACTGTATAACATACTTAAGTTATCAGACAAAGAAGTAGTACTTATGCTCCAGTTATGAAAAACCACGGCTGCAACTAGCAGGAAAGATTTGTGGAAATGTCTGCTCCCCAGAGGAAGAAGCCAGATTTGGATGAAATAAAATTAGCACAAGAAGAGATTTTAATTTAATTAAACTTGAGAATCCATAAAGAGTCACAAGTTACTGAGGCAATAAAAAAGATGGAGTTTCAGCAATACCTAGATGCAAAGAGAAACCACATTTACCCATTGCAGAAACAGAAAAATATATTGTGCTTGCCTCACATTAAGGCAGAACATTATCCAGTTCCCTACAGACCTGTTTTGCAGAGTTCTCCAAATGCTTTTTCACACTCCTTCTCTCTCTTTACAAACATCAACACACTGCTTTTTTTTTTTTTTTTTTTTTTGAGACAAGGTCTCACTGCATAGTGCAAACTGGCCTAAACTCACAGCGATCCTCCTGCCACAGCCTCCAGAGTGCTGGGATTATAGGCATGTGCCACCATGCCCAGCTTCAACACACTGCTTTTGAGTTTCAGTTTAGTATAGGTCCAAAGATCATAGTTAAGATAGTTACACCACTGATCCTCTGGGATCTCTGAAGAGAAAGGTTTGCTCTGGTACTATTCGGACAACTGAATGCAGATGTTTGTGCTCTGGGTGATGATTTGGGGATGGCAATGCACGTCCCTGATGTATACAATGACAATGTATGCCAACAACACCACTATTGTCCTAATCGTTGTTTCTGAATTTTTTTTTCTCTTTGAAATAAAATGGATTTAAAAAAAAATTTATGGGTCCAAAGAGCAAACATGTCTCTGATACACAGAAAGGCTTTAGTCTGAGAGCTTTATTTTTATAGTTCATGGAAATGTCTTTAGGCATCAAAGCAACAATGTTGTGAAAACTCACTCTAACATACTACTAATATGTAAATTAACTATAAGCAGAAAAAATCCACTAATTAAGAATTTTATTTGCTTTTAAAAAGCATGAAGTGGGGGGCCAGGGATTTAACTCAGTGGCATAAGCGCCTGCCTAGCAAGTACAAGGTCATGAGTTTGATCCCTGGTACCAAAAAACAAAACAAAAAGGCATGAAGTGATCCCTGCCTGGAAACCAGCACCATGCACAGGAAGCTGCCAGAGTAGGGACCCAAACCTCTCTCCCTGAGTCAGTGTCATTTCTGGACTGTGGAGGGAAAGAACCAGGCCTCACCATGAAGTGATTCCCATTTGGAAACAATATCATTTTCACTGTTTTCTTGGATTGGGTTTATTCTCTTTTACTTTGTTTGATTATGTTAAATCTGATGGCATGAGCAGCTATTTAAAAGATAGCAAGACATATTACGGTAGCCATTTTGGATTTACTACTAGCTTATTTTGAAGTCCTTTATTGCATTCATTGTTTCATTTTTATTGTTTCTATTCGTTCTGTTTGATTTTCACTATGTCTGAAGGTATCTGCAGCTATTTTGAAGACAACAAAAGATATTTATGGTAACTATTGCTGATTTCATGAAGTTTTGAAATCCTGTATCATTTATACTAGTTTATTTTGATTGGTTTTATCCTTTTTTTAAAAAAAGCATGAAAAGCTGGGTGTGGTAGCACATGCCTATAATCCCAGCACTCAGAAGGCTGAGGCTGGAGGATCTCTCAAGGTTGAGATCAGCCTAAGCTACAGAGGAAGACCCTGTTTCCAAAAAAAAAAAAAAAGCATAAAAAAATTTCTGTAAATGTCAATTTATTAGCTTCCTAAACTATGGTTCTTCAGTTAACTTATAAAACAAATATTTTAAACTATATTTTAATCTAAGAGATGGCAAATTTCTTCAGCAAAAAAATATCGTATGCTTTGCAGGACAGGAAACAAAAATAAGAATATAATATGTAAGTCTCTGTTACAGCTACTTAACTCAGTTTTTTTTCTTTTGCTTCATGTGTTGAAACATTATTGTGATTCTGATACCTTTCTCCAACCATTTTACAAATATAAAGCCGTCCTTAAGTCATGGGCCACACAAAACAGGTAAAGGTAACTCTGCTGTTAGTATCACTAAGAAATTAGATGCTATTTTCAAGGGAATAATAAAAGTAAGTGAAAGCCAAATATGGTGGCACTGGCTTGTAATCCCAGCAACTTAAGAAGATAACGCAAATTCAAGTCAAGCCTGGACAATTTAGCAAGAACTTGTATCAAAATAAAAATAAAAATAGAATATGGTTGGAAATACACTTCGGGGTAGAGCAGTTGCCTAGCATGCTCAAGGCCCTGGGCTATTCAAAAAAAAATCCCTGAGTGTGTACATGCAGGCATGCGCGTGTACACATGCAAACATCGAGTTACACATGTGACACAGAATTATATCAAAATGCTAACAATAGAATGGGGTGACTTACTTTTCTTCTAATAACTATTTTATTTTCCAAGCCTTCTACAATTAGTGTATAATTTATAACAGGAAAAAATTAAACAAAATCCTAAATTTAAACCTGTTTTTATGATTTAAAAGACTAATCTTCACACATACCTTTGAGGGTTTGTATCTGGTTTTGCTTGAGAACAGAGCTTAAGTAGTGAGGTGATAAAGAATCACTGAAAAATGAACAGAAAAGACAAATGTGCTTATAACATCTTTATTTCACTTTTGTAGAATTTAGTCACAAATACAACTAATCTGTGTCACTGAAAATACAAACTATTTTTACTTTGTTTTCTTTGCTAATAATACTCAGTTTAGGGAGAGTGCCAAAGCAGAAAGTGCACAAGGGCTAAGATTAAACCATAATTATTTGGACAGTCTTACACAAAATAATCTCCTAGTTTCTTCATCTGTAAAACAGGAATAATTAAATCTCTCATATAGGGTTGTTAAGTAAGTAAGAATAGTGCATTTAAAATACCTAGAACAGAGCCAGGCATGGTGGTGCAAACCTGTAATCCCAGCACTCAAGAAGCTGGGGCAAGAGGATAGCTGTGAGTTCGAGGCCAGCCTAAGCTACAAAGTGAATTCAAGCCTGAACTGCATAGCGAGAACTTGTGTCAAAAAAGCAAAAAACAAAAACAGAAGAAAAACTAAAACAGGCTGGGCATGGTGGTGCACGTGTGTAATTCCTGCACCCTGAAAGCTGAAGCAAGTTGAAGGTCAGGCTAAACTACACAGTGAGGCCTTCTCTCAAAAACACAAACAAATAAAACAAGTAAGTGAACATAAACAGAACTTTCTATTAGTTTCTAAATTATTATTTAGCAGAGTACCTCATAAGCACTAACACTAAGAAGAAGAGATCAATTTCCAGATAAGGATATAAAGTCTGGTAACTTCTTAGTTCCATTTCATAAAGAGAAATCACCCAGTAGTTTCATTTCCAATGATCTATTTAATCTTCAAATATGGTAAACAACTTAAATTCTCAATTAGCTATTGGTCATATATACCACTGACATTTCAACTTTAGCTTTCCTAGTCCTTTCTTTGTTGTATTTTTTTTTTAACTGTACACCAGCTACAACTTGTCCTTTACAAACTCTCTATTAACAAGAATTCAGATGCCTGTAATTCCAGAGGAGGCTGAGGCAGGAAAATGGACAAGTTAGAGCCCAGCCCAGGCAATTTAGCAAACTTTTTCTCAAAATAAAGAAATATGTAATTCAATGAAAAGGCTCTAGGTATGAACCCCAGAATTGTGCCAAGTAAAGAGAGAATTCAAATAAAGTACTGCATGAAATGTTGATAACTGTAACAGTTGATAGTTAACTGCAATTTTCTCTTCTGAAGATGTCTGAAATAGCTCACTTATTAAAATCCTTTTTATATTTTTTTTTCTTTTCCTCTTTGTTCTTTAAGACCGTCTTCTTGCTGGCCTTGAACTCACAGCAACCCTCCTGCCTTGGCCTCCCAAGTGCTGGGATTTATAGACATGTGCCACCATGCCCAGCTATATTTTTCAAAAAACAAACACAGAAAACAAGTTAAAATTATCTTAAAAGGGGAAATGCTGGGATGTGGCTCAGTGGTAGAGCTCTTGCTTGGCACTGACAGGTTCTGGATTCAATCCCCAGCACCACCAAAAAAAAAAAGTTACCTTAATAAAATTTGGCATTTTCAACTCAGATGAATGGCTATAATAGGAATTTTTAAAGATTTAGACCACTTAGGAAAACAAAACAAATCAAATCAAGGAGATCACATAATTTTTAGATTTAACTTAAAATGAGAAAGCTAGAAAATGAAAAGGAGCCACTGGGTTTAAGAATAAGAGCCAAGAAAAGTTTTAGGAACATATACTATAACATTTACCAGTAAAAAACAAAAAAACCTTCAAAGCATTATTTTACTTGCCAGTTAAAATTTTAGACATGAACATACTTAATACTAATGAAAGACAAAAACTTACAAAAGAAATATAAATACAGGATACATGTAAAAATCTTACACTATTAATCATCTCATGTAAAATCTTTAAGTAAGTTAGACCGCCATGGCCATGGCCATGGCCCATGCATACAATCCCAGTACTGAGGGGCTGATGCTGGAGAGCTCTTGAGCCGTAGGCGACCCTAGACGCTATCAGTAGACTCTATTGCTAAACAAATAAAATTCCTGTGTCTTAAGAGTAACAGCATGAGGACCACAAATAATTTTTAAAAACTAACCTTTTGGTAACTGAAATCACAACTTTTTAAATAATACATTGTAAAGACTAAATTGTGTGTGTGTGTGTGAACACAAGGGGCTCGTGCCAGGCAAGTGTTCTAGTACCGAGCTACATCTTCTATATGATTAAAACAATTTAAGACCTACAACACTAAATTGCTCCATCTCACACAATAAAATCTAGATCACTGGGGACAGGTAAGTGGCAAATCCTTACCTTTGTGGAGAGGAGAAAGGTTGCTTCTTCAGTGCCTGCATAAGATTGGGTTTATATTCTGGATCAACACACCACAAAGAACCTTTTCCATTAACCTAAAAAAAATGCACAAGAATTAGTAACCTGGAACTTTTTTTTTTTTTAAAAGACAGTCTCATTTTGTAGTTCAGGCTGGCCTTGAACTCACTTTGTACCCCAGGTTGGCCTCAATCCTCCCACTTTAGTCTCCCAAGTGCTGGGATTACAGGTATGAGCCACCACACCTAGCAATCTGGAACTTTTATATATACAGAGTGAGAATGTTTTTAATAAATGCTGGAGGAAGACCCTCCAGTATCTTTTGAGTACTATACAAAAACTGAAATGAGCTTGCTAGGCACTATTATAGCTACTATGTGATGTATAAAACTTCCACTAGCTCATGAGACTACAGAGGTTTAAACTCATTAACATCAAGTTTTATATTATGCTTCTGTACTGAAAAAATTCTTGAATCACACATTACAATTGTGTTTACAATTATTTAGAACACAATAAAATTGGGCTGGGGATATAGCTCAGTGGCAGAATGTTTGCACAGTATGTGCCAGTCCCTGGTTGATCCTCCCCCACCACAAAAGAAACCAGTAAAATGTACTTGCTTCCTTTCCCCATGCCATTTCTGCTTGTCTGAAATCCTATATAAGATTTAATGTCATCTCCAGTGCTTCTACTCCCTAAAAGTTTTCAAATTAATATTAGTCCACTAACCAGACTTTTTATCTCTGAAAATTGTGTTCTAGTTTTTATAGAAAATGACGTAAGGAAAGTACATCATCATTCCATAGAGTTAAACACAGATCTTGGTCTTGATCGCTGCTTACTGATTTGCTACCAGACACTGGGCAAATCATTACTCTCTCAGAGCATTGTCTTTCATTCACATTTTATCTACAAAAAAAGAACAAGTCACATCACTTGACAGAATTGTTACTAGATTCAATAAGGCATTTTAGGTATAAGAAACACAGTTGCAAAATAAATGAATACCAAAGAGTTATTTCCATAACGGGCATTAAGTAAGAGTTACAGAATGTTGCTTGATTAACAAACAGGATCTTCTTATTCCCTTAAGTCCAAGAGATGAAGAAGTTTAACAACAAAAATCAACTAACAAGAAAAAAGTTAGGTGATAAAGAACGCTGAGGCAGAAGGATTCCCGTGGGGTCTGAACTACATAGTGATACCCTGCCTTAAAAAATACACAAACAAAAGAAGGTATGTGTGTTGAGGGGTGTGAATTAAGAAACAAACCTCAGCTGTGGATAGGTGGGAAAACTGAATGTAAAACATTGTTAGATATCCTAGCAACTTGACCTCATAGGAAAAGAAAACCTAGGGATGTCTTGTCACACTGGTATTTAGCAGTAAGCTATCTAATCATACTCAAAAAGTAATTGACATTATAATCTTTTCTGAGAAAAGTTTTACAAATGTATTTTTGGATCAAGTGAAAAAACTTAAGATGCTTGTCTCTTTCCCAAATGGTAAATGTGTCTGGATGGTAGGGACATAACACTTCAAAACATTAACACCCATATCTTTTGCTCCAAAACCAATTCACTTTCACAAAGAAAAGACATATGTGAGTTATTTTTCATACACTGAACAAGACAACTGTTTTATCAGTTCTAGCCATATTCTGCCCTGGTGTTCCTAAGATTACACACTTCTAGACCTCAAGTCTACTTTTCAAATTCTATTGTAAAAAGACTGCAAACTGTTTTGATCACAGTAGAATTGCCATTTCCTTGAAATAGCAAATTGCAAGAACTGGTTTCGAAAACTTGTAGTTTCAGTGCAGTTAAGTGTCCTGAGTATGGTCTCAAATAACAGTCTGGTTATGTTACCATGGCAGCATTTCCTTCCACTGGGTCTGTTCATGAACTATCAGTAACAAGAGACAAAACCATGCATTTGCTAGTCTGGGCAAAAAGGAACTTATTTTTAACTAATTCTTACTTAAAAAATGCCTCCATGTTACTGTGCTTAGATGATGGAACACAAGTAACAGTTTTACAAGTATTGTGTTTAAATTCGCCTATAAAAAATCTGTGCAATGGAAACAGGAAATATGTATTTTCTTTTACTATTTTGCATTTTGAAACTAGGTTGGATTTAATTTCAAAAGGAACCACTGAAGGTTTTGAAGATATGAGGAATATATTAGGACTGAAACTTTAAAAAGACTTATCTTAATCAAAGTTTCAGAGAATCCATTTGGAGAATATGAAATGTTTTGTAGTTGCCTTGCCTTGCCCTCCCTCTTCAGTGGCTTTGTTTCTGAGACAGGGTCTGTGTAGCCCAGGTTGGCCTCCAATTCCCTATGACTCTCCTGCCCCAGCTTCCCAAATGCTGAGATAATAGGTATGTGCCACCATGCCTGGTTTCAATGGCTTTTAGAGCCATGAAATTAAAAAGTAACTGATTAAAGTTGTACTAAAGCAAGCAAAACTTAATTCCATGTTTCTGTATTAAAATGTCGGTTATAAATACTGTTTCAGTTGGCCTATAAAAAATTTTTAAAAGCAGGTAGAAAATTTAAGTGTTAATGCTTAAAGCATAAAACCAAAACTACACCAAACGAAAACACTACCATGTCTACCTTTTGTAATTTTGAAACTTTGAGACAAATAACAAACCAAGATCTTTGGATCTGTCTTTTGAGAAATAACTGTGGAATGTGATAAAAGAAAAAAATCTTATTAGCTTGTTATACTGGTATGATTACTACTTTATAGCTCAATCTAAATCTTGCCCGTGGTGGCGCATATCTGTAAACCCAGCACTCAGGAGGCTGAGGCAGGAGGATTGCTGCGAGTTTGAGACCAGCCTGGGCTACAAAGTGAGCTCAAGCCCAGTCTGAACTGCAATAGCAAGACTCTGTCTCAAAAAGACAAAAAAAAAAAAAAAAAAAAAAAAATTGCTGCCTTACCTTCTTTGGAGATTATCATCTCTAGATAGCAGCTAATTCATTAGAAAAATGCTATCAAGGTTGCCAAATTCAATTTCAACATTTAATGGAAGTGTAACTTAACTGCCCTCCATAGAGTGGAAGAAAAATATTGTCACTCTGAGGCATTAACTAAAATAATGGTCTTATCAGTTAAGAAAAAACCCATATGCATTTCCCATTGTACTTGAATCTATTTCTTTTTGTGTGAATCTCAGACATTTAAGCAAAGTGGTCTATTGATTTTTATGACCACCATCATCTACAAGTTCCTTCAGCCCTACCCTGACTAGTGGTGGCAGCTTGCCAATTTTTGTTCCACTGTATTACAATTTCTATATTTATCCTTATGCTTTAATAGCAAAATATTTTTTCTCTTTATCAAACTCTACTCATATGCTGAACTGTACACTTTCCCATTCATTAGCTCTTATTTCTTTGATTTCTTTCTCTAAACATTCAAAAGTATTCAAATTACATAATAATGCATACTTAAAAATTAAAGACAAGACCGGGTCACTTTTTGAGCACTACCACAGACTGTACTGCACTGGATACATGGCTCTGCATCTTTATTACAAACGACACCACAGTGACTACTCTAACTCATCTTCTTGTGTACACATATGAAGATACTCTGTGGGAGAAAACAGCATCTGATCTGCTAGATCAAAAAACAAGTGCATGTGTAATTCTAGTAACTACTGCCCTCCCTCTAGACTGGTCATCCTAATCTACACTTGAGCCGAGGGATATATATAGCTCAGTGATAGAATGCATACCTAGCTTTGCATAATGCCCTGGGTTCCATTTGCAGAGAAAAAGAGAGAGAGAGAGAAAAAAAAGAGGTAAACAAATTACATATTTCCCCACGTCCTGACTTAATTTGGTATTACCATATATTTAAAATTTTTACATTCTAATAGAGAAAAATGCATTAGGGGTGGCTGTTGTTAGTGTTGTTCTTTTACTTATATGTCCTTATCTATAAGTGTGAAAGTCTTTCCATATGTTAACTGGTCATCTGTAAATTGCCTTTTCATATAGTTGCCCATTTTTTTAATTAGGTTTTTGTTTTCTTATTAAATCATGAGGATTTTTTAAGTGTAGTAATATAGTGCTGATTGTAAATATCCCTTTTCTACCTCGCATTTAATAACATTATATTGGTGGCCTGATATTATCCATGATAGAAATATTTTATACCACAAAAATCTGCAAAAGTTAAACCTTCCACCTCCAGCCAATTGTTCAGCATTTACCAGCACACTGCTGATTACATTTCAAGCCACAGTCCTTTGGCTTCTCTTACCTCCACAACGTGACACTGTGGGGAGCTCGTACTTTGGGTTTTCCTCCTTGGCTATATCACACTGCACTTTTCCTACATTTTCCCTAGTAAAGCCCTTGTCCATCATGCACAAGACCCTGGGTACCTTGGGAAATAAGTTCAATTTCCAATCCAGAAAACAAATAATTTTTACCTAGTAGCATATTCTAAAACTGATTTTATAAAAGAATAGGAATTTTAATCTAGTGAGAAATTAGATAAGGACACCACCTATTGCAATTAGAATTAGGCTAAAAACAGAGCAAGAACTTTATGGTAAAACAAGATAGTCCTTGTAAATACAGGTCATTAAAGACAGGCGGTTATGGCTAATGTTCTGAAATATCAGACCTCTCCCACCAACCCATCAAGGAATCTCGGACAGTTCACATACTCATACATTCCACTAAATTATACGTACATTAATTGAGTCCCACTGGATTAGGGATGCTACTAAGTACTACACACATAAAAATGAAGACATGGTTTTTGTTCTGGAGGAAAGTATGTCTATCAAGAGGGCAAACACTGAATATTCTAGCAGCTTTTAAACTCCTGCTTTGTTTAAAGACATGATTTCTTTTAATTTTTTCTTTATTTTTGACCTATTGATACAGATTCTTATCAGTTTATTTCCCTATATTGTACAATTTATGATAATACAGCAGGTTATATGGTCTGGAAACTAAATTATACCCCTGTTTAGGACTATATGATGGAATATATAATTAGATGAATCCCCTCTCCAAAAAACCCCTAAAACTGATGGATACTATTTTAAATATTATAATCATATTACTGGGTCGTAGAAAAGTAATTGAGGCAAAAAACAAAGTGAAAGGAATTTTAGGTGTATGAAGCTAGATTTAATCCTGCAAGTAACTGTCAAAATTAATTTGATCTTCCATTCTGACATCCCATAGGAGATAAAACATAAGAGATAAAGAGGCAACTGAGGCGTACTTGAAAGGTTTTCAGGTATTGGGATTATGATAATCAGATAACATTAAATATTTTCCCAATTTCAAAGTCTGAAAGTAGTTAAGAAGACAGTAGTAGAAATAAACAGATTTGAAAATGAACCAGAACTACATATAAACAAATGAATATATATATATATATTTCAAACTAGAAATATATATATATATATCAAATTAGAAACTGAATGGACTAGGTAAACAAAATATTTGAGACATAATTGAAAACGAGTAAACTAGAAAATAGCAAAGCTTACATGGAATACAGCTCAGAAAGATAAAAAGGAAAATGTGAACACAAGGCAAAGTTTTAGACAATGACGAATGGCAAAGGCAATATTCAAAGGCATAATGATTACACTCTTGAGGCTTTTATGGAAGAAAGAAAAGCAAGATTAGTAAGAATAAGGCAATTACACCAAGGGCCAGGGAAAGTATAGTCACAGCTGAACTCCATGCCGCCCCTACTCTCTTACATACTAGGGAGTGTACCCAGGGCCTCCTCATGAAGCCTCACGTGTCTCCACTGCTAAGGCTCAAGTCTAGAAGTGCCCTCCAACCCCACCCCAACAAACTCTCATGCAGTCATTGGTGGGGCTTTTCCAGAGGTGGCTGAATCTGAGTGCATGACTGACACATGGTGCAATACTGGGAGATTAAGGGTGTGTGATTACCAAATCAGTCCATTGATTAGTTTGACATCGCCAGTAGCCTAGACAGAGCAGAGAAAGGGCAGAAAAGAGCTGCTAAGCTCCCTTCCTTGTTGTTCTGCTATCTTCTGCTCCCAAGAACTGTTTCCCCACTGTGACGACTGTCTGCCATGCCTCTCTGACTTGGAGCTAGCCGACTGTGGACTGAAACCTCTATAAACTTGAGCTAAATAAATTGTTCCTCCTTTAACTCTGGGTATCAGGTATTTTGTCTCAGCAAAGAGAGAAAAGCAACTAAGACATAAGTCTTTTTAAAAAAAAAATTTGAGTTGCTGGGCTCAAACTATGCAAAATCCTTCTGGTTTAGGCTCCCAAAGTGCTGGGGTTATAGGCCTGCGCCATCATGCCCAGTTTGAACTAACCTTTAGAGAGCAAGGGTGAACCAAAAGTAATTTTCAAACTGAAATTAAGTGTTCACTATCTAGAGAACCTTACAAAGGAAATTCTCAATGTATAAATAATGGTAAGTAAAGTAAATCAGGGTAAATCTAAATGAACAGAGACTACATAAGATAATGAAATATGGAATTTATAGTGTTAACACAAAGATAACCTTACTGAAGCTATAGAAAGAAAAACAGGATCAACCGGGAGTGATGGAGGAAATCAGGAAAGGCAACACCTTCCCCCTCTCCAGGGTGGCTATATTTGGGAGACTGAGCTTTCAAGGAAGTGATTAAAGTAAATTAATTGAAAATGATTAACAATCATGGCACATAGCATACAACACTTGGAGAATGCATATTCTCTATACACATGGAATACTCATGAAATCCTACCACATACGTGGTAGGCCATAAAGAAGGCTTCAATCAATCTGATGCTGATTTTGTATTAAGTAGCCCTGTTGAACTATTAATTCTAGTATCTTGACCAAAATGGATTTTCTATATACACAATCTTACAATATGTGAATGGTTTTGTCATTTCCTTTCTTACTTTTAGCTTTTCTTTCCTTATTGTACTAGATAAAGATCTAATGAAGCTGGGCGTGATGGTGCATGCCTGTAATCCCAGCACTTGGAAGGCTGAGGCAGGAGAATTGCTGCAACTTCGAGACGAGCCTCTACATAGTGAGACTCTGTCTCAAAAAAACTAGGAAAACACTAGATCTGTGGAGGCTGATGCAGGAGGACTGCAAGTTAAGCTCAGCAGGTCAATTTAGCAAGTCCTGTCTCAAATGGAGGAGGGGGCGGGCATGCTGAGCTGTCAGTTCAAAGGCCCTAGGTTCAATCCCCAATCTGTCATTGTTAGGCAAAATTCAGACACAAAATCATGTGGCTTTGATGCTTCCTTTGACGGTGGAGGGAGAATTTCATTTGTGACTACTGATTTGGTCTATTCAATTATTATAGATTATTTACATTTTCTACTTTCAGTTTTACAAAGTTATATGCCCCTATATATTTTTCTTTCTTCTTAGATATTTTTAACTGCATCAAAATTTTCAAATATCCTCACAAACTTCTTCATAATATCTTCTTAGCAGTATCTAACCTTCGCAGCCCTACTATTATTTATCTATGCCTTTTACTGCTATTCTTTATCAGTTTTTGCTGAGGATCATCAGTTTTATTAGACTTGTTTTAAAAACAACTTTTCCCTGTTGATCCTATGTGTTATATTCGTACTGTGTAATAGTCAGGAGCACAGACTGGTATCACACTATTTAGGTTCAAAATCCAACTTTTGTATCTTGGTCAAAACACACTATTCTTCTCTATCTTAATGTCATCAGTATAACCTCACAGAGTTATTATGTGTATTGAATTAACAAATATAAAATATTTCAAAGCGTAACAGCACATAGAAACTGAGTCTTTACTACCGTTGCTATTACTAGTAGCAGCAGCACTACTAAAAACTCAACTACTGAGTTACAACTAAGGCACAATTCTTCAATAGATACTTAAAAGAGTATAGTAAAATAGTTAAGCACACAGATCTCTGGTGTGTTATATATACTCCATAATGTAGTTGTTACTATTACTTAGCAATGTACTTACCTAACAAATACAGACTAGAAATAATGTCTTCATTTATATGACAAAAGAACTAGAGGCCAAGAGAAAATATGTCTGATTTGAATAAACAAAGAAATATAATTAAAGCCAGGTATGGTGATGCACTCGTGTAATCCCAGCCTTTGAGAAGCTGAGGCAGGAAATCTCCAAGTTCAAAATTAGCTTGGTCAAAGTTAAAAAAATAAAAAGGATGAGGATGTAGCTCGACCTTGGAGAAAGAGGGAGAAAAAAAAAGAGAAGAAACTGAAAGAAGTGAAGAGTCAGCAGGAAAGGGGACAGAAGAAGAGGAAGAATTATAATGGCATATTACTTTTCAGCAGACTGAAAATTAGAACAAGACACTATTCCTGGCAGAAATCTGATATGGAAACATTGTTAGGCAGAATGTATTGTTACATCATGTGAAAGGCAAATTATCAATATGTATCAAAAATTTTAATGTGGTGCGGCATGGTACACATGCCTATAATCCCAGTACTGGGGACACTGAGGTAAGGAAAGGCTGCAAATTCGGGGCTAACATGGGCTACAAAGGGAGTTCAAGCCCAGCTTGAACTGCATAGTGAAACCCTGTCTCAAAAAGACCAAAAAAAGAAAAAATAATTTTAATGTGTATATTCACTAGCGTAAACAAGGCGAGGCAGGGGCGCACGGCTCGCTTGGTTCAGGCCGCGCTGGGACGCACTTCGCAGCCTCGGACTTCATTTTCCTGCCGCAGCCTCCCAAGTGCAGGGATTACAGGTGTGTACTACCGCACCCACCTCCATTCCTACATTTTGACTAGGAATTTGGCCTCAGGAAGAAATCAGACAAGCAAGCAGAAAAATCTATGTACTATTTTCACTGCAGCAGTGCTTATAACCAAAAATCAGAAACTTGAATGTGCATCTACAGTTTACCATTAAAATTAAGAAAGGTTGAACTTTTGAAAAGGCGGTGGATTTCTCAGAATATTCCTTCTCAACCAAAGTGGGAGGGGGAAAAGGCCAACCGGTCTTGCCTACCTGGGAACATTCAGCTGTGCTGGGAGGGTGGGTGGCATCACATCACAGGGTTGGGGATAACTAGGACATAACCCAGTGACTACTGCAATAAATTCTTTGATCACGCGAGAGAGAGACCACCAAAGGGACAGAAGGTAATTGCATGCCTGGGCCCCCACTGAGGACTGGCTGCCCATTAAAAGTGTGATGTGCTGTCCTCCCTCATGACCCCACCCACACCATCCCAAACAATCTTATCTACCTCAAAATCCAGGTATATCACTAAAGCCAGAATGACCTTGCTGAAGTTACTGCAAAAATGCTCTATGTAAGAAAATGAAATTCTTAGGGATCACCACAGAGGACCAGCTATCAGGCCCTTAACCTGTTACAAATTAAAAGCATGATTTCTGTTTCCCTCTGAGACAGGGACTTGGCTGCTTTTGCTTAAAAACAGTAACTACTCACTGGGGCCTAGAGATGCCCAATAGGTAATTAAAAGTTACTCTGAATATGTCTCCTTTATTATCTTAAACTTTGGGTTAGACCCCTGCTCAGTTCCACATATAGGCAAATTAACTATAAGGAGTATCTGCACAAGAATTGGTAATACATGGCTTATTAATCCTACATTCATACAACCTACCTGGTCCTGCAAGACTGAAGACACTACAATAAAAAGATCTGCAGGGATGTTCACCTGCTGTGTTTACCCCTGGCGATGGGAACCTCCGAGTGTGCAGTCACTGCCCTCACCCTGCAGCTGCCTAGGATTCCAGCAGAACCTCCACAGCAGGGAGACTCATCTCAGAGAGGGAGTGGGGGAGAGAGACAGACTGACAGACCGACAGACAGGGAGTGAGAAAGAGAGCAACAGACAGAGAAACAAAGATCTTATGGAAACTAGAACTCAGATGAGAATGACCAGACCCTCACCACCTCAGCAACCCTTTAAAACAGCCCCTTGCCCTTCATTACCACACCAGGGAATCTGTCAGAACTATGCCCCCTTCACCTCCTCAACAGATCCTTCCATTTTTCATTTACTTCCCTTTGTTATGGGGCCAGTCTGGTCTGAGCGCTGTGTGTCAAGTCCCTTTCCATTTTCTCTTCCTCTCCAATTAAAGCTTTTGGCTATAAATCTGTGCTGTTGGCTCAGTTTTAATTTCCATTATAACTGAAACAAGGATCCATGATGGCTTGTGACACACAGTTCACACCTGCCCTGGAGGGAGACATAAACTTGAACAAAACTAGCACATACTGTAATAAAGTAACAAGATGTTACAGGAGTACTGAACTGGATGCACAAATGAAGGAAGTGCTTGAGAGGCCACTGGGCTCTGAAGAGTGGGGAGCCCCACAGAGCATTAGATGGGATGAAATAAACACTAACTGACTATCTAGAGTGCAATGGGGCAGCTGGTAGTCGAGTGAAGGGCAGGTCATGGAATAAGGAAAAGAGCTGCAAACTCTGGGGAGCCTTGAAAACCACACCGAGAGGTCTAACTTTTATTTAACATTATATAATATACTATATTATTAAGTTCACTAGTCACAAAACTGAAGTAAAGTGACATTAGAGTAGGAACACCTGACTCTAACCCTCCATGCTGACTTGACCCGAGCATCCACCCACCCACCCACTCCTACCAATGTACCTACCTCCCTACCTACGAGAGATTGAACTCAGGGCCTTTGCACTACATTCCCAAGTCCTTTTCAAATGTTCTAGAGTCTGAGATGAGATTTCAGAATTGCTAAATTATCCAGGCTGGGATCAAACTTGTTGTCCTCCTACCTCAGCCTCCAGACTTACAGTGTGTGCCTCCACGCTGAGCCTGACCCACCAATTTATATATATCCAGATTATAGTCCAATCTGATGAGAAAGCAGAGAGATCTGAACTAGGCCAATGCTACAGTAGAAACTGAAGGAAATGGCCAGAATCAAATAATAATTCTTAGATATGCGTGGGTGTTACCAAATATTGTGTTTTCTAGACTCTACCTCTGGCTTTTCAGGCTACAGTCAATTAATATTTCCTACCTGAAGTCTCAATTCCCTGATCATAAAATAGGAAAGTTCATCAGAATAATTTCTAAACTCCCTTCAAATTTAACATGTAAGTAACTGGGAACTGTGAAAGGCAAATACCCATGATGACTCACACTTCTACTTTAAATCCAAATAGACCCTGGGACAGTGATGGGGACCCTTTTAAGGGCTCTCAGTGATAATAAACAGCTGGCTGAACACATGTGCCACCTCAACCAACCTAGGAGATAAGAGAGGAACATAAAATTCACTTTCACGTAAACTGAATTTAAGATACCTCTAGATCTAACAATTAGTCGCAAGTTTAGGTTTGGCCTTTAAGAAAGATCTGGGAGTCACTAGAATCTGGACAGTATATGACCATGGGAATGGATGAGATTATCCATGAAAACATGGAAACAATAAAGAAGGCAAAGTAGAGCCAAGCACGTAGCTTGGTGGTACGGCACCTGCTGGCAAGCACAAAGCCCTGAGTTCGACTCCTGGTACCAAAAAAAAAAAAAAAAAAGGCAAAGTGGTAAAGAACACTAAAGTGTAGAAGGTTAACAGGAGAAGAAAAAAATGGAGTCCAGGCAAATAAGATCGAATTGCAGAATAATGCAAACCAAGGAGAAGGTGTTTCTAAAGCTGACCTTGTCCGCGTGGTGCGGCCGTAGGCTGGGTAAGACTCTAAGTAAGCCAGTGGCTTTAGAGAGGAGGCAGGCAGCTCCACTGTTCAAATCCCTTATCTTCACTGAACTAACTCCATTTGCAGTTATTTAACTCTTCCTTTGGCAAGGAATTTATGTTGCATAAGAGTACTGCTTGACCATTCCATTGTCACAAGTGAACTAAAGGAAAGTCTCAACACACACTTGCTCTAAAATGTTTTCTGACTTAGCCAAGTATGATGGCCCACACCTGTAATCCTAGCACTCAGGAGGCTGAGGCAGGAGAATCACTGAGTTCAAAACCAGCCTGGGCTACACTGAGCTCAGGGCCAGCCTGAACTACACACCATAGATCCTCTCTCAAAAAAGCAAACCAAACAAACCAAAACAAAAAGTTTTTTTGTCTCATCCTCAAAAGTGAAATCTGAATAATGCATAATATTTACTTCTCCTTCATAGTGGTTTCACCTGTCCACCCTGCTCCACTGCAAGCTCCTTGCATGCAGAGGGCACAGCTGTTCCTACCTATGGAAACTTTTTTCAAAGGATATTGTCACAACAAACTTAGACTTAAACCCAATCATATCATTTACATGAACAGAAACAGTCTACACTTTATAAGGCAGATGTTGCATAGAATAAACAGGAATTACAAAAGTACTAAAAAACTAAGAATAAAACATTGGAAAACTGAAAAGCATAATGTAGGTAACTACAGTATATTAAATATAAATCTGCTAGGTTTCTATCAATGCTTAAGAAATTTTAAAATACCTCAAGTAAAATCAGATGAGCTAATACTAATTGCAATGCAACCCGACTTTGTCTTCCTTGTTTTGTGTTTGTTCTAAGGATTCCATATTAGCTTCCCTACTAAATACAGCAATGTTCATAAACACTGACCTTGCCATGGCTTCTCTCCACTTTCTGAAAACATTTATTCAAGGATAGATTATGACGAACAGAATTCTTCCACCCTGTTGGTGCAGTAGCAAAATACGGGAAGCGGTCCAGAATCCAGCTATAAATTTCTTTAACAGGCAAACATTTATTTGGAGAGTGCTCGATGGCCATATAAATGAGAAGACTAAAGGAGTAGGGGGGCTTCGAGGTGGCAGATTTTTTCTCTGGGTTCTGGTAGCAGGATGGCCCACGGGATGGCACGTCATCTCCTTCGATGTCACACAGTGGGCTAACCACTGGAAGGTCCTCACTGCCAAAGCTGAAGTTTGTAAGGAGATTAGTACTTTCATGAAGCCAGTTCAAGTTTGTCAGTTCATCATCTGCTGACTCACTGCCCACAAGAGTGGCCTTTGGCCGGGCAGCGTCAACAACCTCAGGTAAGCTTCCCATCTTGTAAATTTGGCTTAGTCCTGCCACCTTTTCAGCTCCTGGGGTTTCAGCTCTCTTATCTGGAGTCATTCCAATTACTGGACCCATTTACTCTTATAAGTCTGCAACAGAGAAAAGAAACATCAGTACATGTAATCCCCAAGACTCATAAATTCTGAAAAAAGGAAATACTATATATATCTATATACATCTATATCTATCTATCTAAGGTAGATATCACATAGAATAAAGAGGAATTCTATCTATCTAGATATAGATAAATATCCCCAAATCAGAAAAACTTTAGTTATCAAATATATTTAAGCATATTTTTACAATAGATACTGACAGTTATAGTACAAAGAGAATTTATTGCCATTATTTGAAACAGCTATAAATAAAATGCAATTTTAACACATCATATGTATGAAGGATAAACAAAATTATAGCTTAAATACTCAGTAAAGTACCTAGCGTACGTTAACCACCTAATAATAATGGTTATTATTACTAAAAACAAATAGGGTATGTCTTTGAATGGTAAGACTTTATAATCTATATTCCTAAATGATCTATATTTTACTACAATATTCATACATATTAATTCTGAAAATAACTGAATCTGAAATAGTGTTTAAACAGTAATTCCAAATAAATTCTTTCCTCAAATCTGAAATATTTACTATAAAAAGAAAAACCATCCAGTTACTCATGAGGCTGAGTCAGGAGGATTATGAGTTCAAGGCCAGCCTGGCCAATTTAGCAAGACTCTGCCTCCAAATAATTTTTTTTTCAATGCCAAGGATCGAACTCAGGACCTCAAGATTGCCATGCAAGCACTTGTGCCACTAAGCTAAATCCTCGGACCCCCCCAAATAAAATTCAAAGAGGGACTGAACAGCCCCCGAGTTTGATCCCTAGTGTCATAAGGGGAAAAAAAAAGATAAATCATTTCTAGTATTTTTAAAGAATAGTATACAAAGATATTTGCTTTTAAATTATTTATTTTTATTGTAAGTTGACAAATAATGGTATATTACATAATAATCAAGTCAAGTTAGTGAACATATCCAGATCTCACATACGCTTCACTCCTCTGTTTCAGCAACTCTGAAATACATGTAATCATCCAGTGCAGTCACCGTGCTGGGTAACAGACCGCTCAACCTTGCTCAGCCCGTGTCACTAAGCCTTTGGGCCCTTGGACTAACATTTCTCCTTCCTCTGTCCAGTCTCAATGCCCCTTCCCCTACAACACTGGTAACCACCACTGTGCTGTTTCTATGACTTCAACACAGCAACGCTTCCTACTTCTCTTTTCTTTGTTTTTTCGTTGTTTTTTCTTTGTTTTTTCGTTGTTCTTGTTTGTTTTGACAGGGTCTCATTATGCAGTGCAGGCTGGCCTTGAACTCGCTTTGGAGACTAGGCCAGTCTTGAACTCACATCAGTCCTCCTGCTTCAGCCTCGATCAGTGCTGGGATTACAAACATGTGTTACCAGAACCGGCAACTTCCGGTACTTTAAACCTGAGTTCTGTGTCACCCAATCAAGCACTCACATATATTTCAAGGCTGACACTCTCTTAGGTTTGAACTACCACTGTATTGTCAAGGAGAGTGGAAAAAAAACTATCCTATTTTATTTCTATTTTCTCAAATGACTGTTTTGCTTTCAAAAACACATTAAAAAATTATCACAGGAAAATAACTGACCAGAGAGTAAAGTAACAGAAGTAATGTGCCATTTTAAATTAATTTTCAATGACTCAGAGAAAACTTGCTTCCAAATTCAATAAAAAAAAAAAAACACTTCTATTATACTATTCATTCTGCATATGCTTATGTAACTAACATGGGGAGATGTACCTTCAGAGTTTCATTTTGCGTAACATACCTGGCAGGTCACTTCAAGAATTCTAAGAACTGGTGAATTTTGGATTTCTATCTGGATTTTAGTAGCTATTACTAGATGTAGTCTCAGAATACTCAATTAGTAACAGCAATTACTAATTGGATGTTCTGTTAAATGTTTTACATACCATATCTCAATTAACCATTAATTAAACCCTATGAATCAGGCACAATTATGAGTCCATTTAGACATGAAAAGGAACTCAAAAAGGTTAAGCATCTTGCTTGCTGCCTAGCTATTAAGTGGAAACACTGGAATTTAAACCCAGGCAGACTAATTTCAGAATCAAACTCTAATCACCGTACACTCTGACCAAATTAAACCACGTCCCTATCAGAACAATGATCTAAATCTTACTCATTTAGAATACTATCGACGGTCTCTTCATATTGTCTTTAGTTCTCTCATGCAAACCAGAATCCTAAAACATCAAGACATAGTAAAGAGGAAAAAGACCAAACCATAATAAACTTAGCTTCTCTGTCAATAAATCTTCAAAACCACGTACATAAAAATCCACACACAGCACCTTCCTGGCAAGCACAAAGTCATGAGTTCAATCCTCTGTACCAAAAAAAAAAAACACCATGCACATACACATGATATATTTCAATTGACATCCTGTCCTATGTAATTGATCAAATTATTCCTTTTTATTACCAAAGTCTGTCTATCAATAGAGACTTTATTTTTTGACTAATTGATTGAGACAGGGTCTTGCTATGTAGTTTAGCCTGGCCTTGGACTACTATGTAATCCAGGCTGGCATTAATTTGGGGCAGTTCTCCTGCCTTAGTCTCCAGAGTGCTGGGATTACAGGTGTGCACAACTACAAGTGGTACCACAGAGACTTTAAAATGTGATGAGGGAGTAGTAGCACATGCCTGTAATCTCAGGAGGCTGAGGCAGGAGGATTGTCATGAGTTCGAAGCCAGACTGGGCTACATAGTGAGTTCAAGGCCAGCCTCAACTATATAGCAAGACCCTGTCTAAAAAATAAAAGCAGAAAACAAAACAATTAGAAAGTATCCAATATAAGAGGCTAATGTGGACAGAGATTTTACTATATTACAGACACCACGCTATGCTTTAAAAGGGATCGCCTGTTTTGACTCTGTTTCTTAGTTTCCACCTGTGAATTCCAGGAAGGACAAGTTTTTCACCTTTGTACAGGTGTCTGAATTAATTTTATCAAAATGCTAGATATGAGAAGGCAGTCAAAATATAATTCTGTCAAAGCCAGGCATAGGGGCCTGTGGTTATAATTCTAGAAATTTAGGCAAGGAGGATCACCAAATTTGGGGTCAGTATGGGCTATATATGAGACCTCATCTCAACAAAACAAAGTAAGTAAACCCTCCCAAACCACTGCCATCAATGATAAAACAGAAAAACAAAGGCCAGTTATGGTTGTGCATGTCTGTAATCCCAGCACTCTGGGAGGCTGAAGCAGGAAGAGGATCATAAATTCAAGCCCTGTTTCTAAACCCCTAAGCCTCGCCCCCCACAACCCAACCTAGACAACTTGGTGAGAGATCCTGTTTCTAATGAACTGAATGACTGTGTATATATATATATATACACAGTTCAGTTCAAAGGCCATGGGTTTAATCCTCAGCACGATAAAACACAGGAAAACTATAGTTATTTCAAACTGAAATAAGCACATACTCTCTATCTATATTTATACATACATGGTGCAGACAAGCTTCAGCAGCTTGCCACCATGCCTGGAAGCCAATGGTCACCACTGTGGGCACCTCTTGTAGAGGCAAAAGTAATGTGTTAATCTCATGATGTCTAACAAATTTAGTATTAAAATATTTACACAAATTTTTCTTTTCCTAGTATATATAGTTTTCAGTGGTGCCTCCCTCCCCCTTTCCATATATATATATTTTTTTCTTCTTTCCACATACACTTTGTACCAAATGCTGTATTAACCGCTTTGAGAACATAAGCCATCTGCCTAAGGTTCTAGAGCTAATAAAAAGTACAGCCAAAATTACATACCCAGCTAAATTCAATACCTAAGTTTTTTGCCCATTAAAACTGTGATCATCATATCTCCCCTGCCAGGTAAGTATTGCCCATTAAAACTGTACAAAATCTCTTTAAGAAACTTTTATTTTTAGCAATGCCGTTGTACTTAAAAAAGGATACTATACTCACAAGTCAGTCTTAATAACTACTACTGATTACATAGTCTTACCAGAAACTAATTTAGATGGTGGTAAATATGGTATTACTTTTTTTTTTTTTTTTTTTTAGTCAGGGTCTCACTATACAGTGCAGGCTGCCTTCAATTCACTATGTAGCCCAAGCTGGCCTCAAACTCACAGTGATCCTCTTGTCTCAGCCTCCTGAATGCTAGGATTACAAGTATGAGCCACCATGCCTGATGATTAATTATAAGTTTATAATAAAATTCCATTACTGTAATGTGTACAGCAATAGTGTTCTAGCAAAACTGCCAAAGAATTATATAAAGTGTAGATCCAAGGAAAGTTTAATAATCAAGTATGGCCAGGCATGGTGGTACACATTTTATAATCCCAGTCAGTACTCAGGAGGCTGAGGCAGGAGGAGTGTCCTGAGCTCCAGGCCAGCCTGTGCTACATAGTAAATTCAAGGCCAGCCTGTGCTCCATCATGAGACCCTGTCTTAAAACACAAAAACAAACAAAACAAAAGAATCAAGTATAGATACTAAAAATCAAGTATGGCTAGCATCCTGTTATCAAGATGTGAATTGTTATTGTATTTTTAAGGAGAAAAAAAAAATTGTTCCTAAGCAATCCTTTCAGAATCCTACTTAGAGCACTAAGTCTACCACAAAGGATAGAGGCAAATGATCTTTTCTTATAAATCCATTACGTATAAACAGTAAATATCCTGTTTTTGAAAACATCCAGCTTCACTAATGATCAAGAAAATGAGAAACAGAACTAAAATGTGACATTAAATATACCATACTTAGCCCAGGTCCTGGAATGTAGTAAGCAGGGATGTTAGTACTAACAATATTTGCTTTTGCCTAATTAATTTTAAAACATATGTACAATTTTGTTTTTGTTTTGTTTTGAGACAGCATCTTGCTATGTACCAAGCTGGTCTTTAACTCACAATCCTCCTGCCTCAACCTTCTGAGTGCTGGGATTATAGGTGTGTACCATATGATATACACACTTGAACAAGGTCCTAGGACCATTTTGGAAAGTCCACTGACAATAAGTATCAAAAGTTACCAAATATTTCACAATCTTTGATCCACCAATTCCAACAACTCACTTTAATAAAACAATGCTATACAGAGAAAAAGTCCTTTTACTCTTCTTCCTCCACCAAATGTTCATTGGTTAAAGATAATGAAAAAACTATTAGCAACTTACATATCCTTCAACAGAGAAATGGTTACTAAACCACATCTATTCGGTGTAATATTCAGTAGCCATTAAAAATGATTATTTAAAAAACACTGAAATACTTTTAGTTGTATTTCCATTTCTCTCTCCTCCCCCTCCTGTCCTTTCCTCCTTCCTCCTCCCTCTCTCAGACATACATACACACAAGTCAATTCAGAAAAGGTCAGGGACTTAAAGCTTAAGGCAAAAACAGAAGCCACCTCTTAGATTCTTAGAATAGCCCATTCTGTTACAAAGCTTTTCCATAAAACAAATTAGATCAGAAAAAAAAAAACAAACAGCAATGGCTTTAGTATAACATAAAAATCCCTTTAGTTTGTACATGACTCTGTTCAGATTATGCTTTTTGTACTGTCAATTACCAGCAGCGAAATCCAAAGCAGTCAACTCCGTGAAAGCAATGAGCTGCTCAGAGTACAGGCTGAACGCAATTCCCACTCACCCAGGCTCTCCCTCTAGGCACAGCTTGGCCACAGCTCTTTTTAGAAATGCTAATGACTCCACCTCCCCAGATCTTCATGCATTTCACCCTCGCCACACTACTGAAGCTTTAACCATCCTTTCACATCTTTCATAGCTTTTTAAAATCCTGAATTGACCATAGTATTTCCCTACTTGTGACAAATTCAATGTTTTAAAACATTCTAACGTTCTAATACTTATTTTCATTAGCATTCTGATACAAGGCTGCAATGTTTTGGGTCAGTTGACCCTCTCCAAAACTAGTGCAGCTGTACACAATTTTAACATTTTCAGGAATTTATAATAATATACAGTACTGAAAAAGGTGTACATATACACAGTTTAAAAATGTTTAAGAAAACTTTAGGTTTTATTTTGAAAAGTCTAGTTTTATATGAAACTTTGTCTTAAACTAAAAACACTCACTGGCAAAGCACTAATAATATACATTATCAGTTTGCTTCATAAAGTAAATGTTCAAAGAACAAAAAGGAAATCTGGGCTATTAATCTTTTAAGAAGCAAAGTTTTAGCCGGCCATGGTGACCTATGCCATAATCCCAGCATTCTGAAAGAGGAAGAGTGAAAGTTTGAGTTCAGCCCAGGCAACTAAAATAAAAAAAAATAAAGGGCTGTGTAGAAGGGCGGGGTAGGGGTTGGGGGTAGGGGGATGGGGTGGGGGTGGAGGTTGGGGGGGTTGAGTTGATGTAGCTCAATCTTACTAGGTTTCATCCCCAGTACTGGGAAAGAAAACAAAACAAAATGCACATAGAAATGGTACATACAATAAATACCACTCAAAAGAAGCATTTAAGGTCAATAGAATATGATAGAGAATATAATACAAGATTTGAAAAATATACAGTACTGTCATTCACGTGGGGGGAGGGGGAGGAGCTGTAACTAACTTAACCAAATAATGAACACAACCACTAAGCCATTTCTAAACTAACTGCTTGAAAAAAGTAGATAAATATAAAAGACAATTTAGTAAAGTACAGATTTCTGTTAAGACTTCAAGTCTTCTACATTTTAGGTAGGAACACTTTTTTCTTACAAGGAGAGTTTTAGAAGTAAAGAGTCTAAATAAAGTTGGTACTATACAATCACTGGAACCCCAGTCTAGAGTTTCATACAGTGGTACCTGGACAGAGCTTGAGAATTAAAGATGCTGTTTTTTCCATAGTATTGTAGCTCATGAATTTCCCAAGGTATCTATTTCAAGATCTGCATATTATGTTCAATATTACAGTGATATTCTACACTGACAAGAAAAATAAAATTACATACTAGAATTTCTCAAAATGATCACTTCTTATTTTGTTTTGTTGGGCTTTGTTTTTGAGACAGGGTCTCACTATGTAGTTTAGTTTGGTCTTGAATTTATGCTGATCTTCCTGCTTCAGTCTCCCAAGTATAAAACCATGCCTGGTTCTTTTTTGCTTTTTGATCTTAGAAGATACTGTCATTATTGCTTAGCCTGTCAATTTTTATTAACTTATTTGCTATTCTCTTTGATCATCATTTCATCCTAAGTCATGACTGTACGTACGACCATGTTTCGTCTACTTAAAAAGTGGCATGGGATAACAGTATATAGCTTAGTATCAGAATGTGTTACCTAATAGTCCAGATAACCTGGGTTCAATCTCCAGCACCACAGGGGAGGAGGTCTTGTTTAGTGAACTTTCAGATTTTATTCATCTGAGTATGTCTTTATTTTTGTGCCCTTGCTTTTGGAAGATGTGTGCTAGCTAATATTCTAGACTGACTATTTTAGCTTAGTATATTTCAAGATCTTCTACCTAAATTATTGTTATTGAAACTTGGTGTTCCTTGGAATATAATCTGTTCTCTTAAAAGAATTTCCTTTTATTAATCTTCTTTACATTTTCCATTTTGTCTGTGCTATATTCTTAATTTCTTCAGATTTACCATTCATTATACCAATTGTCCTCAATAGTCTATTTGTTTCCACACCTTGCAATTGAATTTTACTTCCAATAACTATTCACTTGTAGAACTTATTTTTTAAATATTTGTTCTTTTCTTAAATCTCTCATTGAACATAACTACTTTTAACTTTTGTTTCTGACAATTCCCAATTGTGAACTACTTGCTGGTCTGATTCCACTTAGTCTCTTATACAGGGTGCCAGTTCTTTTAGGTAACTAGCAATTTTTATTGCAAACTACTTATTCTGATTATAATTTTACCAATGTGTCCTGGATAATGATGATCATGTTAGGTTTTAGCTAGCAGTCCCTTGGTACTAACACCAGTCCAGGACCATTTTAAATGTTTTAGTGTGGATTTATGTTGCACACCAGTGTGAGCACTGGTTTGAGGTAGCAAATTTTCAGTAACGATTTTATTTTTTCTGTTTGCAACAATATTCTGAAAGATGATTTTCTGGGAACACGAAGGGAAAGAATTTCTAGATCATGAAACACTTGAATGATTTAGGCCTACAGACTTCCAAATTAATGGGGAAGAAAGACTATTCCTGCTAGATGCTCTATCTTGACTAGGTCTGGGTTTTGCTTCCCAACCCCTGAGCCATATAAAGGCCATAAAAATAAAAGCAAATAACCTCAGGGCAATGGCCAGCTTCAGAACACAACTTACTTCAATGATTTCCACTTTGTGTTTGGCCTAGGTATTCTCTGCTTTTGTGCCAGAACACTGATGCATTTAAGATTATTTTAACTGGCATTTCAGGATGGTTTCAGCAGAAAGCTGGTCTAGATACTTAGTTTACCATGCTGTGGGAAGCAAATGCTGAAATTAGCTTCTCATGGCAACATCACTAAAATACATCATCCTTTATTTTAGCTCATCAGTTTTTAAGGGTTTTCTATCTCAGCAGAAAATAAATCTGACATATTCCCAACCAAAAAGAATTGTTCAGTATGATGGTGATTCCCAATTAGAAGTAGATAGAAGACATATGCCTGGAGGTAGAAGATAAATATCAAAAACTCTATGTACATTTTTAAAAAGAGGGACTTCCTCTTCATTTCCTTTAAAAAATACAAAACAACCCCCAAGTGGCCCACAGATTCCTGCCTCGCACTCTAAAAGTCCGAGTAGCATGCATAGCTCCGAGACTGGCAGGGCCCTTTTCAGCATCCGCTATCACTGGAAGACCCACAGGAAGGTCCCTCTGGCCCTATTTGGGCCACGCCCAGCAATGTCAAGTGGCTCTGAGCCACCTGGTAAGGCCTGTCTAAGGACTTGCACTCAACTGAGGAAAACTCCATGCAATAAGGTAGATATTCTCCAAAAAACAACTGAGACCTTGCCTTCAGTTTCCCTAAGGAATATAGGAAAATGACAAAACGAAAGAGCAAAACGCAATCTCAAGCCTCCAGCCCATCCCAAACAAGCCTAGGAGACATGGACATAGAACAAAATGTAAGCCACACACCTGAAACTCCAAAATGATAGTGACTGAAGAAAAGAAACAAATCCAGGAAGCTATAAAAGAACTCAGATCAGAAATAATCTCCCAGGTAAAAGAAGAAATGATAAATGTAATGAAAGAAATAATGAACACACCTAAAGAAGACATAGTTTAAAAATTAGAGGAACACAGCGAAAAGATGGAAACCTTGAATAAACAATATAACAAACAGAATACATGAAACAGAGATATCCAGGAAATTCCATCAAAAGTTGGCAAAACCGCCTCAATGAAAGTGAAGATAGAATTTCAGACCTTGAAGACAAGATTGCAGCTAGTGAACAGGAAAGGAAAGATCTTTTAAAAATAACAAGGAATCAGGAAATAACAATTCAACAGCTGCAAGATGATGCAAAGAAAAACAACATAAGTGTAAATGAAAAAGAAGATGACAACACAAATAATATCTAGAGGCTATTTACAGAATAGCTGAAAATTTCCCAAACATGAGAATGGAAACTGAGATACAGATAAGAAAAGCATATAGAACTCCAAATAGCCATAACCAAAATAAAACTACACCAGACATATAATAATAAACATCCTAGAAATCCAAAATAAGAACAGAATATTAAAAGCTGTTAGAGAAAAGAAACAGATCACCTATAAAGGAAAGCCTATCAGAATCACAGCAGACTTCTCAACACAAACAATGAAGTCAAGAGCATGCAGTGAAGTGTGTCAGATCCTAAAGGAAAACGACTTCCAACCCAGACTGATGTATCCTGCAAAACTGTTCTTCAAAATTGATGGAGAAATAAGATACTTCCACAACAAATAACAGCTGAAGAACTTCATGACCCACCAAATCAACCCTGAAAAGAATACAGAAAGACATTCTAGATAGACATAGGAAAAAACCACTAAGCAAGGCAAAAAAGTAAACAGAGGGGAAAGGTAAAGAATCAATAGCAGAAAGACAACATGTCAAAAATAAACCAATATATATCAGTTATAATCATTAATGTAAATGGCCTCAATTCACCAATTAAAGACACAGACTGGCAGAATGGATCAAGAAACAACATCCAACCATATGCTGTCTACAAGAAACCCATCTAACCCAAAAGGAAACTCATAGACTGAAAATCAAAGGATGGAAAACAATACTTCATGCAACAGGAACCAAAAAAAAAAAAAAAAAAGCAGAGGTAGCTATTCTGTTTGCAGACAATGTGAACTTCAAACCAAGAATGATCAAAAGAGCTAAAGGTCACTACATACTAGTTAGGGGAAAACTTCAAGAGGAAGGGATAACAATCTTAAATACATATGCACCAAATTCCAGAGCACCTATCTATACAAAACAAATATTAACAGAAGTGAAAAATCAAATATGCAATAACACAATTATAACAGGAGACCTTAACACCCCATTGATACAGAGACAGATCAACCAGACAAAAAATCAGCAAAGAAACAACAGTACTGAATCACATCTGTGAACAAATGGACTTAGTAGATGTGTACAGTGTTCTACCCAACAATATCAGAATATACATTCTTCTCAGCAGCACATGGGACATTCTCTAAAATAGACTATACACTAACCCACAGAACATGCTTAAGTAAATGCAAAAGAACCGAAATTATCCCATGCATGTTATCAGATCATAGTGCCATGAAACTAGAAATTAAAAGGGGCTGGGGATTTAGTTTAGCTGCATAAGCACCTGTCTTGCAAGTAGACAGTCATGAGTTCGATCCCTCGTACCAAAAACAAGCAAACAAACAAACTAGAAATTAATGACAAAAGAAACTGCAGAAATTCCTCAAACACGTGGAAATTGAATAAGACACTTCTGAGCAATTAGTGGGTCACAGAGGAAATTAAAGAAGAAATTAACAACATCTACAAGCAAATGAAAATACAAATACAACTTACTGGAACTTGTGGGATGCAATGAAAGCAGTCCTCAGAGGAAAATTTATCATGGTGAATTTCCACATCCAGAAAACAGAATGAACACAAATAAACAACCTGATACTACACCTCAAACATCTAGAAAAAGAACAGCAAGTCAAGCCCAAAGCCAAAAGAATGGAGGAAATTATAAAGATCAGAGCAGAAATCAATGCAATAGAAACTAAGACAACATACAAAGAATCAATGAATCAAAGAGTTGGTTTTTGAAAGGATAAATAAAATTGATAAGCCCCTAGCCAATCTTATTTTAAAAAGGAAAGAAAAAAACTCAAATACATGCAATAAAGAATGAAAAGGGTGAAATCACTACAGACCCTGTGGAAATACAGAAGATCATCAATACCTACTTCAAAAACCTCTACTCTCATAAGTTTGATAACACAGAATAAATTGACAGATTCCTAGAAACATATGAAACACCAAAGCTAAATCAAGAAGATGTAAAACTGCATGAGGGGTTTACTTTTTAATCTGGCACATTCACCTTCTTACCATGCAGACTAAAGGTAAAGATACCCTTCTTTCCAGTATGGATATCTCCAGGCAACCTGTTTTCAAGTCTCTTCTGGACACAGTCCAGGTCCATACATGTAAACAAATAACAACAACGTGGTTATTCCATTTCATGCTATGGAGAAGTTTTATTTAAAAAATAAATAAACAGATTTGGGGGAGAGGAAAACACTTGGTGGACTAGGAACAGATTTGGGGGAGAGGAAAACACTTGGTGGACTAAACAAATGCACAGTACTCAGATGAAATCAGTTCCATTCAGGGACAGAATGAAGTTGGCAAAGAGACAAGGTATGAAGTACTTTGACAGTGGACTTCTCAGTAAACCGACTACTAATTTTCAATTTTTTTTTAAAAAAATGGTATTAATTAAAGAGGGATCTATGCATTCTTCAAGCTTGACAAACACTGTTTTCTACTAAAAAGACTCACACTGCTGGGACTGAGTACCTGGATTATTATTCTTAGTTTTATATCTTAGACTACATTTGTACTACTGTATTTGTACAAATTTATGATCCCTCATCTGAAAGCTAGATATATTTCAAACTTCAAAATCACTAGGTGTGTTGGCATAAACCTGAGGCAGGAGGACTGCTCTGAGGTTGAGGCAGCATGGGCTATATAGGGAATATAAGGCCAGTCTGAACGGCATAGGAGAGTCTCTCTCAAAAACAAAAACAATAAAAGGAAAAAAATTCAAAATCTTTTTGATTTTAAGAAATAACATGTATGTGATGTTACATCTCACAGAGGTCTCAGGCAACTTAATGAGCATGTAAATTTTTCTGTATTCCTACAGAAATGTATATTCACACTAGAAGGAGGGTAAAGATCTTCAATAATCTTTTATCAGCTTGTACAGCATGTTCTCCCACTTAAAAGGCTTAAAAATTTTTTGATTTTCATAGCATTTTCAGTTTCTAAATCATAGAAATCAACTTAAAGATTATCTGCTGCAGACTTAAAAGGCAAATAAACTTCATTAGGATTTGATCTGCATAAAGCAAAGGCCTTACCTTAAAATGTATAATACATAAATTTTACTATTTTTTTCCCCAACTACTCAAATCCCTTTGTGTCTATATATGGCTTAGTAGTCAATGACACTAAAATATCAAAAGTACTTAAATGCTTACAGGAATTTTAATTCATTCCTAAGGTATGCTATAAGCTAAATTAAAGTACGATTTCATTACTTTTATGCCTATCAATGAATAAAAGGTAGGGAAAGAGGAGCCTATGAAATACACTTATTTAAAAAATCCTGTCCTGGTTCTTTTTAAGGAAGCCTTAAGAAATCTCTCCCTTCTACAATACTCATGGCTGTTATCATAGTAGTTCGATTCTATAGTAAATAGTATACAACCATAAAGTGAAAGGTATTGCACAGAAACCTAAGGAAAGTGTATGTAAGGAAGTTGAAGTTAAAACTGTGATGGATAACAATTTTATTAATAAAACGTCACCAAAGAAAAATCCAAGTCATGAACGTTGATATTAAGCACATCTGAAGACAGTGAGACAAGGGGGAAAGAGTCTGAGCTGTGTAGATATTGCCTGGCTCAAATCCCAGTTCTGCCAGTTGCCTCAGTGTACAACTACAATAGTACTACACCTACTTCCATAAAGTGAGAAGAAAAAGCACTTAGAACAGAAGCACACAGTAAACTCACAATGAATATTTGCTGCAGATGGTAATGATGGGTTAATTTTTACATTAACTTCATATGCTGTAGATTTATGTTATATTCCTCAAAAAACAAAGTCAGGTATAAAATCAGTAAAAAAAAACCTTCTGAAGTTTTGAAATTTAAAAAAAAAAATTTTCTCCCTCATGATCAGTGATGCTTTCTTACAAGGCAGCCAGAATTAGGACTTGCCAGCAGAGCACTGCAACGGATGTTTCATCATTTCCGTGTGATGTGACTTTCACTTCCTTTTTCTATTTGTTTCCATGTACTTTGTCTATATTTTTGCCAGTCGTGCAACATGACAGAACACTACTTCAAATCTTTGTAGTTGAAATAAAAGAATTCAAAAATTAGAATTTTTAAGATGGGCATGGTGGTGCACACCTGTAATCCCAGCACTCAGGAGGCTGAGGCAGAAGGCTCACAGTGAATTCAAGGCCAGCCTGGGCAGGGCTGAACTGAACTACATAGCAAGACCCTGTCTCAAAAATACTTCCAGTGTTTTGTTATTAATGGCCCAAAAGGTCTACATTCCTTTTTGAATAGCTGTGCTGTTGTCAAATTCTCACATATGAAAAATAAAAGTGTTGAGTTTTCACTACTAATGCCATTTTGAGTAACAAAAAGAGACAGTCCCCCCAAATGGTATTGTCAAAACAAGAATAAATAAATATGTATACTTTTGTTCATGGCTAATTTGGAATCTACTATCCTATTTCAAAATTCTTATCAAAGTAAAAGATTCAGTAGTAATTTCTGATCTACTTTCAAGATACTACTTACATCATGGTGAACTTCAGCATTTGTTTGTTTGTTTTTTGGATCTTTTTGAGACGGTTTCACTGCACAGTTCAGGCTGACCTTGAACTCACTCTGTAACCCAGACTGGCCTTGAACTCACAACACTCTTCCTGCTTCAGTCTTCAGTGCTGGGATTATAGGGGTGCACCACCACACCCGGCATGAATCTCAGCATATCTGTCTATGATATTCATTCATTCATTCATTCATTCACTTGTTCTCGAACTCAGTGGTTGTGCATGCTATTCGCATGCTCTACCTTTGAACCATATCCCCAGCCCCATTGAGGACTTTTTAAAATATGTGTTCATTAATACAGAATTTCAAGCCAGGTATGGTGGTACATTCCTGTAATCCTAGCACTTTTGGAAGCTGACGCAAGAGGACTCCAAATTCAAGCCCAGTCTGGAGCAACTTTGCAAGATTCACATCAAAATAAAAAGGTCTAGGAATGTACCTCTGTGGGAAGGTCCAAATCCCCAGCACATACATACATACATACATATCCCCCCAGGCTCTTAGCCCAGAAATTCTTATGAACATAAGTTTTCTAGTGTATACTTTAGTAAGTTACTGTATATAGATCCAATAGCAAATAAGGAATAATTACATTTAACTTGATTCATCTTTTCAATATTAAGATTTAAAAATGACACTGAATCCGTTCATGCTATATTTTCAATTTTAATTACGTTTCTATCTTACCTATATTTATATTTCCTGAAAGCCCTAAGTCTATGTTGTTTCTAAATAGTTTTTTAATTGTTAAATTTTACATTTAAACAGTTTAAGAATTCTTATTAGGAGTTAATACATGGTATTGAAAAAGGCTCAGATCGAAATACACTGTGACAGTAAATTTTTAATACCCAAAGTAAATTTCCCATCTTATTTTTTCCTTACATCCCCCAACCAGAGTCACTATTTCTTTCCTCACTAACTTCTCTGGACAGTGGGGAAAATCAATTTTGCGGTTTCTAATAAGCCTACACTAGTGTAAAAAAGAGCCATGCCATTTGTTATGTTCTACTTGAACTGGGGTGTAGTCGAAACCAATGCTTGAGCAACTGTACTGAGATACGTTGAAGGATACTTTAGCAAGTCCTCCACTTAAGCCAGGGATAATTAATCTTAAAACTGTACTACATCATCTAACCTACCCAGAGTTGTTTCTCACTATTGTGACCTTATTCTTCTAGCTTTGTGTTTAAAATCAGTTCTATTAAATACTTAAACATCACAGTCCTGCAGCATGCAACAAGTGAACTAGACTTTTGGGTTACATATAATCAGTCTAGTTTCTAATTCTTTTTAGGTAGTCATAAGACATCTGGAAACTTTATGGACTTACCATTTCACTGCAAACTAAGAACTTAACGTCATCAGAAAAATCTAATATAATCTCTCAAATGTCAAAAGTGCAACTGGAATGCAGGTGCCATTTAAGACTTGGTTTTATTCCCATCCAATTACTAACCAATATAAAAAACATTTTGACTTAGGCGACAATAACATTAGCAAAGAAAAACAGTCAGCATGTAACCCACTGGCTCCAAACAAAATGTGTACAGCTCCATTTTATAGGGGGGAGGGAGAAGAATACAAAAGAGTGTAGTACTATTGCAGTTGTAGTGAAAGTTCTTAGGTTTTTTTCATAAATAAAAATCTGCAGAGCTAAATAGCATACACAAAAACTCAAATGTTTACGAATTTCCTTGGAACCAGCTGGCAATTACCTCCTATAATTTAAGCTGTGCCACTAAAATTTGTTATTCGGTAAAAAGAAATTTTTCCCTTGCATCCTTCCTTTCCTCATCTCCCAATTTCTTAAGGAATAAACCATACTTATTAATAATAATTAGGTGCTATTTCTCAAGAAGGTAAAAGGAAGTTAAAATGAAACAATTTTATAAGAAAGTGAAACACTGCTTCTAACCAGTAAACAAAATTGGATTTACTAGATTTATTCAACAGTATAAGACACTATTAAACGCTTTATATAAAATATTTTCAATTTACCATTTCAGTTATTTTCTAAAGCTAACAACTGCTTCACCTTAAAAGAGGAAAACAATTTTCTTCCTGTTAATTTACTGAGTTGGTAGCATAAGCAAAGTCTAACATCACTAAGGACATAATTTTTGCAAGGCACTATATAACAGACCTAACAAACACAAGAACTTTAAAGATGTTCCATTAGCTCAAGTATCTAAAACTTTGGTAAGCCTCAGGTAAGGAAAAAATAAGACATAAGAACTTGCAACTTTTTCTACTGACTTAACAATATTTTTTGTTTTGATTAAGATTCTCCATTATAAATAGTACCATCCTAAGAACCCAATTCTGAGATTAAAGGATAGATTCAAATCCCAATGTATGTAAGAAGACGTGTATTTTATTATAATGCTACATGATGTCATGTAATCAGGACAACTGAAGCATGATAGCCTTTTAGAGATAAAATTGCCTCTTGATCACAGACTTAGATGACACAGCATGTGACCCACTGGCTCCAAACAATGTGTACAGCTCCATTTTATAGGGGGAAGGGAGAAAAATACAAAAGGGTCAAAGACTTATCTCATGGAAAAACTGCTTATCAAATAAACCTTAAAAACATGAAGTAACATGGAGCAGAGACAAGAGGGAATCGATTCTCCAAGCCTATACTAAAGGCAGAAACCACTAACACTGGTGGTGGTGGGGATCCATGAAGGAACTGACCACAGAATGTACTTTTCTCCTACCCTAACTTGCCAGGAAACCACAATATATTAAACACTTTTGTGTCACTTGTATAACATATAAAGTTCCCCTGGACAATGCTGCAGCATTTATCTCCAAGGAGAAACGTAACAGTTGTTCATCAATTTCCTGGGAAAAGAAAAAGGAAGCAATTAATCTGATAAATTTTTTAAAAATAAGGGCCTGAAAAAATTTTTATTAAAAAATAAAAGTAAGGGCCGGGCATGATTGCACATCTCTGTAAACTCTGCACTCAGGAGGCCAAAGCAAGAGGATTGCTTTGAGTTCAAGGCCAGCCTGAACTACATATAGGGAGATCCTGGCTCAAAAAAAAAAACAAAAGAAAAGAGAAACACCTCTGCTTCTAAACATCAATAAAACCTAGTATTTTCTGCATATTGAACACACAATCCTGCTTTTCACACAAAGACTGAATTTTTAAAAAAAATATATCATACAAAGATCTATACTGAGTGAAAAATGTTTTCTCTGATAAGGAAAATGGCTGTTTCTAATGAATTTTTTCAACAAGTTTATGAACAAAAATTATAACAAAGTAACTTATTAACTCTTATTAATATCTAAAACATAGGACTAATTTAAAAAATTCAGGGGCTGGGGATTTAGCTCAGTGGCATAAGCTCCTGCCTGGCAAGCATGAAGTCAAGAGTTCAATCCCCTGTACCACAAAAAACAAAACAAAACACACTACTAGTTTTCAGTAAATCTAGCTAAGAAAAATCTACCTTCTCAGAACTTTGAGATTGCAATCAATACTGTATGTGAACAAACATATGTTAAAGGCAGGAAAAGCTGACAGCACAGAAGTTAAATAATAGAAATAAATGCTAATACAAAAATACAAACCATCTAGAATTAGCAGTCATACCTATCCTGTAAATCACATACGTGGTGACTAGTCAATTAGCCCTTTGTTTTTTTGACATCTTACACTATACTGAAAGTAATGTTCGATAGGAACAAAGACACAGAAACTCAGAAGCCAAGAGACCCAATGTCTTAAGAAACAAAGACAAATGTGGTTGGTATTTTAATATTTACAAGTGGTATTAGCTGGACACGGTGATACACACCTGTAATCCCAGCACTTAGGAGGCTGAGGCAAGAGGATCACCTCTAGTTTGAGGCCAGCCTAGGCTCCACAATGAGTTTAAGGCCAGCCTAACATATATAGCAAGACCCTATCTCAAATAAAAAACAAGTGGTATTCTCTATTACCAAAATTTATTTATGTGTAATGATTTCAGTGCCTTGAATATAATCCATAATTGCAGCCAACTAAACGGCTCCACTGGAAAGCAAACATCTTCAAGAGCACAGGAAAAGATGGACAATATGAAACAGGAAGATCTTTTGCAAAAGTGAAGGAGACCAAGAGATCGAGGGAGGTAGAAGAAAAGCACAGAAAGGGATGTAAAAAGAATTGTGATGCATTATATTCATATATCAACTCCCCAAGATCATTATGTACTACAAACGTGCACTAATAAAAGAAAAAATTTAAAAACTAAACATTAGCTAGGCATGGTGGCGCAAGCCTGCAATCCCAGCAATCAGGAGACTGAGGGAGAAGGATCACTCTAAACGTCATGGCAGTCTGGCTACAAAGTGAGTTCAAGGTCAACCTAAACCATATAATGAAACCGTCTCAAAAACACAAATTTCAGGGCTGGGGATTTAGCTCAGCAGCATAAGCACCTGCCTTGCAAGCACGCGGTCGTGAGTTCGAGCCCCAGTATTGGGGGGGGGGGTGACACACAACACTGTCTACACATATATTCATGATTAGAAATAAATTGAATAAAGGCAAACAATAAAACTTTACTAATAACACCTTTATGCCATATTTGGAAAGCAAGCATAATAAAATCAATGATGCTATACTGATACAGCATACTGATTTTATGCAAATTTTAAAATAAAGTATAACTAATTTAACATAGAATTGTCTACATAAAACTTGTATGTACACTTAAAACATGCTAAAAATTATTAAAGTTTTTATGTTGCTACATAGAATATCTCCAGAGTATTTTATTTAAAGAAAAAAAAATAAAAACAATGGTACAAAATTTCAACATAAGATTGTAGGAGAGTAACAATGGCTAGTACACTGCATATTGTAAAAGTAACACTATTAAACATTTAAGTTTCTAAATATACATAGAATATAAATTCAAGTTAGCCGTATCAAGTCAGCACACTATTAGGACACTTAATATCTATGTTTATTGTAATACAATTCACAATAGCCAAGAAATGGAACCACCCTAGGTACCCATCCATGGATGAATTAAAAAAAAACAGTAACTATACACAATGAAGTATTATTGAGCCATAAAAAGGAACCAAATTATGTCACTTGCAGGAAAATAGATAGAACTGAAGATCAACATGTTAAAAGAAACAAACCAGATTCAGAAAGACAAGTATCATATGTTTTCCCTAATATGGAGAATCTTAAAAAAAAAAAAAGAATGATATGAAAGTACCAAGGAGACTGTAAGAGGAAAAGAGTGGGTAGGGGGTGGGGTGCAAGAGAGTAAGGAAGGACAGATATGGTCAGAATTCATTGTATGTATGAAAACACTGCACAGAAATCCAATATTTGGTAAAATTAAAAGGCACTAATAAAAACACATCTAAAACAAAGCCAAGTTGCCACATGAACTGCAGCTGAAAACAGTCTAGTGGTCTAGTGGTCACCACTGATAGATAAGGTCAGCAACTAAGTGGGTATTGGTTCCATTTGATAGTAGAAGGAATACTGGAAGAAAAAAACGGCTGCTTTTCTTCTGAGACAGTTCACTATTTGCAGTGTCTTTTTTATTTTGCTTGTTCATATGAACGTATTTTGCTTGTTTCTAACCAGTTAAATTTGATAAGCTTTTGAGATAGTCAAATAAAACAGCTACTTGGTATATTCACAATCTGAAGTTCTGGAAAGGAATCTGGAGAAAAATTTTTAGAGTACTTAGATCTGAAATCTGTCCATCCTTTTTTTACTGTTAGGATGACAGCCCAAGTAAACACCTTTAAACCACCGCAGAGGGGTGTGCATAAATGCAAACCCCACTGTACGGTGGCTCTGACAACCCAAACCACCTCTTCCTGCATCTATGCCTTTTCTGTTCCCTGTAATAGCAAAGCAATCTTGTAGAATTCTCATCCTGCAAATCCATCAAGGCCACCTTTAAATCAAAATCTTTAACCTGGTGTATCTGTATGATTTAGCCACTGTCTGATCTCTCAGCCGATCTCTGGCCACTCATTTCCTTGTCTACACTAGACTTTACACATCGGAATAGGCTACGCCCTCTCCCCCCTTCAAGCCTTCACAGACGTTCCGCCTTCTGCCCAGAAGACTTCATTTCCACCCAGCCCTGGCCTTCACCCACATCTCAGCTTGAAAGCCTTGAGAATTCTCTAATGTACACAGTAGGAAGCAACCTCAGTTTTACTGCCCCACAGGAGCCTATATTTTTAATAACTTTTATCACAGTCAGGATGATTTAATATCCACCTTTCCTGAAAAAAAAAAAAGCTCCATTTAAGGTCAGAGCTAGTCATCTGTTTTGTTTACTTCTCAAATATCCATCTGACAGATCTTGGTTCTACTATTACTTAAGTTTGATATCTGTAAAAATGGGACTGGACTTCTACAATAATCTAAACGCTAATCAAAATTGAAATTCAAATATTACTACTTTCCTATAGATAAACACATGTAAGACCCACATTTCCAATGTGTACAGTTCATATGTTTGTGCATCTATCATACAAACACTAAAAAAGCAAAACAAAACAAAAAACCCACTCATTGTATCCTTACTGGAAACGGGTACTGTTGTTTTAAGAATGTTACCAGTAAAAAGTGTTTTCTTCCTTTTAGAGACAGGGTTTTGTTACACACACACTGTGTGGCACAGTTCCTGAAGCGCTGCATGCAGACGTCAGCCCGAGGGGCGGGTGGCACAGAAAGGACGTCCACACTCGGCTTTGGCACTGAGTTCCTCCTGCACGGTGGCCGCCCTCGCACTGCAAGGTGAGCGTCTTTTCCTAGTGTACGTGGCTCTAATTCACTCTGCAGAACCTGTTTTTTCTCCTACCTTTAATAAAACTTTGCTACCAGTTCTGCTTATCTTGATCAATTCTTTGCTCAGGACAGAAAGAACCTAGGTAACACCTCTAGGAGACTCCAGAACCCACAAACTCAGTAACAATCCCATCATTTTCTGACTTTGATCATTTCTGTTAAAAAGTCGGTATTGAGCTGAGTGAGGTGGCACACATGCTTGAAATCCCAGCATTTGGGACGGGGGACTTCCAGGCCAGCCTACGCTCCACAGTGAGTTCAAGGACAGCCTCTACTGCATAGTGAGGCCCTGTTTCCCCCAAAAAAGTCAGTATTAAGTCTAAATGTTGCTTCTTTAAATGTCATCTTCTTCATTTTCAGATTGTGCCATTTTCTCTGTCTTTGGATTATAGCAACAGTTTTCACAATATATTTTTGTGTCAATTGTGTAATTTAAAAAAGAAATCCTGCTGAGGACTCACTGGTCCAAATACTATTTCTGCCAAATATGCTTTTCTTTTGGAATTCCATTTATGTGCATATTACTCTTCTTCACTGTATTTTCTAGATGTTTCCGCTATGTTCTATATTTTCTTTTCTTTTCTTTTTTTTGTTGAGACCGGGTCTCACTATGTAGTTCAGGCTGTCTTTAAACTCACTATGTAGCCCAGGCTAGCCTTGAATCTGCAGCAATCCTTTTGTCTCAGTCTCTTGAGTGCTGGGATTACAGGTTGGGATTTCAGGTCTGCATCACCTTGCCCTGCTATGTTCTGTATTTTCTAACTTTTTCCCTTTTGGTGTTTATTCTAAATAGCTTCTGACATATCTTCTAGTTCACTAATCCTGTCTTTATTGGCATCTAGTATGTTATTACACACATCACTGAGGGGTCTTCTTGTTTTGTTTTGTCCTGAGACAGGGTCTTACTAGGTAGCCCAGGCTGGCCTCAAACTTGTGGCAGTGTTCCTTCCTCAGCCTAGTGCTGAGATTACAGAAATACACCACTTTGCCCAGCCCCATCATTGAGTCTTTATTCTCAGTCCACCAATTTTTTGGTTTTAAAATTTAAAGTCTTTTTTTCAAGTTTCTACTTTTCTGTCTAAATATTTAATATTGTTTTATTTACTTGACCTCACTAAATCTTGTTACTTTATAATCTGTATATAATAATTTCACTATTTGAATCGCTTTCAGTTTGTGTGTGTGTGGATTGTGCCATTTCTGTTTTTCTTGTATCTTTACATGACTATTTAATGTTGTATACTAGATATGGTATTTGGAAAATTATTTGTAGAAATTATTTAAAATCTAAAGGATTTTAGTTTGTATCTACCAAGTGTTTGAAGTGTTAGGTAAAAAGACACCCTATCCAAGTTCAAGGTTGAGGTGATTTGAATATAACTGTAGCTCTTTTACTTTTAGGCTATGGACATTTGGATTCCTAGGCCAAAGCAAGGTGAGTTTCTACAGAATGCTCCTCTTCGCCTGTTGGCAACTTGAACTCTTACTTCAGTTTCATCCCTACTTATTCTCTCAAATCTTTCTGGAATGGACAAAGGAACTTCCCTCAGCCTACATCATTCCTCAGCTAATGGCCAGTGACTCATCATTAAATTGTTAGTTCTCTCTGGGGTCTCTCTGGGGTATAGGCCTGTATCCCAGCATTTGGGAGGCTGAGGCAGGAGGACTGCTGTATTTAAGGCCAGTTTGGGCTACATAGTGAGTTCAAGGCCAGCCTGAATTACAGAGCAAGATGCTGTCTCGAAAAACAAGATCAAAAACTGGGCGTGGTGATACATGTCTGTAAAATCCCAGCACTTGGAGACTGAGGCAGGAGGATTGCTGAGTTTGAGGCCAGTCTGGGCTACAAAGTAAGTTGGTGCATGGCCAGCCTGAAATTGCATAGTGAAACCATCTCAAAAAGATGAAAAAAAATTTTTTTTAATTTTTTAAAAAAGAATTTTCCATTAGGCTTTTTCATTATTTAATATTTCTAAATCCTTGTCTGTTCCTGGTATTTGTTTGTTTTGTTATTTTTTGGGAAGATAGATTTTGCTATGTGAAAGGACTATGCTCTGCATGGCATTACGTAGTGGACATGGAATTTAGGATGTTTACTTTAAAGCCACTTCCTCCTTCCCATATGACAACTTCCTTTATCCTGGGCACAAAAAAGGCTCCAATCAGCCCCCTGTGCGTCACCAAATGCCCGCCCTAAGCGCCACCCGTCAGAGTTTATAAATATATCCAACACCCCGCTTTCCGGCCAGAGAATGCCAGGCTTCCGTAGCCATGGAGTTCTCTACACGTACTCGTAATAAAAGCTACTTTTATATTATATTTTTTCTCTCTTATTGTGCCGAAAACCTAACACTATGCTCAGGACGGCCTCCAACTCCTGGACTTAGTCACCCTCTTGTTTGAGCCTCCCAAGTCTTATTAGCTGGGAGTACAGGGAGGAACCCCCAGTTTAAACTGCTATCTTTAAATAAAGCTCCAGCACTTGGGAGCTGAAGCAGGATGACACCATAAGTTCAAAATCAGCCTAGACTACATAGCAAGACCCTATCTCAAAGGTAGGAAGAGAGGGACAGAGGGAGAGAAAAAAGGAGGGAGAGTGGGAGGCAATTTGCTCCAAACATTCTAATCAGTCAGAATCAAGGTATAAAATCCAAATTTTCTCCTCCAGAACTTAAGAATGCCCCTAAGGTATACATAATGAACATTAGCTTTTTAGGGGAGGGGGACTGCTGGAGGGTCAGGGTCCCACTATGCAAGATCACTGCAAGTTCATCACCAGCCTGTGCTCCATAATGAGTTCAAGATCAGCTAGAACTACATAGCAAGGTCCAGCAGAAAGAAGGGAAAAAAGAAAGTAGGTAGGCAGGCAGGCAGGAAGGAAGGAAAGAAGACAGGTGGAGTTTGATTTCAACAAGCATTTATTCAGTGAACATACCTATGAGGTATTTATAATTTATTTGAAGGGACAAGTAACATGTATTACTATGATAGCAATATTGTATACACTAAGCACTCTGAAAAGGTACAATGCACAGTAGGTTCAAATGAAAAGGGCACCTCATCTGCTCCACTGCACTGACATTTTAGAGGCACTTAAGGCCCGCTATTCAATGCTTTCAAACTGCTCTGTCATCTCCCTAAGAGCCCTCCTTAGCATCACATACAGAAATTTACCATACGATGTATTTGCTATCTTGATTATCCATAATTATTTGCTAGCTTTCCCATCTTTGCCACTAAACCAGTGGTTCTCAAACTTTTCATGAAATAGTACTTTTACCTTAATTTACACAAACACACGTACATACCCTACATTGACCTTTTCTAAAGAAATTCTGTATGCAATCTATTACATTGAGCTAGCACCCATTTAAGAAATACTACACAAGAATATAACCCTTATAGGTAGAATGCGAAAGATTCATTTTTATGCACTAGCACAGATCATATTTAGTGATCAAACATTTAAGTGAGTGATTAAATACAGCAGCATGCAATGTAGCATATTAGAAACATGAAAGACTAAGGCTTTGAAGTCAAGACAAATCCGTCCGCCACCAACTTACACAATCAGACTAATGACTGAACCTCCTTGAATTGGAGGGAATAATTCTACTTATTTAACTCACTAAAACAAAAAAAGTGGTCGCCTTCCTACCCAAGTGGGTCCGAATATCCCATGGTGGAAGGGAACAGACCTTGTACTGTTCTTCACTCCTCACAGCAGTCTCATCCTAGCAAACACTCAGGGTCTATTTCACCATATTGGGGTTGAACCTAATGGCCTTCACATTAAGCTGCATCCCCAGCACTCTGACTCTGAGACAGGGTCTCTGTTTCCTCACACACTTTGTTAAATACAGATTTTTAGTATGATAGACTTTGGTTCAAACATTCAGTGTTGTGTGTACAAACCCCTCTTCATCTCCTGCTTTGTTTTGTACTGAGAAGGACCTCACAAATGTCAGACAAGTGCTCCCTCACTGCACAGCATTCCCAGCCCCTTTTTCCCTTTTGTTTGATCTGTTTTGAGACAAGGTCTCCTTAAGTAGTTTTGGCTGGCCTTGAACTATGTAGCCCAGGCTGGCTCAAACGTGCAGCAATCCTGCCTCAGCATCCCAAATGCTGTGATTATAAGCATGTGCCTCCACACTCAGTTTCAGATCCTTTTTTTTTAGACCTTTTTATGCTTATTTTGAGACCATGTTTCACTATGTTGCACACACTGTCTGGGAACTTTCAATCTTCCTGCCTCAGCTTCCTGGGCTCTGGAATTACCAGCACACCCACCATGTCTACAGAATACAGTGGCTGGACAAAGTCATAGTGGAAGCACAAAGAACATCAAGATCTTAATTTACAAGAAATCCTTCCCAACTCTTTTTGTTATTTCCTCTTTTAAGACAAGAATATAACAAGGATGTAAGTTTATCAATTTCCTTACCTCTTTACTTTAAGGATAAAACTTAAAAATAACTACATAAACCCTGTATAATGCAAAATCTGATACTGAATTCTACACAGCAGGATGTAAACTTCAAAGCTTTAGAAAAGAAATTTTAATTTTTTGTTTTCTTTTAAGACAGGGTCTCTTGCCTTGTAGTTCAGGCTGTCCTTAAACTCACTATGTGGCCCCAGGCTGGCCTCGAACTCAAAGCAATTCTCTTGCCTCAGCCTCCCAAATGCTGGGATCCCAGGCATGCACCACCATGTCTAATTTATCTTAAATTTTTAAAGTTTTAGAATTTCAGTAAGAGTGGTTTGCAGTTAATTTAGTTTACTAGAAAAAACAGTAACTGTAACCTTCATTCAAAAAGTCTTTAATGAAGCAGAAAATTTTATTCTCCAATAAATTAGTATCACAGCATTTCAAATGTTAGAATAGCACCCTTCTTCTACTCTCCTAGCAGGTACAAAGTGACTTCTCCCCACAAAAATGGTCATCATCACTTTCAAAACTTTAACTAGCATTCTTTGTATCTTCAATCTCATTTTTCTTTTTCCATAATCATAGCCCCTGAAAGAAGAGGTGAGGGTCTTGTTCTTTTCCTGATGAATTTTCCTTTTGCCCAACCATACCTTTCAAACATTTCCCAGAAAAAAGAAGTTTCTGAATGGCAGAAACACCACACACAAACGGAAATACTGCCAAGGAGGCAAAATTTTTAGTATAAGCAAACTTTTAAGACTGTCATCAAAAAAGTCTAAAAACCTGGAATTCTGGAATAGGAAAGGATATTATTAGGGGAGCGGGGATTGATGGCCCACACCTGTCCACATTCTAAGCACAGGGAAGGCTGAGGCAGGACTGCTGTGTTTGTTCAAGGCCAGCCCAAAATTTTGCACAAACTGAGACACTGTCTCTCAAAGAAAAAAAAATCTTAGGGAAAAACTAAGGAGATCTAAACAACACATATCATTCAGTTAATAGTACTGTAACAGCATCCTTGTTTCCTTGTGACAAATGTAACAGTTTTGACAAGTGTAACAGTAATATAAGAATTTAACAGGGAATGCTGGGAGGGGTAGCACATGCCTATAAGCACAGCACTCTGGAGGCTGAGACACAATGGCTAAGTTCGAAGCCATCCAGGACTACATAGGAAATTCAAAACCAGCCTGAACTAAACAGGTAGCCCTTGTCGCAAACAAAACAAAACAAAACCAAACCTGAGCAAGCAATAGGGGAAATGGTGAGTTGTGTATGTGTACTATCTTGTAACTTTTCTGTAAATATAAAACTATTCTAAGCCAGTAAGTAGTCTTAGCACCTAGGAAGCTAAAGCAGTAAGATCATGAGTTCTAGATGAAGCCTCGGCTACCTAGTGAGTTCAGTGCCAGCCTGAACAAATAGACTGTCAAAACACAAAACAAAGCAAACAAACCCCCAAAACCCTATTCTAAAATAAATGATTTAAGTAAAAAAATTAGCATAAAGGAAATACAGAATCCAAGAAATCAAGATCTTTTGAAAGTGAGTAACAATAAACATTCTTTTTGGTTCCTTTATATGTAATGAAAGACAAAAATAACTTTCTTAGACAGCAGAAAAAAGATATTAATATAACAATACCATAGGCATTATACAAGTGTACGGTATTGTTACATTATGCCTAAACTGTCCTTACGTGCTTGTTTTCCAGAGGATCATCTTAGCTCAACTTCAGCTCTGATAAAAATAAAAATTCCTAACCTTACTCCTCACCCATTCTACTCCACACCTTGATCACTGATCACTATGTCATGTTCACCTTCTCTTTTTTAGTGATTTTTTTATTGGTACCTTTTAGATAGACATGATAACACTCACCATAGGGAATTTGTACCTGTACATGACATACATATCCTGCTTCTTTTTCCCATTCTCCTCCTCTTTCCCCTCATTTATAAGTTTTGTTTCTATTTTTTCCTTTTTTGTTTCTTGTCCCTTCCCCCCGCTTTGTTCCCCTTCTCATTTGAATATTTTCTTCCCATTTCCCAGGATCTATTATATACTTATTTGCACTTTTGGTTTCTCACATCAGAGAAACAACGTGGTATTTATACATAGGTCATGTTTACTGTCAGAGCTCATCTCAGCTAACCCTGTTCTCAGTAACAAATATCCTCCCAAGCCTCCCTCACTTACTAGTTTTTCCTTTCATAGCTGCTTTTCCAATTCCTCTCCATTCCCACAATGAATCTGTAGAAGGAAGGAATAAGAACTCTCCTTCAAGGGAAATTTTATCATCCTCAACCTGTCTTTTTTTTTTAACTTTGGTAATCAAATTCAGAAGTGGTACTACAAAGCTACCCATAATTGGTTATTCTTCTCCACCCTTCACTTATAAAGACAGACTTTTCCATCCAATTCTGCCTCACACTCTAACTCCTACTTTTCCTTATTCAAAAAAACAATTAAAATTCTTACTAAGCAAATACCACGTATTTGACAAAGCAAGACTCCTCGAAGTAGTCAATGGCCTTATAATATAGCTGAGGGGATGAAGCCTAAAAAGTTATCTATTAAAGTACACAGAAATTTGTCTTGCTCAAAACTGTGTCCTGAGTTTCTGTAACACTGAAGTATGAATAAGGGAGTTTCTATAGAACAGTGGAAAACTAAGATGGAAAAAGACTAGAACTAAAATCTAAAAGGTCTTGAGAAATGTGGTATTTATACTTGATACAAGGGATATATATGGTCATGTAAGTGGTTCAATCTACAGAAAGATTAATGGGGTAACGTGAAGGCTCCACCTTAGAAAGCAAGAGCCTTACTTTCTACAACAATTTTCTGTCGATTTAAACTTCTAGGGGCTCCCTCTCCTTTTAACCCTGAGAGCTCCTACTTGCATCAGCTTAATTATACATCCCCTCACTGCAAAACTTATTTCCATGTGTTAATATCAAATCTAGACATTTTTCTTCCCTAAGAAATCAGTCAAACATTGGGCTCTCAAAATTGTTCTAAATTTATATAAAGCCCAGTTACTAAAATAACAATCTAAAAGCAAACAAAAAAAATTAAAAACACACACAAAAAATAAGCAATTAGCTGCACAAGATTGTCTTGTCTGAATTGGCACATCTTAAAGTTTCACTTTGACAGATCCCATAACTACTGATGTTAAATTTCTCTGGCAGTATGTTTTCAGTGCTTCTTGAAGTATTTCATTATCTCATTTACTTTTCTTTCTCAACTAAACACTGTGGTCAGCACACATTCATTTTTCATCTATATTTTTCTGAAGCCTACAGTGCCTCTTCAATATTGTTCTTTATTAATCTGTAACTAAACACAGTTGTTATAATTACAATTTTAATAAATGGTGCTGTATGACTTCACACAATTATTTTACAGATGTCAGTAGTTTCTGCTTGGTTTAGCATTCTTAAAACAAAATGGGTTCACATAAAAACGTGTATTACAGAAATCGTTCAAATTCACAAAATAAAACATGATGTGTAAATAACCAAGGATATTTTTTAAATTCTAGGGCCATGCATACAGCTCTGTGGCATAAGCTTTACAAGTGAAAGGTCCTCAGTTCAATTCCTGGTACCAAATACACACACACACCACCAAAAAAAAAAAAGTGAATGTAGATACAAATAAAAAAATTTCAATTCAATTAAAAAATGCAGATAAATTCTACAATTTTCCAAACTCTCCAGAAGTTTATCTTCATCTCTCTGGTGTTTCACTTACATATTCTAAACATTAAATTTAATTCCTTTAAAACAAACCTGTTCATGTTAACATTCAATATTAACTGCTAATTTTTAAAAAGCACAAGGAAGTGCACAAATGCAAATCAAACTAGGATTTATTTTATTCCTAACAAAGTATTTTCACTGGTAATCTATGAACTTTCCAATCATAATTTTATATAAAACTGAGAGGTTTTTAAAGCTATTAAAAGTGTACCAGATGTGTTTCTGGTTATACTGTATTAAAACCTCTCACTAACCGTTTTGAAATTCAAATGACTTTCTAGGGCGTGGGTAATTCCATAATATTCTAATTATTCCCGAAACACTCCTTGATGGTACCTAACACTGCTGAGATTTTAAAGATGAATCATCAAAACGGCAGCGAATGCAAAACTGTACCTTACCAAGACTGGAAAAGACACTGGTCCTAAGGTTACGGAGAACATGAACAGCTCAGCTTTTCCACTTCCCCACCTCGGAATGCACCAGGTCTGGGAGCTAAACTACCGGGCGGGTGCAAAGCCCCGGCTCCCCGTGCAGCCCCAGCCAGGACCCGCTGGAGCGCTGCCTGCGGCACTCGGCGGCCACGTGGCTGTCACCACCGGAGCGGCTGCAACTGGGAACCTGGAAATAAATACCCGCTCTACTCCCGCACTCGGAGTTGGAGTGGAAGAAGCTCAGTGTCACTTGTTTGCACGCTAAGACTTCTACCCCGTAAGGAGGAAGTGAAGCACAGGCAGAGACTAAAGTCCGACAAGACCCCGAAAGTGCGGCAGCGCGCAGACTTCGCGGCGGACCCGGGAGCGCGGCGGGGTCGGGGCGTCCCGCAGGGGCCGGCGGGGCCGGGGAGTCGGGGCGCCCACGCCCGCGGGCTCTTCCCGCGCTCCCGGCTGGGGCGCCGGACCCGGGCTGGCGCGGTGGCGAGCAGGAAGCGACGCCGTGGCGGCGCGGAAACGCCGGCTCCCGCTCCGCCTCACACTGCGGCCGCTGCCCCGAGGCCCGGCACCGCCGGAGCGGGAGGGCGCCGGGGTGGCCGCAGCCCGGCCGCCCAGTTCCCTCCCGGCCGGGCCCGGGACCGCCTCGCTTCCCGCCGGGCGCGGCGAGCCGGGGCGCCCGAGCGGCTCGGCCACTTCCCGGGCAGGCGGCCGCCACCTCTGGGCGGCGCTGGGGCTCGCCCTCGGCGCCCGGCCACGCCGCGCTCCGGCACCCGGGCCCGTTCCTCACGGGGCAGAAATGTCGGCGCGCGACACGAGGCGGCCCGCGCCCGCCCGGACTCACCGTGAGCGCGGCGGCCGGGAGCACCGGGAGCGAGCACACACTGTGGCAGGGGCCGCCGCAGCTGCCGCGGCCTCACAGCCGCCTCCGGGAAGACGCGGCCGCGAGCGGGCGGCGGAGCTGCCGAGAGTCAGCGGCGGCACCTCACACCCCTCTCCCCCTCCCCCCCGCCACTACCATGGCAACGCGGCGCCAAGGAGATCGGCCCCGCCCCCTTCCGGCCCCGCCCCCACCTCCCCCCGCACGGAAGACGGAGGGTGCAGGCGGGTGGGGGAGGCGGCGCCCGGAAGGGCGGGGCGCGAGGGCTGGGCGGGGCGCGAGGGCTGGGCGGGGCGCGAGGGCTGGGCGGGGCGCGAGGGCTGGGCGGGGCGGGGCGCGGAGGGCTCTGGACTGCGTTCGAGGAGGAGGGAGACGGGGAGGCCTCGCCTGTGCCCGGGCGTCCTAGGAGGGCTGCGTGCCTCCCTGCGGACGAGCTGGCCCGGGCGGCTGCGCTGGGCGCAGGCTGCGGTGACCGCGGAGCTGGTGGAGTTGCTGGCCTCTCTCCCAGAGCGCTCCTTCTTGGTCGGGCTTGGAAGGCGCTTTAAGGCTAAGGAAAGCACATCCCTGGCCCCTCCACGGCACCTAAATTTTTATTTTGGATCTCGTTTATTTGCTAAATTGCCTACGCTAGGCTGCAGTTTGCCATCTACCTGCCTCAGCCTCCCAGGTGACAGGGCTAACAGGCCTGTGCTACCATACTAGTCTCCGTCGCTGAAATTTTGTAGCAGCTAAAGTCAGTGTGTTGGGGAGAAAAATGGATTTTGGAATCAAAATTTAGTAAGATTAAGGGGCGCGGGTGACAGGCTGGCACATCGGTTAATCTCATCACTAGAGAGATGGAGGCCAGTGTGGGCTCCATAGTTCAAGGCCTGCCTAGAATACATCGCGAGACCTGGTCTTAAAAAAAAAAATCTAAAACCAAAAGCAGCAATGCATGAACTTTTCATTCCACAAATGAAAACCCTGCACTTCTATGACACATTCAAGGTCATCTATGGTTCCTTGTTTACCACACGACCAATGAGCAGAGCTTTTCAGCTGGGCTGGAGCTGCTGCAGACTCTCCCTCAGGGCGACCACTGCTGCCCACTCCCGTGGACAAGTCGAAAGAATTTCCTAGGGGATTAGTGTAGAAGGGAGGGTTGAAAGTGGCTTCCAGGGAGCCCTGGCCTCTTCAGGCCTCCATCTTGTTTTCTGACCACTAGTCACTGCCATGGTGGCCACTAACATCTAGGTCTTCATCTCCTTACAGGTTTGTGCTAATCTAATCTGATACCTGATACATTGAGCTTTAATACCCTCTTCCATCATTATTCTTTCTCCATCCATTTTTAACTCAAGGGGCTAGTCTTCAAGTCTAGAAGACACACACACACACAAAAGAACTTAAAAGTAGGAAGAATGTACTGAAAAGGAGAAAAGCTTTTGTCTAAGAGAGACAGAGGGGGCCTGGAAAGTGGGTTGCCTGCCAACCCCATTTCTCAAAGATGTTTTGTTGAGCAAAGCCATGAAGTGAGGCAGGTTCAGGATGGGACAAAACTATAGTCAACTAAAAAGATTACAAGTATAGTCGCTTAGGTAACATTGATCCAATGAGAAGTCACAAAGTGGGTGTAAGATGGGACAACACTATGGTTAACCAATAAGATTACAAGTATAGTCGCTTAGGAATATTGATTGAGGATCAAATTGGGAAGCAAGTCCTATAGTAAGTGAACATGGGCAGACAAGGGCTTTCCTGGAGGGGATGGCTAAGGTTTGGTTCTCCACACCAAGGTGATTAGCGCCTATTTAGAATCACTGCAGTTCATCCCTAGGGGAAGTGTATGGGTGAGTATTTCCTGAAGCCTGGCCTTCAGTGAATGCACCTCCAGCCACCAGTGTCTTCTGCACTGACCTCTTCAGGGCCTAGTCCTGTCTGATTGCCTACAGTATTTATAAATTACTTAGCTATCTATGATATTCTCGCTTCTGAAGTTAGAGGAGAACGGGTGTAATTTTCATCTAGTTGCTTCAAGCTAAGAAGGGTTACACTGACCATAACAATCAAGGGCCTTCTCCAGAGAGCTAACCTCATGGGCCTCAGAGAGATGGCATGTCGTGGTTTAGCAGTTATAAACTTTACAAGGTTGATCTGATGGTCCTGGTAAAAAGTGTTCAGCACATTTACCATTGGTTCCACCTGCATGGTCACTTGGAGTTCGGCAGCCTGTCTGTCCAGTTGTCTGGGTAGCAGACCTCCAAATGATACCGGAGAAAGAAACTCCTAACCTGCTAGATGTTTGAAACACCAAGTTCATGTCCTCTAAAATTGAAGGATAAATTCTAGGAACAATGGAGGTTAGGAGTAGTAAAAATTTATTGAAAGGAAAAAAAGCTTCTAAGAGAGACAGAACGGGGTCCAGAATATGAATTGTCTCAAATCACAGAAATTTGAGATGCTGAAAGATATTTCAGATGTATCATCCAGGAGCTCAATCTATCACAGATGAGAAAATAAATCCAAAAAGTAATATTACTTATCCAACTTTTTTTTTTTTTTTGGAGACAGGGTCTCACTATGCAGGTCAGACTGGCCTTGAGCTCACTTTGTAGCCCAAGCTAGTCTCGAACTCACAAAACTCACAATGATCCTCCTGCCTCAGCCTCCCGAGTGCTGGGATTACAGACATGAGCTACCATGCCCGGCTTACTTATCCAATTTAAATAATGATTCTACTGTACCCTCATCTACTAAATTATCTCTGTTGGTCCTCTCTACGGGTGGATCCAACCAAGACAGATGGGTACATGAAATAATCTCAGTGAGTAAGTCTCAATTCTCTTAGCAAATCTGTTACACGTTTAAAGTTCAGGGAGACTTGTGTACCTACAGGCTATTTGATAGGACTTTGAATATCTACCAAGGAAAAATTCTGACCAAAAATGATGACTCAGACTGAGTAACCTTTTCCAGTTTACAAAAGCAAAAAGGTAGAAAATCAAAAGTTATTTCTTTAGGAAAAAGAAGATCTTGGCATTCAAGATCTCTTGAGGAGCTTTGTTCTTTTTCCAAAATATTTCAAAGGACCACATTTAATGTTAAACTGAACTGAAAAACAAATACATTTTCTTCACCCATTTCTTTTTTTTTTTTTTTTATTGGTATCGGAGATTGAACTCACGACCACGTGTTTTCAAGGCAGGCACTTATGCCACTAAGCTAAATTCACAGCCCAAGTACATTTTCTTAAGATAGCATCATTTCGGCTGAAAAGTACTAGGAACTCAAATGTATATGTTTATGTCATCATGTAACGTAAATTAGTGAGGCAGGAGTTAGGATGCTACTAGGCTATAAAGATAGTGGCCCCAAAATGGTATCAGAAAGCCCCAAATGGAGTCTGCTGAGTCACCACCCTCCAAAGACCTCTCAAAAACATCTACCAGGTGTCCGGCAGCTCAGTGGGACTTCTGTAGGGCATGGCCAGGCAGGCTATTGGCTCAAGGGCTCATGGACCCTACATGGGCACTGTGCGACCACCACATAGACTGGACCCTAAAAAGTGTGTCCCCATAGGTTAGAGATTATATCACTTCTACAGTGGCCAGAGCTCCCTTCTAAACCCTAAAATCCCCTAGACAAAGCACCCTGTGGGGATCCTTCTTAGAACCCCCTCCAAGCTTTACTTTCCTGCCTTTGAGCCTTTTAAATAACTTTGCTTACACCCCACCTTCTCTATCCGCGGTTTCATTCTTCATCACCAGCAGACACAACCCCAGCATCCCCATATCAATAAGTGCATCTATCACTATAATATAAAATGGCTAAGTGATTTAAAAATACAGGCTGACAGCCAGGGGTGGGCCCTGAAGAGGTCAAAGCAGAAGACAACTGTGGTTGGAGGTGCATCCACCAAAGCAGGCTTCAAAAAAAAAAGAATCACTCACCCATATGCTTGCCCTAGGGATGAACAGCAGTGGTTGATATTCTAAATAGGTGTCAATCACCTTGGGGTGAAGGACTAAACCTCCTTAACCACCCCCTTCAAGAAAGTCCTTGTCCACCTCGTCTGCTCTTGCTACTCCACCTTGCTTTCCAATTTGATCCTCATTTAATCAACAGTACCTAGGGGACTATGCTGGCTGAATCCTATTGGTGAACCATAGTTTTGTCCCACCTCACACCCGCCTTATGACTTCCCATTGGCTCAATATAACCTAAGTGTTTATAGTTGTAATCTTATTAGTTCACTATAAGTTAGTCCCACCGTAAGCACACCCCACCTCATGGTTTTACTGTATACAACTCCCTGGAGCAGCAGGTTCCCCAGACCCCCTTCTGTCTCTCTTAGACAGATACTTTTAGTCTCCCAATAAATATTTCCTACTCTTAACTACCATCGTTCCTAGAATTCATTCTTTGACTTTAGAGAACATACAATCAGCATATCAGACATCTAGCAGGCTAGCGGATGGGAGCTATGTCCTCTGTATTATCTGCGTTGTTTGGAGGTGTTGTATCATCCCTGTATCATGCACCCTGTGTCAATTGTATAATGCTACATATAGTTGAGACTAGCTTAGGCTACATAATGAGTTTAAGGTCAGCCTGGACTGCATAGTGAGAACATGTCACCAAAAAAAAAAGAAAAAAAAAAAGTTGGGAGGGGGATGGCAATGAATCTTGAAGGTATAATGTGTGTCCCCATACATAAAGACATTTTTAACAAAAATTTCATGATCTCGAGTTGATGAGTTCATTAATATGGAATCTCGACTTCAAGCCCTTTCAAGACAGGACCATGTCTTTTTCATCTTTATAGTCTTACTTTTTAAAAATTTTTTTTCTTCCTTCCTTTTTTTTTTCTTTTCCTTTATATTTTTTAGCTTTTGCTGTACAAGGGACAGAACCAGGGACATTATACCTTCAAGGTTCATTGCCATCCCCCTCCCAACTTTTTTTTTTTTTTTTGGTGACATGTTCTCACTATGCAGTCCAGGCTGACCTTAAACTCATTATGTAGCCTAAGCTAGTCTCAAACTCACAGAAATCCTCCTGCCTCAGCCTCCAGGATTGTGGGATTACAAGCATGTACCACCATGCTCAGTTGCCTATCCATTCTTAAAATTTCTTATTCCTTGGTCTCCCAAATAATGAGGGTTATACAGATGGGCTACCATTCCCAGGTTTTATTTACTCTTTTGTTGTCGTTAGGGTCTTGTGTATTTCAGGTTGGCCTTAAACTCTTGGCAGCATTCCTGGCTCCTGAGTGCTGGTATTGTAGGCATGTACCACTGTGCCTGCCTGCACTCTTATACTCTAACTTCTTAGAATTGCTTTGATACAGAGGTGATACATAATAATATCTGCCAACAAAAGAAGTAACTTTTCTTAAATTATTTACTATCTGGACTGGGGTACAACATTCTTAAGCAATGGCCTGTCAGTTAAAAAAAAATTATAAATAAAAGTCTAATTTTCCCTCTGAGGGATCTTTTTCAATGTACTTCTTAAAAACAACCATTACATCTAATAATATCTATATTTCTGTAAATACTGAAACTGACAGAAGTTTGGAACAATACTGTGGAGAAATGAAAAACTAGATATTTTCAACAGAAAGTTTAACATATCATCTTATTTGTTTTTGGTTTTGGAGACAGGATCTTACTCTATATTTCAGGCTGGTCTTGAATTCACTGTGTAGGCCAGGTTGATCTCAAATTCAAAGCAAACCTCCTGCCTCAGCCTCCCGAATGCTGGGCTTATAAGCATGCACCACCACACCCAGTTGAATACTGACTTTTTAACAGAAATGATCAAAATCAAAAAGTGATGGAATCATTATTGGGTTTGGGGGTGCTGAGGTCTCCTTCTAGAGGTGGTACCTAGGTTCTTTCTGTCCTGAGCAAAGAATTGGTCAAGGCAAGCAGAACTGGTAGCAAAGTTTTATTAAAAGTAGAAGAAACTTGTCTTGCAAAACAAGTCTGGGCCAAGAAAAGAAAGGAAAAGAAGCTCACCCTGTAATGTGAGGGCGGCCACCGGGCAGGAGGAACACAGTGCCAAAGCCCAGTGTGGGCGTCCTTTCTGTGCCACCCGCTCCTCGGGCTGACGTCTGCATACAGGGTTTCGGGAACAATGTGTAGTTTCAGCTGTGCCCTAATTTCCTGTCTCTGGTAACTTTTTTTTCTTTGCAGTGTGAAGATTGAACTCAGAGCCTTCACACTAAGCTACTTCCCAGCCCTCTTTTTATTTTAAAATAGGGTCTTGTTAAGTTGCTAAATTAACCAGGCTAGGCTTGGATCTGTGATCTTCCTGCCTCAGCTTCCCAGAGTGCTGGAATTGCAGGTGTGTGCCACCACTCCTGGCTGAAATAATAGCTAATATGCCAAAAGCAAATGTCTTTTAAGAATGAAGATGACATAAAGGGATTTTCAAAGAAACAAAGCGGTATTTGTCACCAGCTTTCTCACTGTGGCATTCATAGGCAGAAGGAAAATAATCCCAGTTGTAAAACAAGATCTACAGCAGGAAATAGAGATCAGTGGGATGATAAATCCGTGGGTAAGAATAAATGAATGGCATCAGCTATAGGGGACAACAGTATTGTCTTCTGTACTGAGAAATATGCCACAACGTCAGGGGAAGGTAAATTAATTAAGAGTTCTAAATCGGAGTATTCTCAAAAAGTTTGGGAAAGTTAATAGTAGATTCTGGTAAATCAAGAATGTACCCTTCTGCTGTGTATGGTGGTACACACTGGAACCCCAGCAAGCTGGGAGGCTGAGGCATAAGGATTAAAAGTTTGAGCTCAGCCTGGGCAATTTAGCAAGCCTCTGTCTCAAAATAAAAAATAAGAATGAAGGGCTGGAATGTAGCACAGTGTGAAGGCCCTGGATTCAATTTCCAGTACTCCTGCCCTCCGCCACCCCCCAAACAGAAAGAAAAAACCTCTTGTAATCTCTAGGCCAATCACTAGAGACTTGTTAAACAGCAGGCGTGGAAGTCAGGGTTCATAGGTCCAAAGTCCCTAGGGTGGATCAGGAGGCGGGAGATGCATGGGAGAGCGCAGCTCAGGCTAAAGGCAATGGCCTGAGAGAATCTCTTCCTGGTTTGGGAGGTCAGGGTTCTTTCTGCCCAGGCCTTCACAGGCCCAGATGAGGCCCACCTACATTACGGAGGACAATCTGCCACTCCTTGACTTCAACATTAATCTCACCTAAGAGGCACCTTCACAGAAACATCTAGAATGTTTGACCTGGGCACCCTAGCACATCTAAACTGATGCATAAAGTTAGTTATCACACTAAGCAAGTTTTAATCTGAAAGAGGTGGAAAAAATGAAGTAATAAAAAAAAATCTAACTGTACGATACAAGAAAAATCAGCACCTAAGAGAGCCAAATAGATAGGACTTTGGGGACTTGGTATAGCTCAAGTAGAGCACTTGGCCAACATGTATGAGGCCCTGGTTTGATCCCCCAGCACTGCAAAAGAAAGTAGTTAAGTTTTTGTTTGTTTGCTTGGTTGGTTGGTTTGGTTTTGTGCTACTGGGGATTGGACCTAGGGCCTTGTACATGCCGGGAAAGTGCTCTACCACTGAGTTGCATCTCCAGCCAAATAGTGGATTTTAAGCCAAATGAATCACTAATTATGCTAAGCAGAAACAGATCCTAGTTTAGTGACAATTCTTTTGATTACCAATTGCCATATAACAAACTACCTATAAATTAGTAGTTAACACTGTAGGTTGATACTGTCTTTTGTTATTTTCCATGAATCTGTGGATCACCAGGTGGGACACGATGGAGATGGTGCCACACTTCTCCAGCTACCTGCAAGGCTGATGTTGTAACAGGGACTTTCCCTTCCCTTTTGCCCTTCAACCATCTTCTAATCCTTTGGCTACAGAGAAGCCCATCAAGATGTTAACTGCTAAACCTCTGTTGGATTCACGGAACCCAGATGACCTCTGTAACATCCTATCTTAGGAGGCTGGAATCCTGGCGTAGCTCTGAGAAGACGAGCCCTCCTGAGCAAGCTCAGCTCCTGGCCTGCAGCCTCCCGGCTTCCTCCCCTCCTCCCCTCCCCATGGAAACCTTCCATGCCCTGAGCCTGGGGAAGGAGGTGCTGGGAGGAGCCCGCCCCGACTTCTTCAGGGCTGGTTTCCAATAAACCTTACTGTTTTCCACCAATGCTGGTTTTGTGAACATTGGTACTTGAGCAGCAGGCAGCCTAGACCTACGGCTTCGGAAGGAATGGGTTCAGATTGCTCTGCCCTCATGCTTGGCGCCTCAGTGAGTGTGGCTCCAACAGTGGAAAGTAAACTGAAACAGCCTGGTTGGGATGGGTGTGGACCTTGGGTCTTACTGTCAGCTGGATTCCCTAATTGTTCTGTAGGCAGATTCCAGACTTGTCTCCAGATGGCCTTCCCACGCAGTCTCCTTGGAGGCATAGGCTCTTCTTATTTTCCCGGGGTTCTCAAAATGATTAAGCTTAAAACCAGCACGCTTTCACTTCTGCAATTCTATCAGATGATGTACATTTCCACGGCGAATGCCAGACGCCCGTAATCCCAGCACTAGGGAAGGTGAAGCAAGAGGATCACTGAGTGTTTGAGGCCCACCTGGGCTACATAGCAAGTTCAAGTCCAAAACAAGACATTATAGGCCCATCCTTGAGTCAAGGGGAGTGAATTACCTAAGGGTATAAACCCTAAGAGATGGAGTAAATCTGGGGCCACAAATTGATATAATTTGTCAGACAGGGCAAATAATGAAAACCCTATTACATGCTGTTTAGAAGGGACATACTCAGAACATAAAAATGTAGAATATTTGAAAATAAAAGGATGTAAAAAAGCTAACCCATTTGATACTATCAAAACCCAGGCTGGCATGACTTTATTAATGTCAGATTAAGTAGACATTAAGGAGAAGAGCACCACTGGAGGTAGGGGCTCTTTATTTTTTTATTTTTTGGTACCAGGGATCAAACTCACAACCTCATGCTTGCCAGGCAGGCACTTAAGCCACTGAGCTAAACCCCCGGCCAATAGAGGTGCTTTACAATGATACAGTTCATTTGGCAAGAAACCCACAATTTTAGTAGAATATGTTAACATAGTCAGTTACTAATCACATAGATGGCAAATCAGCTCAGTAATACAGGTTTAAATGAAACTATTGTGCTAGCCTTGTGACACCAGGAAAAAAATAATTGACATATACAACTTAAGGGAGGAGAGGTGTATTTTGGCTCATGATTTCCAAAGGCTTAATTCGTGATTGACTGGTTCCAAAGCAGAAATACGGCTGTGAGAGGGTGTGGTCCAGGCAAGTTGCTTGTCTCAGGGCAGCCAGGACAAAGGGACCACACTCCCAGGACCCACATCTTCAACTAGGCCCAACCTCCTATTCCATCACCTCCCAATAATGCCATTAGAGTCGGATCTTATTACTAAATCAGCCCATTAATGAATTCACAGTCCTGTGATCCAGTCACTTTCTGAAAGTCCTATCTCTGAACACAGGAGACTTTTGGGGGACATTTTAGTTCTAAATTATAAGAACTATTAATGAAGTTGCAAAAAGTTATATAGCTGGGCATATGCCACACGCCTGTACTCTCAGCTATAAGGCTGAGTCAGGAGGATTGCCGTGAGTTCAAGGCCAGCCTGGGCTACATAGTAAATTCAAGGCCAGCCTAAACAGCCTACACAGTGAGACCCTGTCTCAAAAAATCAACAAAACACAAACAAAAACATAAAAAGGGCATATACAGTACATACCTATGGTCTTTTACTAATGAACAAATTCGATAGTTATGTTTTGGTTTATGAAGCTGGAAAAAATATCAAAAGATTCTGAATCCTATCCTTATTTTACAGTTTATTTACTAACATTGTGTACTGTCCTCTGGACCCTATAGAGATAAAAACTGTAGTTAAAACTGCAGGCAAATAGTCTGTATTAACTATGCCAAAAAATACAATATGCTGTTACAAGTGCAGTGATAGGGCTTTATATAAAGAGCAATGCAGGCCTAGTTAGATATAGTTGGTCCTTTCAAACTCCTGGTGGACTTTAATCTCCACTGGCACATAGTAAACACCAACTTAATTTGACTTTGACCTTTGGGCGGTGACCGGAATTAGATAAGGTAGAGCCGCCATGATTGAATACCAGTGGCTATGTAAGAAAAGACCAAGAAGCATGCAGACAACCGTGGTTCCTGCCTCTTATCTTTGCTGCCCTGAGCTGCCCACAAGGCCATCTCTAAACACAGCCTCTCATCCTTAAGCTTCCAGTCACAATAAATCACTTGTCTTTAAAAAGTAGCCTTCACAGTTACTCCCCCATTGTTCTAGGAATTGAACCCAGGACCTTGCACATGCTAGGCGAACGCTTCAGCTGCTCTGAGCTAAATCCCCAGCCTGAGAATTCCGTATAGTATTGAAAAGCTGACTAAGCCAGGAACCAAGAGCTAACTCAGACATGTCCACAATGCCGATGCCTGAGCAAAGATGAAGAGAGGCAGTAATGCAGAGCCGAGGGAGTGACACCTCGCAAAGCTGGGGGCTGTGAACGTAGGGCTGCGTGGGGCAGAGAGCAGCAGGCGCTGGGGGAGCCTGGGGTGTAACAGGTTGCTTGGGTTACAACCTATCTGGTGCAAGAGACACAAAGTCATGCCAGCTGGCTGAAGTAAAGGAGACACGAATATAAAAATAGGCAGGGCTTCTCTGAGACACATTGCTGTGGAAAGCACGTGGCTATCATAGCAAGAACTCCCCGGCCTCCTTCCTCTGGCAGCATCTGGTCTCCAGTCTTGGCTTCAAGTGTCTGCTTCACTCAGCAGACTGCTTTGCTGTGCACTTGCCTGCTGACCAGTGTCGCGGTCCCCATCTTAGCTCTCACATCTGCCCCACTTGGTTTGCCCAAGTCAGCTGCTCAGCAATCCCCAGTTATCACTTGACACAGTCATGGGGTACAAATTCCCAGGAGCCATAACCAGACTGATGTGGCCTCTGTGTGCTTGTAGGTCAAAGGTCAGTCAACTGTGGCCTGGCAATCTGGTGTGCTTTCTGCTTTCATAGGTAAAGTTAAGTGGGACACAGCTACACATATTTACTTACTTGGTGTCTGATTGCTTTTGTGTCATGGAGTTGAGCAACAGAGAACCTGTGGCCCCAAAAGCTGAAAATATTTACTCACATAGACCCTTCCAGAAAAAGAATACCAAGCCCAGCATTAGAGAGTAGACGTGGAGATGTGAGCCTGTGTAGACTCTTACGGGGAAGTTGGCTCTGGTAATCACAGCTCTGAGGGTGGACAGCCTCCCTCCCCTCTGTGGAAACCGGATACTGTGGGGGAAAAGGTTGCTTTGAGAAAGGAACTGTTTGAAAGGTCTAACACAGGAAAGAAAATAATCAATCTCAAGTATGTGCTGAATTTTTTACACCAAGAGTAGAAGGGTGCAAGACAGTGACTCCCTAATCAGGAGAAGTTCATTAAGATCTAACATCAGGAGATTGTCACTCTCACCACCTTGAAATAATTCCCTGGAGGCAAATCTCCCAGCCCCTCTGGCTGGCTCTTGCAGAGACGATTTAACTGAGGCACCATGTTTGATGTTCATCTAAACAGTTTTGTTTTGTTTTATTTTGTTTTGTGGTACCGGGGACTGAACTCATGACCTCGTGCTTGCCAGGCAGGTGCTTATGCCACTGAGCTAAATCCCCAGCCCTCATCTAAAGAGTTTTAAATGCCCAGAACTGTACCTATTCCTGAGAGAGAGAGAGAGAGAGAGAGGTAATCCAGAGAAAATGAGACAAATAGGAGGACAGAGGCCAGGACTTGGGGTGAGGGGATAAAATGAAATCTAGAATTTACCATTTGGAGAAGTAAAGATCATCATGGCTTTTGCTCAGGGACAGAGTGCTAATCTAGCATGTGCAAGGCCTTTGGTCCAACCCCCACCCAATGGAAGGAAAAAAGGGTACCTGAGGGGAAAGTTCTTTCATAAGGAGAGCCTTTGGGCTATTAAAGCTATTAAGCTATTAAAGAAGGTCGAAGATCATTCTACTTCCTTGCTAGTAAAAGTGTGACCGAGCATTTAGAACCATGGCACTAACAGGAACATGCTGGAAGCACAAAGTCTCTGGCCCTCACAGGGCACAGCGGTACATGCCTGTAATCCCAGCTATCCAGAGGCTGAGGCAGGAAGATTGGTAAATTCGAGCCCAGTCTGGGATCCATAGTAAATTCAAGGCCACCCTTGATCTTGTCTAAACAAACAACAAACAAAAAAATGCCTCTGGCCCCATCCTGACCCACTGACCAAATAAGAATCTCCATTGAAACAACCTAACAGTGACTCTGCTGAAGAAAACATTTAGTGAGGCTTGTAGGAGCCCAGTAGGACAGATGGCAGACTTTAGGACCATCACAGCAGGTGTGAGGACCACTGTGGTGGTATTTTGCAATCAGGAAAGAGGTTGGGGGTGAGCTCCAAATACAGTGCAGGCAAGTGAAGGTTTATAGAGCAGTAGAAGAGGGTTGGAGGTCATTGGGTAGAACCTTACAAGAGAAATAGCAGAGATGAGGGAGAATTTTGGCTCCTCCAAACCAAGAGGATTCTTGATGAAGATGAGCAAGGTTATAGGACTTCACCTGGGAATGGGCGGGTGAGAAACCAATCAGATATTGGGGATGGTTAGACATCGAGGGTGGGCAGCTATTGTTAACCTGACTTAATAGGTCCCTTAATATCATCTTTCTTCATGATAGGGCTGTGTTTTGTTTTGTTTGAGGCAGTGTCTCCCTATGTAGGCCAGACGGACCTCCAGCTCACAGTGATCTTCGCCTCAGCCTCCCAAGTGCTGCCCCTGTGCACCATGCCTAACCCTTGATGTTAGAAGGAAGTAGACGGGTAGAGCTTGGAGCAACTTAAAGAACCTGACTAAAGTTTGGTCAAGCAGAGAACCTTTATTAGCTCATATAAACACCAAAGGTTGAGAAGTGCTGGATTAGACGATAGACTTCAGCTCAGTGGTTATCTAGCACGCACGAGGCCATGGATTTGATCCCCAGTGCTCCAACAAATGAACAAATAATAAATAAAACTACACTGTTCTCCAACAAAGGAGGCAAAACTGAAGCTTCAGCAAATCTTAGGAAAGAGAAAGACAATAACAAGAAGAAAATACTACATTTCAGATCCCTCCCCTGGTCTGTCCTTCTCTAGCAGTCAAGTGGAGAGACAACCTGTGCAGTGTTTTGTTTTGTTTTGTTTTATTTGTACCTAGAACAGAACTCACAATCTTGTGCTTGCCAGGCAGGTGCTGTTCTGCTGAACTATAATCCCTGACCCATGATGCACAGTTTCAAAAACCCTTGACCTCTGGTCCTGACTGGCCCCATCAAAATATTTAAGTGTTTTCCAAACCTCTTCTGTTAGGTCTGCCTGCCTGAGAGACAGCACAATCATCATGGCAGTGGTTCAAAGCTGTGCTGTGATAATGCACACCTCCCTCTTCCCAGAAGCCCCTATGGCTTCTCCCTCCCAAAAATCTGCCAGTGCTCAGGAATGTAAAGGTTTACCCAGTCCCCTGCACTCTCACAAAATAAATCAGCTCACACCGGTCCCCAGAGCCCTACCCTGATCAGAGGCTGTGTCAGGCAGAACCTGCCCTTTGTCTGCAGGGAGAGCGGCCACAGCCTTCTCTGTGCTGACTCCCTCCGGGCCCTCCCTGCTTATTAAACTCTTTTCTTATCTACTTGCCTCCTCTCTTTAATACTCTGTGATGCTCTAGATTGAGTACAAATCACTTAATCACTTCATGCTTCAGGTGGTGATAATTCTAGTTTCAGTAAGAAACTGTAAAGTAAATGTGTATGAAATTTAGCACACAGGCTGATGAATAAGTGCTCAATAGATGGTAGCTGCTGTTAGTTTTAAAGGAACATCTAAGAAGCCAATCTACTACCATTAAAAAAAAATCACCTAAAACGATTGTATGCATGATGCTAGAGAAGACTGTTGTTTCTTTATTGCTAGGAGAGTGAAATAAATTCGATTTGTAGTCATCTGCTATGTATAACAACCAGAGTTCATTCAAAATTAAACCCTCCAGTTGTGAAAATGGGTTTTGATAAATGACTTACAGTATATGTTTAGGGAAGGCAGTGAGTGTTAAAGAGGTTTCTTCTGGATGTGGTGACACTCGCCTGTAATCCCAGCACTCTGGGAGACTGGGGTAGGAGGCTCACAAACCCAGAATCCAGTGTGAGCAACTCAGCAAGTTGGTGAGACCCTGTCTCAAAAATTTTTCTTTAAACAAACAAACCAACCCACCAAAAACAAACACAAAACCAGAAAGGCCCTGCATTCAATCCACAATACTGAAAAAATCTGCCAGTGCTCAGTATTGTGCCAGTGCCACAATACTGAAAAAAAAAAAAAAAAAAAAAAAAACACAAGAATATATTTCAGGCTGCTTTGTAAATAGCAGACCCCTTTTTGCGCGGCAGTGGTGCTGGTTCCGGCAGGCATCCCAGGACCCACGGCCAGCGGCCCAGGGTCTGTCTGGCTGGGAAGCCCCTGACCCCGGAGTCATGGGCTCCTCTGGTGGAAGCACAGCCATCTTCCACCTTCAAACACTCCTTGCTCCCTTCTTCCCGTCTTACCCTGGGCTCCATCTTTCCTCTTTGGGGTTGGGGAGCGGGGATTGTTTCTTTGAGACAGGGCAGAAGTGGGGATCCAGGATGTGTTTGGAGGTGTTTGGTTTTTTCACAACAGGTTCTCACGGCGCTGCCCTTGGACTTGCAGTCTCCCTGCTCAGCCACCCCTTTCCTTTCCCTCCTCCCTTCCCTTCCTTTTTACTTTCTTCCTTTCTTTTTTCCCCTAATTTCATTTCTTTTTGCAGTACTGAGGGCTGAACTCAGCCGCCACCCCTGAGTCAAGCGCCCTATCCAGGGCTCCACCCTCGACCCCTACGTAGGACTCGCCGAGGATCCTTTTAAAAATTCTCAATCCAGCAGGGTGTGGTGCCTCTCACCTGTAATCCCAGCACTCCGGAGGCTGAGGCAGGAGTATCATTGTTAGTTCAAGACCAGCCTGGGCTACAAAGTGAGCTCAAGGCCAGTCTGAACTAAAGAGTGAGACCCTGTCTCAAAAAGACCAAAAAAAAAAAAAAAGTTCTCAGTTCCTACCACTTAGCTCCAAATTCCTCTGTGATTCCCCATTTTGCTCAGAATAACCCAAGACTTCACACTTGTCCATGTCCACCCCTCCCCCATCGCCCACGGGTCTCTCTGCTCTTAATACCAGCCACACCCTACCCAAGCCCTTTCCCCAGACAACTGCTTCTCTAATGCTCTTACGTCCTTTAAACTGCTGCTTAAGTTTTATTTTCTCAGTGAGGGTTGCCTTGGCCTCCTTAATACTGCAAGTACCCACCCACCACCACCACATGGGAGGATCCCCAATCCTCCGGCCTTACAATTCTTGATTTGCCCCGCAGCAATCATCTAACACACCAGCTGGCTTATTCACTCTGTTTTGGGTGAATCTGTCTCCTCCACGACCATGCAGACCATGCACGTGTCACGCGGGGAGCAATCTTTGTTTCGCTGGCTTGCATATTTTAAGCCTCTCCACACAGTTGGTCCATGACACACAGGGAACAAATATTTGCTGCATTAATTAATTAGTTTTGTGGTCACACTCTTGCGCTTGTTGCAGTGTCTTATGCTGACAAAGACTAAACCAAGTTGACAATGATTTAACAATGCAAATAACTGCATGAATGGGGAGCTTTCCATTTTCTTCCAGCTTCTCCTTGTTTTTTCATTTCTTCTTTGTGCTGCCGTAAAAACTCCCATGTGTCCTAAATAGAACTCTCCTCCTCCTGCAATACAGGAGATTGAACCCAGAGCCTTCATACTGAGCCATACCTCCAGGACTCTATATTTTTTATTTAGAGACAAGGTCTTCTTAGTTTACACAGGCAGAGCTCAAACCTACGATCCTCCTGCCTCAGCTTTCCAGAGTGCTGGGGTTACAAATGTGTACCACAGGCCCAGTTCTAACTTCTGTAAGCTGTTGTTCAGATTTCCTCTCCTAAAAGTGCGTGTTTCATAGCACTTACGCCCTTGGCGCTCCGTTTCCAGGCCTCAACCTTACCAGTGTGTGCACAGAGAGGAATCTGTATGTCTAAGTGGCTATGCTTGTTAGGCTGCTTGGGCTGCTGCATTAAAGGGAAGCCCTCTTGCTCAGGCCAGGCTAGACGCCTAGGTTTAAATAACTGTATTGCAGCAAAGAAATGAGAAACTAGGAGGAACCGTGCAGAGGAAGATCTGAGCCCTGCCCTCCGTAGGAAAATGATGAAACTCACCGCTCACCACACCCCACTGGTGGGACAGGAGAGACATTTAAAATGTTGTATGTTGTAGGGCATGGCTTATAAAACCCTCCCTTGGCTCCTTTACAAACTCTTCAATAAAATCTACATTGCTTATAAATACTTGAAGGGTGAATTTTCTTTTGAAGGGATTTGACTATGTTTTGATTCTTACTTTAAGGTTGGCCTGGGGCAAAAGGGAGGCTTTCCATAGCAGGGTTGTGCAAGAAAGTTTCAGGTGTAGGATCAGCAGAATTATCGTGGACCTATTGAAGCCAGCAAGAGTGTGATGATGAAAGTGACAATAATTCACACTGAATCCTCCTTTTGGATTAGAAGTCTGACCACTCCCTCTTTAATGTATAAATGTCATCCGAGAAGGAAGACATTGGCCAGGGCCATCCCATCTGCCACAAGCACACTTGAGGGTTGTTTGTTTCTTCCATCAACAAACAAGGCTTTGAGAAAAAGGAAAGTGCTTGCAGTTTCCCTGGTAGAGGTTACAGAGTGTCTGAGGCAGTGTAAACTGACAGCCCTGTTAGCCAACAGCAGAGCCTGCAGTGCTGTGTGAGCCCCTGGAGATGGGCAAAGGGGACACCTGGGAGAGGCGGGACCATGCTCTATTTCCCCAGTCAGGTGTGGTCTCATATCATTTTCAGCCTACGGTTTTACAAGAGATTCTTGCTGTTATTGTTTTTTTGTTTTTTTGTTTTTTTAAATAGGGTCTCCATGTAGTTCAGCCTGGTTATGAACTCACTTTGTAGCCCAGGCTGGCCTCAAACACAGCGATCCTCCTGCCTCAGCCTCCCAAGTGCTGGCATCACAGGCGTGTACCACCGCACCTAGCCCAGCCTAAGGTTCTGTGTTTCTTGTCTCCCACTGTCTTCTTTTCAATGAAAATTTTGCTCTCATTTAAGTAAGTTCTCAAAAACAAAAACAATTTGAAGCCCTATTTTTTAAAAAAAATGTGACTAGGTATCCAAAATGTAAGGTCGATTGTTAAGGTAGAGAGGTAAACAAAGAGGAAAGAAATACCAGAGGATCTGGGGATTCCTCTTAAACAAAGTAAAGTTTTGCTTTGGAGATGCCACAACATCTAACACAAACACAACTAATGAAAGATAATAAACAATAAAACAGTAGAGGGAGAGAGGGGAAAAGGAAGAGGTGGAACTGGATTAGGCATTGAAGATGGACAGGTATCATTAATTTAAGGAGTGTGGCGGGCGGAGAAAAAGAAATTTCAAGCAGAAGAAGGGATAGCTAGCTAGTTCTCATCGTTAAAGGCCTGAACACCTCCAAAGTTTAGACACATATTACAATTGCTTGTACTAATAGGGTAGCTAAAAATCCTTAAATTTTTAAAAATATTTTGTACCTAATCATTTAAAATCAAAGCTGTACATAATGTCATTTCTTTTCTTTTTGAGTTTGTTTTGTTTTGTTTTGTTTTGTTTTGTGAGACAGGAGCTCACTATACACTGCAGGCTGGCTTCTAATTCCCTATGTAGCCCAGGCTGGCCTAGAATTTAAGATCCTCCTGCCTCAGCTGGGTGAGTGCTGAGACTACAGGTGTGTCCCACCACACTGAGCTCCCACATGATGTTTTTAGAAGAACTGCTTTTAGTATTTTGACTGCTTGGCACCATAACTGGACGTGAATCCTGCCAGCAAGCATGTTTTCATCGAAAAAGGGATTTCAGCACAGACACAAACGTGTACCCACAAATACATGCAGGTATGTGTGAGTTGGTTTTTGGCAGGCTGTGGAGTCAGAGCTGGCCTAAGGGTGTGGCTGGAACAGCCCCATAGGGCCTGGCGCTTGGAAGGATTCTGTCTTTAGGGCTAGAGGCCCGCAGCTTCCTCATAAGTCTCCCTTGTGTTCCTGGGCCGTAGATGGAGTGTGAGGGCACAGTGCAGATGCCATGAGAGCATGAAAACCTTGCCCACCCTAACCCGTCTTTCGGCTTCCCCGCCCCGCCTCAGCACTGCCTGCCCACTCTGACCCTTCCTGGACACTCCCTTTCTGCACCACTCAGGTAACAACCAGGTCAGGAAGAGGGTGGAGATTTTGCCTGCACCTGAGGTGGAGTGGGAGGGTCCATGCATAGCTGGCATTATCTGGGGTCAGGGCTGACAGCAGCTGTCCCTGCCCTGGGCTGGCAGCACCACCTTGCATTTGGCGAGTGTCCTGCCAGCTGTGACCCTCTGGCCCATCTACAGTCCTGGGTACCCCCTGCCTCCTGGCAAGGAAATTGCATCTGGGGAGAGGCCAGCAGGGAGTCTTCTGTGCCCGGGGCGCGTGGCATGGAGCCAGGTTGGTGCCTGCCCCTTGCTGGGCTCTTCACCTGTGTCTGCTGACCATGGCATAGAGATCTGGTGCGCCTGGAAGCCCCCTGTCCTTGCAAGTATCCCATGGCAGGGGATGGACATGACAATGAACAGCACACAAAAACTACAACAGAAAAGGTATTTCAAGAAGGAAGAGTCTTTCAGTAGGTTTAACAGCACTTTTCCCTCTGCCTTTTTGATGCCGGTTTTTGAGACAGGGTCTCACTATGTATTCCGGGTGGTTTCAGACTCACTGTGAAGCCCAGGCAGGGCTTGAGTTCGCAATTCTCCTTCCTGGGCCTCCCCAGTACTGATGCACCTCCGTGTCCAGCTTCCCCCATCTTTAGAAGAAGGTGACTGTATATTCATTTTTTAGTGGGCCTTGAAAATTACATATCTGGGTCTGTCTGTGGGCATCCCATTTCTTTTTTTCTTTCTAAGTAACTAATTATAACATCAGAAGCACTGATATGTCTTCCATTAGTGAAAATAAGCCAGTTTTTACAACACGTAGCACTATTAATCTTCGATTACATTTGATGGGTTAAGAACAGGGGAAGCAATTTTTCCCCATACTCATAAGACTGTATCATTAACTTCGCTTTATTATATGATTTAAAATTAATAAGCAGGGAAGAAAATTTAGTAGTTGTCAGTAAAATTACAGTTTAAATTGCAGTCATTTTTCTAGATATTCTTGATATCTAGCAATCACGATATAAAATGTTGCTTATATGTAGATTACATTACAGGAGATAATTTATTTTCAGCACCGAGGCAGTCAGGTTTTCTAAGAATAAATTAACCATTAAAAGTAATTGAATTCTTGAAATATGTATTTCTTGCTAATATGATTACTGTCTCTTGTGTAAGGGAAGTGAGACAGCTTGGTAGAAAGAACCTAAGATTCTGAGCTAGCTGTTGATTTTCTCTTTGTAAAATGATGACCTTCAACTAACTAGAAAATCAGTAAGATTTCTTCTAATCTTAAAGTTCAGTGATATTTGAATAACATACTTTACCTTTTTAAAATTTTTTTTGGTCTTTTTGAGACAGGGTCTTGCTAGGCAGTTCAGGCTGAGCTTGGGCTCACTTTGTAGCCCAGACTGGTCTCAAACTTGTAATGATCCTCCTGCTTCAGCCTCCCGAGTGCTGGGGTTACAGGAGTGCGCTACCATACCCGGCTGAATACTTTAAACACTTACATGCACACATTATATTGAATGAATGAGTGCTACACTGGATGTGGAGACAGAAACCTGTAGTCCAGCACTATGAGAGGCTGAGGCAGAAGGATCACAAATTCAACCCCAGTCTCTGCAACTTAGAGAGACCTTGATCAAAATAAAAACTGAAAAGAAAAGAAAATCTTCAGGCTCTTTTCAGGCTGAGATGTAGCTCAGCATGAAGGCCCTGGGTCCGGTCATACATACCATATGCCTTAAAAAAACAAAACAAAATAAAACTACTGCTACCTTTCATAATGATGGATCTTAGGGTATGGTGTATGGAAGGAATGGCTTATTTCTTCTTGGTCACGTCCACCTCTGATCCAGTCTGCCGTGGCTGGGGAAGATGTGGTAGAAGAGAAACATGGCATTCAGGTGAGGAAGGTCCAGGCAGGATTCTTCCCAAGGGTCTGGATTGTTTAGGAAATAGCTAGGTATACGATCCAGCCAAGGGTGGTGTCACTTTGAACAAGTCTGGAGTATTACTGACTTTATTTTCTTACCAACAATGGCTACATTTTCATGTTCTTTTAACATACACTTTCACGCCCCTAAAAGAAAACACACTAGCCTTGATTCAGCTAACGCGGCCTTTTTGCGGTGTCTTTGTTTCCATTTAATAGAGAAATACAATGAGTATCTTGCAATTTGCTGCTCCACTTGGGGCTTCTGCTCTGGGGTCAGACCTATGTTTTGTTCTTTTCCCAGATGAATTAAGAAGCTCAAACCAGGCGTGGTGCTGCATGCCTGTAATCCCAGGAGGCTGAGGTGGGAGGATTGCCATGAGTTCAAGGCCAACCTGGGCTACAAAGTTGAGTTCAAGGTCAGCCTGAACTGCATAGTGAGACCCTATTAAAAAAAAAAAAAAAAAAAAGCCAAAAAACCAAAAAAAAAAATCAAAAGAAGTTCAAATACCACATGTTGAGCAGCAAATATGCAATAGAATGAAATGAATTTTGGTTTTGTTTCATTTTTGAGACAGGGTTTTGCTGTGTAGTCTGGGCCAGGCTGGAGCTCCCTGTGTGGGCCAAGCTGGTCTTGAACTGATGACCCTCCAGCCTCAGTCTCCCATGCACCCAGATAACAGGCATGCACCCCCATCCTCAGTCTCAGATGCTTCTTGCCTATTCATTAGTTCATGATTTAAAACATAAGTCATGTATTAGAGATACATCATTTCACCTGCCTTTTCACCTAAAAGATTGTTTTTGTTGTTATTGTTTTGTTTGTTTTTCAGGCAGAGTCTCCATATGCAATTCAGGCTGGCCTTGATCTTGCTGTGTAGCCCAGGCTGGCCTCAAACTCTCAATGATCCAAGCCAAGGAAATTTTCCTAGTTGAACTTTAGAGAGAGGAGATGCAGAAATCAAGGCAGTGAAGAACTAAGTCATTTTCACTGGTAAACCACAAGGAGTGACCACCCTATTTCTGTTGGGGATGGTTGAGCTTGGTTGTATTAATTGGATTGGTCTGAGGTCTGCCAGGGGATTAATGGAGCACATTTCTGGGAGTGTCCAGGTGGGTCATGGAGGTGTGACCCTAGTACTATATGTGGTCCTTGGCCCCTTTTTCTCTGGTGCTGTTCCTCTGCCCTGTTCCCCAATTCCTATGCACTAAATAACTTTGCTTTACTATGTCCTCCTGCCATGAGATTCCTGTCTTACAGCCAGTATCCTATGGACCAAATACCCCGAAACCATGAGCTAAATTGTATCTCTTCTCCTTTAAGTTGCAAGTATCTGGTATTGTGTCCCAGAAAAAGGAAATCTAAAGCTAATACACCATCCTTACTTTTCCCCCTGAGATCTTTGAGACCAGCCTTTCTCCCCACACTTCATCTCACTCTCCTCTCTCTCCCTCTGTCCTGTATCTTTCTTCTAAAAGACAGAATCCTACTGTGTTGCTTAGAGTGGCCTGAAAATCCTGGGCTCAAATGATTCTCCTGCCTCTGTCTCCTGAGGAGCCAGGACTACAGGTGTGGACCCGAGTGCCAGGCTGAGGTCAGTATTCTTCAAGATCAATAATACAATCAACACTTGAATTCATCTGAATAGGAAACTTTCTCTAAAATAAAAGGAAAATTCTAAAAATATTTTTCCTTTAAAAAAGTCAGATAAAGGACTTCTATCTAGAACATATAAAAAAATTGAAAAAAATCAGACTTCACAAGTTCAAAGACCCAATCCAAATATGGGCATCTGAGATGAGTACACACTTTTTGGATGAAGAAATAAAAGTAGCAAATAAATTTATGAAAAAATATTCGACATCACTGGTCATTTGAGAGATGCAAATTAAAACACTGAGATTCTCAACCAATAACAAATGCTGGAGAGGCTGTGGGGAAAAAGAAACCCTTCTCCACTGTTGGTGGGAGTGTAGACTGGTGCAGCTACTGTGGAAATCACTGTGGAGATTCCTCAAGCAACTGGGATTAGAGGTCTCATTCAACCTAACTATTTCCCTTCTGGGTGTTTTCCCAGACAATTAAAAACATCATAGCACATCGATATATGTGAACCCATATTTATAGCAGCACAATTTGTAATACCTAAATCTTGGAAACAACTCAGATGCCCATCAACCAAGGAGTGGATAAAATAGATGTGGTATTTTTATTCAATGGAATACTACTCAGCTACAAAGCAGGATAAACTCAAGACTTTTATAGGTAAATGGATGTACCTAGAGACCATACCAATAAGTGCAATAAATCAGATGTGCATGTGTCTTCCTAGTGTAAGAAACTCAAAGAGTTAATAATATCCAAAATGTGCAATAGGTACTGTGAAAGGGGAAGCATCTGCTCAAAAGGAAAGAACAATTGGGATGGGAGAAAGGAGAAAAGGGAAAGAAAAAATATATATATATACACGATATCTAAGATAACTATACTACTAATTTCTCTTAGTTCATTGAATAAAACTGTTTTGCTTATATTGTTTGATCAATTATGCATGCCTATATCTTATAATCTGAGCAACTACTTTGAAGATAACAATGCTCATTATATTAACCTTTGTAAATTTCCTATTATGTTGTTTTTGAAATTCTGTATCTTTGTTTTTATTGTTCTTTTCTCTTTAAAATAAAATTTAAAAAATAAATAAATAAATAGGGCTTTTTCAGAGGTATCTGAATCTAGAGTTTGTGATGCATTCATGGTTTAATGCTGGGTTTAAGGGTGGGTGGTTGCTGGATCAGTCCACTGGTTAGATTGGTACCCTTACTCCAGCAGCTGGGATAAGACAAAAGGGCCAGCAAGAGGCTCATGTGTCTCCTCGCTTGCTGCTTTTGCTGTCTTCCACTGCCATGAAAGGTCCCCCTCTGCCATGTGCCACTCTGCCTTGGACCTGCTGATCATGGACTCAGACCTCCAAAACTGTGCTAAATAAACCCTCTCTCCTTTAACTTTGGGTGTCAGATATTTTGTCTCAGCCGTAAGAGAAAAGCATACCACCAGCTTCCAGAACTGTAGGAAATAAACTTCTTTTCTTCACGAATTACCCAGTCTGTAGTATTTTATTATAGCAGCCCAGAAAGACTGAGATGCATGTACTATACCTCTACCATTAGAGGAATGCAGGTATAACTGTGTAAGTGTAGAAAATTGAAAATGTCTTTTCTAAGAGACATATGCTTTGGGCAGCAGAGAAGAGATGAAACAAACAAACAAACCACCAGCTTTTGTCAGGCTGAGGCAGGAGGGTCAAGAGTTCAAGGTCAGCTGAGCATTGTGCCATGCATCTGTAATTTTAACACTTGGCGGGGTGAGACAGTAAGATCTTCATGATTCCAAGGTCATCCTGGACTACCTAGGAAGTTCAAGGCCAGCTGGAACCACACAGTGAGACTCTATCAAAAACCCAGAACAAAACACAGTGTTCAGGGTCAGCCCGGACTATGTAAAGTGTTCAAGACTAGTCTGAACTACATAGTAAAACTGTGTCAAAAAGCAATCTCAATAATAGGAAGCCGAGGCAGGAATGCTATGAGTTTGAGGCCAGCCTGGGCTACGTAGTGAGTTTAAGGCCAGCCTGGGCTACACAGGAATAACTTGTCTCAAGAAAACATAATGAGGATTGGATTCTGCTTCACTGGGTCACTGGCTCAGGCTGTCTTGAGGTTGCAGTCAAGGTGTCCAGTGGGGCTGCACCTTCATCTTAAGACAGGATGGCACAGAAAGACATCAGCTTCCTGTGAGCCCTCAGGTCCTGGTCAACCGCTGGCCAGAGACTTCAGTTCCTTGCCCTGTGGATCCCTCTACAGGGCTGCCTATAATGGGGCAATGGGACTTGAGATCACAAGAGGCAATGAGAACAACCAAGTTGGGGCCCTTGATCTTTCTAAAAATTGATCTCAGAAGGACAGCTCATCACTCTTGTCGTGTTCTAGTTCTTAAGGAGGAAGATACTCCAGTCTACTTTCACTAGGAGACCGTTACACAAGGGCGCAGATCCCAGGCAGTGGGGATCATTGTATTGATCGTAGAAGCGGCTACAAATGTGTTCCTAACCTCAGCTAAATACTACAATCACCTGAGGTTTAAAATTCCCTGTGCTTTGTCAATGACTAGGCTGACAAACTTAGAAGGCATGATGATCAGTACTGTTTGTGCAAAGTCCCCCAGGATTCTATTAATTCTTTTAATTTTTTATTTTGAGATAGGGGCTCCCTAAGTTGCCCAGTCTAGGCTCAAACTTCCGGCCCCCCAGACTCAGTCTCCTGAGCACTGAGAACACAGGCATGCACCACCGCTTGGAACCTACGCTATTTGTGCCATGCAGCCCAGGTTGAATCTACAGCCTTGAACCTCAAGTTCTGTCATCTCTGTTTTACAAATGCAAAGATGAAGCCCAAGAAGATTCATTAAGGAAAGCCTTCTTTGATAAATGGTCAATAAAGAAAAATCAAGATCCCTAAATGTGTCATCTACCTCCTTCTTCTTTTTTTTAATATAGAACATGTCACAAATTTGCATGTCACCCTTGTCGCGGTCCATGCTAATCTTCTCTGTGTCATTCCAGTTTTTGTACATGTGCAGCCTAAGTGAACAGTCTACTTCCTTCTTGTGAAAATATGTCACCTTTTCATCTATTTTTTCTACTATTTTCCTCCTTGGCTTCCTCCTTAAATTTTCTTCAACTAGACATAACATTTGAAATTGCAGTGCAAGACATTTCTAAAAGATTTTGCTCCCGATTTAGAATGTTAAATATGTCTCCCTTAAGCCACATTTCCCCATAACTTGTAAATCACTAGGCAAAATTACGCCTCATTTTAGCTCAGTCCCGTCTATTAATTTTTCATATTGTTGAACAGATTATGTACAGATAATGTGCGCGTAACAAGCTTTAATTGCTGCTGCTTCTAGGTTTCCCAAACATTTAGAAATAGACCCTTTTCAAGTGCTATTTAAAATGAAGGGGAGATTTGACCCTCAGTTTATCACTTGCCTCATTAGCATACTAATATGGCTACAATTTGCATTTGACTAGGGGGTTGTTCTTTCACCCCTGTAATCTTGTTGGCAGGAATATCACAGTTTTTTGGTTGATTTTTAAAACAAATTGTCTAGCTACACCAGGGAAATAAGGTGGTGTTAATACAAGGAGCTTGGAAGTGAATTAATTGCTCTGAAACAATTCCTTGTTGGTTTTGCCCCTTAGGTGGTGTTATTTGCATAGCTCTCCCGCAAATGCTAATGATCAGTTCATGTTGGCATTTAAATAAAATCAACCCTAAGACGTTGCTCACACTGCCTAACGAACGAGTCCTCTCCTCTTTGTCTCAAGTTACCTAAGTGCTGCCGTGATCTAGGATATTTTGATCATTTAAAATGTGACCGAGACCTTCCCATCACTTTTTCAGCTGAGGAACTCAGAACTGGCTTCTTCCCTGGCGCTTTGCCACTGTGAGCATTTACCTTGATAGGGAAATACACGGGAATGACTGTCGCACTGGGTCTTACTGCCGGTGTATGAGAATTTCAGGCCTGTGTCCCCGGGCCCAGCACTGGGTATTTGTTTTATTGATCTCTAATATTTTGTGTGTCTGAAATAGTTCAATTTAAAAACAATAGAAGAGATTTTGTAAAAAACCTGAAAAGATAAGCAGAGAGAAATGTTCAGTAGTACTTTTGGATTTACATGTGGATTCAGATTTTTTTAATATACTTTTCTGTATTTTCTAAAATAAATATATCATCTTCGCTCACAATTTATTTATTTATTTTGGTACCAGCAATCAAACACAGGCCCTTGTGCTTGCCAAGCTGGTGCTGTGCCATTGAGCTATATCCCCAACCTCGTTTAAAATTTTGTAAATTAAACAAATTAAAGAAAAAAAAACCCAGTCCATTGCAGTGACATGCAATGTCACATTATATATATATAGATACACACACATCTCAGCACACATTAAAGTCTCAATCAATATTTAGTAAGTGAAACAGTGGACTCGTGGGTCAGTGAGCTCTTAGCCCCACAAGCTCTGAGGAAGAGAAATCCTGGGAATGAGACGCTGTGCCTGAGGCAGATGGCCCTGTGGAGTCAGCATGGCCTGGGACACACATCCCTGTTTCTAAGGAAAACTAACTCAGGTGTGATGGGATTCGTCCTGACAGGCGCGGTTGCTGACTCGGTCACTTTTCTCCACCCTTACCCGACCTGTTTCCAGTTTCTTCTCTTCCCACCTACCTGTGTTTCAGAGATTCTATCATCCTGACCCTCTAGGCCTGCCACCATCTGCAGGAAAAGAGGAAATCTGCGGGAACAGTCTATGGATAAATGACATACATAATCTAAACAGCTAAGCTGAGAAACCTGGGTTGTGGCGAGGCATGGAGTACATAAAAGCGACTTAAACCAAATGAGTATAATGCTAAAGCACCCATCCAAACCAGCCATCATTCCAGACAGCGGGGCTGTGGCACTGGGGACCCCAAGTACAGATTCACTACTATGTCCACTTTCTTTGAGTTCATGTTTATATTTTTACTAAGGCTCTTATACTTCCGAGCTGAACTATACACCACTTGGTAAGATTCTGCTTTGTTAAATTGACTAACAGGTAATTCTTTGGGCCGAGGCGATTTGGGGAAGATACAACCAGAATCCTCACGGAAATAGCAGCAATTTTCTACCTACAGCCATGTCAGTTGTATCTGTTATGCAGTAACAGAAAGACTCCTGGGTTTTAGTAGATAGCTCACTATGTAATCATCCTGGCTGAGTAGCTCAAATACTTTGTTTTGAACGGAGGGCAGAAATCCTGCAGGTTTAATTGCCAATAAATCAGCATGACCTCCAATCCCCGGCAGGCCTTTTCTACAATGATCTTTTCAACCAGAAAATGAAGAGATGGATTTTACAGGGTGTGCACACTGCCTATGGTCAGATAACAGAATTACACTTGCCGTTTTTTCACTGCGGGCAACACTAGATAATGGAGGACTCTATTAATGACATCTTCAGTTTGCTTTTAGGTTGTTTTCATCTTGTGTTATAGTTATTTCTTTTTGTCATTATAGAAAGATGTCTTTCTCTTTAAAAATTCTATCATTTGTCAGTTCACTACTTTGTTAGTCCACTGTTTTGCCAGAGATTTTATTCCTTGGTTAATTGAGAATTTGCATTCAAGTATTCTGGCTCACTCAAAAAGCTATTCACAAGCTGGTTGAGGTGGATGTCGCTTTTGGCTGATTTTCAGATTTGTTTTAAAAAGTAGCTATTTTCAATGAATATTTCCAATGCTTGAATATAATAACTAACATGGAGATTTTAACTTGTATTCATTAATGTAATTTGTACTTTTGAAGTATTAATTTTAATTGGAATGAGTAATATTCTGGGATATATATTTATATATTTAGACATTTAATTATATGATCCCTGTAAGAAAACCTCGGAATTTGAAATTACTAAATTCCCAGCACTTGGGAGGCTGAGACAGGAGGATCACTGCAAATTTGAGGTTAGCCTGGGCTCTGTGGTGAGTTAAAGACCAGGCTGGACTGCATAGTAAGACCTTGTCTCAAAAAAAATTACTAGATAATTGGTTCTACTTCCTACTTAATATCTGAGAGCTGCCACCTACTCTGAATTTCATATGGTGCTTTTCGTACCTGACCACTGGGAGCTGCACCAGATAACCTGCTAAGATCTGCGATGCCGTGGGCTGCGTCTGGAGCCCATCTTCTCTCTAGATGTATGAGAACCATACTGTCTGCTGTAATTTTTAAGAACATATTATTAGGATCGAGAAGACACTGGGATCATGGCAACAGCGATACCATTTTCCAGTCTTTCCAAATCCCCACATAACAACAAATCGAACCAGGTGTGGGGGCACATGCCCGTACACCCAGCTGCTCAGGAGACTGAGGCAGAAGGATTTGAAGTGTGAGCCCAGCCTAGGCAATCTAGGGAGACCCTGTCTCAAATTAAAATAAAAAAATAAATAAATGAAAGTATAAGTTCTTTCCTTCAATGAGTTTCAAGTTTAGATTGCTCTTGCTTTTCTAGGACCTTGAGATACATTATTAGATTTTCCCATTTGGAATCACTACATTCTTTTCATGCGTGCTTTTACAGCTGTAATTGTTCCTCTTAAAACTGCTTTCACTGTGTACCATGTTTTGTTAAGTTGTGCTTCCAGTGTCATTTAATTCTAGGAACATTTTTAGTCTTCTCTGATTTCCCCTGTGATTCACTGATTATTAAATAACATACAGAGTCTGCCCAACAAATGTATACACATTTCAAGAAAAGAAAGACTTGTATAAATATCTTAATAATAAATTTATTGAGACATAATGAGCTTAATACAAGTTACTTTTGGCCTTTACAATTACAAGAGGTGCTCGAACGGGTGGCTATTGGCTTCTAAACATTTATTAGTACAGCAAACTGCTGCTTGGATAAACATGGTCATTGAGATTACTACACATGCATTTTCAATTTCTCCTCTGTGGCCTGGCGGTGTAGTGGGTTTTTTGTAATATATGGCTTTCTCTGTGGTCCCCTGTATGAGTGTAGCATCATCTGCTGAAAAAGTATCACACCGTTTTTCTTTTCCTGAAGTGCATTATACATTTTTTGACAGACTGTATCATTTAATCTCCATGTGTTTGTGTATTCTGTGGCTTCCTCTGTTGATTTCTAACTTCATTCTGCTATGATTCAATAATATATGGGGGGGTTATTTAATTTCTTTTGCTTTTATTTAAGCAAGCTTTATGGTCTAAAATACAGTCTATTTTGGATAGCTTTATGTGTGGTTAAGAAAAATGTATATTCTGTTAGATATCTGGTAGGCCCACTTACTTATTCGATGGCATAGTTTAACTCTGATAATTTTTCACTGATTTTTTTTTTTTTTTGGTCTGGTTCACCTGAGCATTTGTGAGTGGAATAATGAAAAAACATAACTCTGATATGATTTTATTGATATCTCTCTGTTCTTTCATATCCAGTGGTTTCTGTTTTATGAAGTTAGGTACACCAACTTTCAGTTTGTATATATATGTGTGTGTGTGTGTGTGTGTGTGTGTGTGTGTGTGTGTGTGTATATATATATATGTAATTGTTACCTCTTTCTGTTGCATTGTGTCCTGTGCCAGTATGTAGTAACCATCTTTGTTTCTTTTGAGCTTCTGAGCAGTTTTGGCTTGAAGTCTGCTGTATTTGAAAGTAAGATAGCTACTCCTGCTTGTTTTCAGGCTCTGGTTGAATAGAATGTTGTTTTCTATGCCTTCATTTTAATCTATGTACTTTTCTTTTGGATGAAGTATGTATCATGTAGGCAATATATGGTTACATTTTTAAACATTTAATTTAATTTAATTTAATTTTGGGGGAGGTACTGGGGATCGAATGCAAGACCTCATACTTGCCAGGCAGGCACCTGTGCCACTGAGCTAAGCCCCCGGGCAACTATGGTTACATTTTAATCCAGTCTTCTGGTCTATGATTTTTCATCAAACTGAAACCATTGACAAGAGTTATTATTGCAAGGTGCTGATTAGACGCTGTCATTGCATTATTTACTCAGAGCTGATTCTTCTGTTTTTCCCTTCTGTTTAACAGCTCTCCCATTTATAAGTACACTTCCATTTGTGATCTTGGGTGCTGGCGACCTCTCTGCCTGTGTCTGGTAACTGCTTATGTATTTCCTGCAATCCTGCTGAGTGGTCACATATTTCTTTGTTATGGAAAGTCTTTACTTCTCCATCAGTTTTGAAGGCTAATTTTAGAAGATATAAAAGTCTGAGTTGACCATTTTTTTCTTTTAGGGCTTGAAAAACTTTGCTCCAAGCTCTCTTGGTGTTTAAGGTTTGTGCTGAGAAATCTGCAGTTATTCTGGCGGGGTTGCCGTTCTGGGTGCCTTGATGCTTTTCTCTAACAGCTCTTAGTATTCCCTCCTTTTGTTGGAGTTTTGGATTATTTATTTATTTGAGATAGAGTATTGCTGCGTAGTGCAAGCTAGCCTTGAACTCACTTATGTAGCTCAAGCTGGCCTCAAATTCATGGTGATCCTCCTGCCTCAGTCTCCCAAGAGCTGGGATATCTAGGCATGGGCCACCACACTCAGCTCTGCATCTCCTGTTTCTGATACTCTATCCTCATTCTGGTCAAGTCAGTTACCCATGCTTTCATTGAATTTTTTTATATCATTTATCTCTACTTGTTTTCTTTTTGTACTTTCTAATTCTTTATTAAGTGATCATTCACATATTATCTTGTTTAACTCAATTAGTTTATTGTTTGTTTCCTATTTAAGCTTGTCAAACATTTTATTGATTAAAGTTCTTTCTCAGTTTAATTAAATCCTTTGGGCGTTTTAAACATCTTATGCATTTACTTATATATTTTTTGTTGTATCTCCTCAAACATTTTGACTATTTGGTTTTTCAGTTCCTGGACTATGGCTTCCTCTGCTTCAGTATCTGTGAGATCAACTTTTGGGGAGTTGAGAATTATGAGGAAGATTTTGTTGTCTTGCTTTCTTGTGTTTCTATTATTTTTGCACTGTGGGTATAAGATCAGTTAGAGCAGAGAAATTCTCACTACTGTGGGGACCTCTTTAGTTAAAGTCTCTCTGTGATATGTCCTTGGACTTGATTATATTTTGTGTTTATACCCTTCAAACTGCTCAACATAATATTTGAGGGTCTTCTAGGGCTTGATCCCCTAATACCACTCATAGAAAAGAAACAGATCAGAAGAAAACAATGTAAGTGGCACAGATTTCAAAGCAAGACAACAGAAGATCAACAGTGGCTACCGCAATGTTTCTTGTTTTCTTCTAAATCGTTGTCTATATCTTCACACACAATGCATTCATACAAAACAAAATAGTATAAACTGATCAGAACAGAAGAATGAAAGCATTATAGGCCTTCAAAACCAGACAATAGGACAATCAACAATGGCTACCTTAATGTCTCTTCCTCTCTTCAAAATAGCTGTCCATACCTTCATGTATGTTGAAATTAAATAATGCAAAACAGACTAAAACCACTCTAAACAAAGGATAAAAGCATTACTGGATTTCACTGCATGACAATAGGAAATCATCTATGGATACCATAATGTCTCTTTTTCTTCGAAGTAGCTGTTCATTTTATCACGTATAATACAATTGATTCTCATAAACTGTTTAGGAGAAGTTCTAGGCATGTATAAGTCTCTACATGTATACCTATCCTTTATGTATTAGAGGGAACAACAAAACAAAACAAATTACTAGAAAAACAAGAAACAAAAAACAAATACATAACAATAGCAAGGAGCCCAACACTGACAATATAGGCCTTCAAAACAATGTGGAAGATAACTAGGGTTTTTATTTTACATAGTGATCTTCAAGAGTTCCTCAGATCACCAGACACAAACATGCAAAATTGTTCCAATCCTATGAATGTTAACTGTTTTGTTCCAAGAATGAATAGAATTTGTAGCAAATCATCTTAGCTATCTTAAGTGTGTCTGCACACATTTAGATTTTTTTCAAAAAGAAATAATATGAACAATAATACGAAGACAATCAGATATTGACACACAGTAAAAACCAGTTGAAAGAAATAATTATGTTGCCATCAATAATAGAAAAGAAATCAGCAGTAATAACAGAGTCAAGACAAACTGGTCACTGACATATTATAAGAGTGATAATAGTTACAACTGTATCATCCTTAACAGAGGAAAGAGATCTGTAAAACAATGTAGACACAAATACACACCAAATATCGACATACAGTAAACAGCTACCAAAGCAACAACTGTAGCATCGCTAATAATAGAAAAGAATTCAGCAGAAAAAGCATAGTCAGCAGAATAGCTAAAAATAATAAAGCTTAATAATAATACTAATAAAAATGTAGAGGGTGGGGAAGAAGAAAATGAAAAGAGGAAAATTTGAAAAAGAAAGAAAAGGAAGATAAAAAAGAAAAGTGAGATAAAAATATGATTAAAAAATTAAAATAAATGGAATTAGGTAAAAGTAACAGAAAAAGACAAATGGCAGGGTGTAGTGTTGCATTCCTGAAATTCCAGCTCTCAGAAAGCTGAGGATGGAGGATCATCACAAGTTCAAGGTCAGCCTGTGCTACATAATGAATTTAAGGCAGACCCTGTCAAAAAAAAAAAAAAAGAAGAAGAAGAAGAAGAAGAAAGAAAGAGGCAAACAAGGGGGAGAAAAAATTAGTAATGGTGGCACAAACCTGTAATCCCAGCACTCAGGAGGTGAGGCAGGAGAATCTCTGCAAGTTTGAGATCAGCTGGGGCTACAAAGTGAGTTCAAGGCCAGCCTGAACTGCATAGCAAGACCCTGTCACAAAAAGCCAAAACAAACAAACCCCCCCACAAACAAAGAAAAAAACCAACCACCCTCTAAAGAAGTCCAAGTGTGTGAACAGAACAAACACTAATACCATAATTTTAGGACATTTTGCTTAAATTAAAAAAAATTAAATTACAAATTGAAAGCACACACCATAGATCTGAGAATATTTACTCAGAACAACCAAAAACAAGACATAAAATTTAGTAAAACTGTTGAACTTTAAAGAAAAAAGGAAAGCTGGGAAAACAGGCAGCCGCCAGCATGCCACTCTGGTCAGTGGCTGTGGCCTGGTAAGCCGTGGCTGTCCCAGGGAGAGAACCATATCAGCGTTTCCTGAGATCCACGATGTGCCATGTTGGACCTTGGGGCACTGGGAAAACAGGCTGCCAGCTCACCGCTCTGGTGGGCGGCTGTGAGCCTTCCCTGGGCGTAGGCTAAGAATCAAACATTCACCCCCCACCTCCCCACCCCACCCCCACCCCCCGGCAAGCGAGAGCCGGAGATCTGAGCATCTCTTGCGAGTATGACTATATGCGATACAGCAAATAATGGGGATCTTCTGCCATCTCTTTGAAGGCAAATATTTTTATCTCTGTTTTGCTCTGTTCTGATCAATGGTATTGCTCTATTCAATATTCTGTTCTTGTAATTTCGGTATTTCCTTCGATATTTCTCTACCTGATTGAAGGAACACGTATTGTGAAGAACACCAGATGTACTATTGTGCCTATTGCTGTTGTCCCGGTGGCCTGCTGTGAGGGTCTGTACCAATTTCACTGCACTGCCTCAGTTGGCTATGTCCTGTCTTGTTCTGCTGTATTTTACTACCTTCGAAATAAAATAAATAAATAAAATAAAAAATAATAAGAAATAAGAAAAAATTTTAAAAAGTAAATAACAACAAAACAGATCAGTAAGATACTGAGCAACCTGAAACAAGATATAACTAAACAGATAATGGACTTAAAAAGCAAAAGGAGGAAAAGCAAGTGCTCTAAAGGATATAACTGCATATATATTTAAGGATGTAGGAATGATAATTGTGTTGCTAAGTTTTTGTTGGATCAGAGACCAGAACTGTTTGAATGTCCAATTTGTATGCTTTAATTTTTGTAACTTGAACAACTACATCCAGGAAGACAATATGTAATGTATCAACTAGTGATTTCTTACTGTTCATTTTTTTTGAAATTCTGTATTGTTTCTACCCTTTTTTTCTGTTTTGCTTTATTTTTCCCCTCTCATTAAATAAAATTTTAAAAAAAAAAAGAAAAAAGGAAAAAAAATCACTTAGGCATATAGAAAAGCAGACCATAATTTTCCCTTCAGCTTTCTTATTTCTGCCCAATGAAGAGGCCGAGAAATGACAACACTGCAGTAATGTGTGTCCCTAGAAGCCAGACTGTGGTCTTAAAAGGTGGTGATGCAGCCTCTCACTGAGACAGCCCAGGCCTTCCTGGAGAAATGGTTGATTTCAGGATTTCAGGAGATGACTTACAAAAAATTACCACACACTTAGTGGTTTAAACAATGGAAGTGTATTGTCCCACACCTCTGGAAATTAGAAGTCCAAAATCAAGGCACTGTCCAAGGTTGGTGCCTCTTTTTGTGGGCCATGAAGGAAGGTTTTGGTCAGGCCTCTCTCACTGGCTTCCACATACTGGTCAGAGGTGAAGTTCCTCAAGTCGTCTCCTCTGCATGTGTTTCTGTGACCAGATTCCTCTTTACATAAGGAAACCAGTCACAGTAGATTAGAACTTGCTCTAATGACCCCATTTCAACTTGATTACCTTTACAAATGCCCCATTTCCAAACAAGCTCAAATTCTGAGTTCCTGGGGTTAAGATTTCAACATACGAGGTTTTGGGGATGTGATTCATCCCATACAGGCAGTAAGTATACAAGATGAGTCTCAAACATCCTGTCACCCTAGATGGTGAGGATCTGTCAGATCTAATCATATCTACAGGCCTATATTTAAATCCGTACATGTGTTCGGAACTGCATTTAGACATGTCTATACATATATGCGTATATACACATATGCATAATGTTGCTGTCTGCTTCTTTTGAATTAGTCTATTTTGGAGAATGATAGGAAACTAATTCATTGTCTTAAAAACAGAGTAATGGGAAAGAATCAATTGGTTATCCTACTTTTTTACATGCACAGTGCCATTGTGTCACTAAAAAGTAAATGAGAGGAAGCATCTTTACATAAAAGTGTTCCAACTAATAAAAGGAATGATAGAATATTGCCATTTTCTAAGCCCCCCAAAACTGAGTTCTTTTTTAAAATTTTATTTATTTCCCCCCTCCAAAATTAATCAATATAGTCCATGTAGCATCAACAGCGGCTGACCTCACAAAAAGAAAGAGAACCAGCCATGTGTTTCACACGTCTGATGTACAAAAAGAAAACGCATCACCTAGTCTTCTCAGAGGGATCCAAGTGAATCAAAGTGAATCTGATCGGACCGCTGGATCTAGCTGCCAGTATGCAGGAACTAGCTGCCAGGCGCAGAAACTTATTGAACTGAACCGTGGATCCATTGCCAGTGACTTCCTGAGTGTGGGAGAGTGCACAGATCAAGGGTCCCGGGTTCTTCAACAGATAAATTGTCAGGAGAATTGGAGGAGGGAAACTGGGCGTGGTGGCTAACTCCTGTAATCCCAGCACTCAGGAAGCTGAGGCAGGAGGATCGATGCAAGTTCAAGACCAGCCTGGGCTACACAGTGAGCTCAAGGCCAGCCTGAACTGCTTGGTGAGACCCTGTCTCAAAAAGACAAAAAAAAAAAAAAGGAAGAAAGAAAGAAAAAAATTGGAGGAAGAATCTGTAGTTTAAAAGAGACTTTAGAAAATAAATAATTTTAGCGGACAAGGCTAATCTATGTTTTAGGAATCTTTGGATATTTTATTATAATTGAGTGATAATACTATAAAGAGAGCAAGGCTTCCTTTAGAACTCAGGGGCTGCTTTGAGCAGAGAGCAATTTGTCATCAGAAGGAGCACATGGAGACCCTGCTATAGGGCGTCAGTTGGCGGAGTCCTGTTTCTTGGCCTAGATGGTGGTGACAAAAGTGTGTGTCTTGTAATGACTCATTAAACTACACTTTTATTTTTCTGAACTTGTTGTAGTTTCTTTAAAAAGAGGGGCTTTTTTTCATTGTTGTTGTTTTTAAGGCAAGTACAGCACACAAAAAGCTTTAGAAGAGACTTTTTGCTTTCATCTTGAGACTTGTCAATGTCTTCTCAAAATTCTAGTGTGGCCCTGTTTCTCAAATTAGCAAAACCTGTTTTGGGGATAACAGACAGACATTCATTCTGCAGTTTGCCTAAGGACAGTGTAGGAAGAAAACAAGCAAGAGGCCAGCAAAGCAGAAAAGAAATATATTCTGTCCTTCAAGTACATTTCTAAAAAAAAACAAAAAACACAAACCAACACCTAAAAACAATATCGTGTCAAATGTGTCAGAAAGCAGAGACAGATAGGGCAGCTATGGAACCACACTGCCACAAAGTCAGAGAAGCCCTCACTGTCTCTTCAGGGGTACAGCCTCACTCCGTTCAATGATTAGACAAACAAAACAGCTTTGACCAATTCGTCCCCTTGATCTTTTGAATTTAAGCTGCTCAGGACCCCGTGGAGATCAGCCTGCAACCTCACTCAGTCAGTTTTTGAACCCAGGTTTTGCTATGCAGCCCAGGCCGGCTTCAAACTCACAATCCTCTTGTCTCAGCCTCCTAAATGGCTAGACTACAGGAAGGCGCCACCACCTGTGACTCAGCCTGCCTTTAAACCCTCTGCAAAGCTCTCTCAGGAAGTGAGAGAGCTAAAGTGTTCACTGAAGCCAGGAACTGGGGCGCACTACGTATCACAGTGACTTCTTCCCTGCGATGAGTGGGATTTGTACTCATCAGATGAGTCACAGGTGTCTGTCACACAGAGCTTTCCAGTCTCGATTTCAGAACGATGTCCTATTGTAAGACCTGCACTGGAGCTCCAAATATATGATCCCCGTGCTTATATTACAAAATTATTTTTTGTTTTTCTTTTATTCCTAATGAAATCGGTGCTGTGCTGTGGGAGCTGACAGATGGGTTTTACCCATTCTTAAATGTTTTCTTTGTGAATGGAACTAGCTTCAGAGTTTTGGAACTGTGCCCCCTAACCTCGTTGTGCCTTTGGAAGGATGGAGTCGGTACCTAGGCTGGGCGCCGTTTCTCTGCTCTCCAAGCATTTCAAGAGCGTTCTACACCAAGCTTTCGTTATCACCCCTGCCCCTGGTGCACACTGCTGGCTAATTCCTTCATAGTGGTTAATGCTGTGTTTCTATCTAGCTACAAAATTTCTTGTAGTCAGAAACCACACCTTATGCCTTCTGATAGTCTCCATTACACATGAAAAACAATATTGACTGATTTCATTTATTGATCCTGCAATTTATATCCATTTAGTCAATCAGCAAATATTTACAGCTGTGGGGTTACAGCTGCAGGCAAGTCTGGGCTCTCAGGAAATTTCTACTTTAGTGATAGGAAGAAGGAAAAAACTCAGAGAACTTTTCCTTTTTCTTTCTATTGGAGCTAGGGTCTCACTATCAAATTCAGGCAGGCCTTGAATCACAATCCTCCTGCCTCTGCCTCCCAAGTGCTGGAAGTGCAGGTGTGTACCAATACTCCTGGCTCCCAAAGCAGCTTTATTTTCTTTCCCATATTATGAACACTGCAATAACTACCCTGCTGGCAGCAGCCAGGGCTAGGTTGCCCTTTGTTTAACAGTTCCTGGCTCCTTCTGCTGCCTAGTAAACTAACTGCAAAACCAACAAAACCAAAACAAGCTCACAGAGGTGCATCTCTCTTTAGTGAGGAAAAAGCGAAGGAAACCCTTTCAAAGACCTAAGGTGGAAGGAGCCGTGCACCCAGCTTTCCTCTGGCTCCCCTACTTCTCCCCATCACTTTCCTTCAGATGTACACTATTTCATATAATAGAGATACATATATGTGCACACACACGTGTGTGTACATATTTATTTGAATGTCTGTGTTTTATTGAGGTCTGCTTCACTTCCCTGTGTCCATAGCAGTTCTAGGAAGAGTCTTTTTCTGAGACAGGGTCTCACTATTCAGTTCAGGCTGGCCTTGAACGCACGATTAGCCCAGGTTGGTGTTGAATGCATGTGGATCCTCCTGCCTCAGCCTCCTGAGTGCTGGGATTACAGGTGTGCACCACCACATCCAGCAAGACTTTTATTTGATGCAGTGATCACGCATAGTGCTCTTCTCCCTCGAGGCAAATATTTTACAGGTAGGTCAGAGTCAAGCTGCAGACTTTGGCCTTTGTAATTCTTTCTAGATGTTGGCCTTGTCTGACTAACTGCTCTTTTTAGGGTATGTGAACACCTGAGAATCTGACTCCTCCAACTTCGCTGTCTCTTCCATGAGTAGCATCAAAGTGGCAAATTCCGTAGTGCTGTGACTATGGTGACACTGATTCACCAAGGATATGCTTTCATGGTTTTATTTATTTATTTTGATGGAAAAGAGAACCAAAGAGGTGCTAATGAGCCAGGCATGGTGGTGTGCACCTGTAGCCCCAGCTCTTGGGAGGCCAAGGCAAGAGCATCACTAGAGCCCAGGAGTTCGAGACCAGTGGGAAACACAGTGAGACTCCCTTACAGAAATGTTGAATCTTTTTGCCCTAGACTGGTTGCCTAGATTTTATAAGGCACATAGTATAAGAATTAAAAAACTCTTGCCATCAAAAGGTAATCGTAGTGCAGCTGGGCATTTGTAATCCTAGCATTCAGGAGGCTGAGGAAGAGAATTGTAAGTTTGAGGGCAGCCCGAACTACATTGTGAAACCCTGTCTTAGAAAAAAATTAATTATAGTACAAATCAGAACAAGGCTACATATAATGTTAGAAATCAATTAATTGGAAGATACACAGATGCAGATGCCTTCAGGTAGAGGAAAAAGTCCCAGGATTTCTCTCAATCGGTGTCAAAGTACTTCTGTGTCCTATTGGTATTAAGTCAACCTATAGTAGGCATAGTAATATCTGCTAAATGAATGGATTTAATTTACTTCTTTTAGTTGCTATTCCCAAATCCCTCATCCTAGACAGTAGATTGTCTGTGAAGATAAGAAAACATGTTATGACTATAAATAACAAGATTATAACAAATCACACAGCATTTTAAAATTTAGTGTTTTAAGCTTGGGCTCCAGTAAATAATGGTTCACTTACTCTTTGCATATCATCTGAGCAATCCAATTACAGACAGATGGGAAGATAAAAGTTTCCAATAAAGGAACTAGGAGTGTTTTGTGTGCTAGAAATGTACAAACATTTTTAATGCTTCCAAGGTGTGTTCATGGTGACCCGCTCTCGACAGCCCAAGAATTGCTGTCAGAGGGGTCACTGCTCCAAGGTGGGCGAAGGGAGTTAGGAGGACAACAAATTTGTGGGTTTTGTGAGGGGTAATTGTTTTATTTGTTCAAAAAGAGAGGGCACATGGGGAGCAGATGGCTACCACTCGGCACAGAATGGCTCCAGATGATGGTGCTGTTCCCAGGTCGTGCTCGGAGGAAGATCCAGCTCACTTGGCAGTGGACAGACAGTGAATGGCTGACTGCCGAGCTGTCCTTGCTGACTCTGACCTGAGATTTATGCTGCGGAATCTTCTCGTGTGGAGAGATTTCTTTTCTGAACATGAGACTTTTGAAATTATTCAAAGTCCTAAAGACAGAGACTAAAGAATTCTAGTCAAACAAGTAGTGTTCATGTGGCAGAGAAAATATTAAAATTGCTTATATTTCTACTTTTTTCACAGAAATACAATAGCATATATGCAGCAATCCAGTTAAATTTTAAACTGAGCTAGCCAGTTGATTTTTTTTTTTTTTTTTTTTTTTTTTTTTTTTTTTTTTTTTTTTTTTTTTGTGGTCTGTTTCGAGGCAGGATTTCACTATATGGTTGAGGCTGGTCTTGAACTCACTTTGTAGCCAGGCAAGCCTTGAACTCAGTACAATCCTCCTGTGTAACAGTTACACATCACCAGGCCTGTAATGCGCTACTACTTCTTGAGCTATCCTGAGTCACATTCTCATTCATTCATTCTCATTCAAAGTAGCAAGCACCAGTCAATGTCATGGGTGACCACTGCTGCCGGGGAGGGGGAGGGCAGCCAGACCCCAGCCTTTTCCATGAGTCAGCACCATTATGGACTGCAGGGGAAGAGAACAAGAAGTCGCCAGAAAGCAAGCCCTCCCTGCGAATCAGCACTATGTGTGGGCTGCTGGAGGGAACAGCTAGACCCCAGCCCCTTCAGGCATGCAGGGTGGTAAACCAGAAGAGCCAGCACCCTCTGCCTCCCCCCTCCCCAGTAAGTGACCAGCTGATCCAGAGAGACACAGGCAGCAATGACAGCTATTGAAGTGAAATGCAATCTGGTGCTTTGGTGTTTGGTGATTCACTGACTCTGCAGGTCTAGGGCCAGTGGTCTGATCATCTATTCAGAGGATCACGGTATGCAGCGTGGCACCTAGATGGTGGCCATAGTTAATTCCTTATTATCTTGTTTCAAACTTCTGTATCATTTTCATTGCTTTCTTGGGTCGGGTTTTATTCTGTTTTGTTTTGTTTGATTTTGTTATATCCGATGGTAGGAGCAGCTATTTCACAGATCACAAGATATATTATGTAGCCATTTTGGATTTACTATTATCTTGTTTTGAAGTCCTTTACTGTATCCGTTGTCTTGTTTTTATTGGTTCTACTCTATTCTATTTTGTTTGATTTGTACTATGTGTGAAGGTGTCTGCAGCTATTTTGAACACAACAAGAGGCATTATGGTAACCATGGTTGATGTAGTATTGTTTAGAAGTCCTGTGTCACTTATACTGGTATGTTTTGATGGGCTTTATTCTGTTTTATTTTGCTTGGTTTTATGCTCTTCAAAATGAAAAAAGAGTAGCAAGTACCTACTATGTGTCAGGTTCTGATTTAGGCACTGGGACGGCAACAATGATCAAAACAGATAAAAATTATGATGCTTTCATCTAATGTAAGAATAATGTTTCAGCAGATGACTACATTCAACACAAAAGTCCCCAGGTTTCTCCAGCAAACCCCTTTTCCTCAGTCTACCTAATTGCTCTTAGCTTTCAATTGTTCTTCAATTTCTCTTCTGCATAATTAATTTAGTTGGCATATTGACTGACAAGCTTGCAGGTCAGATTCTTCCCTTTGTTCCTTGTGTCCCTAAAACTATTTCCCATCTGTTGTGGCACCTTGAGAATGAACAACCCAGTAATAAACCTCCTGGCTGGTGGCTCCCAAAGCTGACTGCATTCCTGGATAGCTCCTATGCGATGTGGGCCTCAAGCAGACACTGGACTGTGAGAAACCACCCAGACCACTCTCCTTGATTCTCCTTGGAAAGAAGAGCAACTGTCTCCACTTTGGATAAGCTCGGCCCTCTCTCCATGTATTGATATGTAAAGAGCTGGCCAGGCCATTTCTTTGTCCCTTTAATTGGCTTTTAAGCAATGTAAATTGGGCTGGCTGAGGAGCTGATGTGTCATCTCTGAAGCAAACATATCAGTGTTATCCTACCCAGTGACTCCCAAAATACTTCCCGGGGCAAAAAGGATTGTGCATCAGAACTGAAGCACAACCCCAAAACATTAGCTCCTACCTCAGCTGTTATGCAGATTGCTCTCCTGGCATTTCTTGTCCTCTGCATATCGCAGAGGTAACCTCAGACCTCCTAGCTAGCCCAGCTCACCACAGTCATGTAGTTCCTGTCACTCTCACTGTCACTACCCCAGAGGCACTGTCCTTATGGAGAATCAATAAAATCCAGGTTGGCGCCAGGATCATGGCCTTTGCTCCCATGATCCTTTGCTCTTGGCTGGACTTAGGACCCCTTGGCTCCCCATTATGGCATACATGCCTTAGTGTCCTTATTCTTGTCTTGGGTTGTACTGGAAGTGGTAGATTGGAATTAACTCACCAAAATTCCACTAACTGCTCCATGGGAATACAGATACAAATTTCCTGGACTGTGACGAGAACAGTCACGTTTAGAAGCAAAAGGAATCTCTATATCGGACAAGAGACATGCTGTGTTTTGAGTAACAGAGCGCATGGCTGTTCACAGCTGTGCTGTTTCTGCCAACGGCTCTTGTCTGGTATGTGGAAAATGCAAACAAACAAGATAGTCCTGGGGCAAAATTAAGAAGCAGATAAAGATGCCTTCTACCACTCTGCTTTTCTGTTTCTGTCTTTTGCTTCACTTGGTAAGACACATTTCTACCCCTTTGGATACTGTTTTCATTGTTTAGGGGCCAAGAAAAGGGAGTGTTCCTCATGGGACCTGTTTCTCTTGGACCTGAGGAAGGGAGCCAGACCCTGGCATCCAGACCCTAGAGGCTTGTGCCCTGCAAGCCGCTCAGAGCAAGGGAGGTGCTTAGGTTTTTTTTTTTTTTTTTCCTACCTTCTTGGCTCCGAACTTCACTCATTTCATTTCACCCTAAGCTTCCCAGGCTCTAGGATCCAGAGCAACCACTCATACCATCCACAGGGCTGTGCCCTGGACAACACTGGTGAAACCACCAGATGAGGCTTATGCTGCTCTAGGCTCAACCAGGCGCAGTCTGTGCAGTGCCCTGTTCAATCCTCCCCACCCGATGAGGAAGTCCTGATATTACCACAGGGTAGGCCCTGGGGGGAGGTCCTTTGTCTGTTAGTCAAGGATGTAGTGCAGTTTGTCTTTGGGAGCTGAGGTTCAAGAAAGAGAAAACATTTTTGTATCAACTATTGCAGCCCCCAGAGCTACCTCCAGCTCAGCACCCCGAAGCAACACGTGTGCTCTCTCCCACTTTCTGAAGGTTAGGAATCTGGGGTAGTGCTTCGGTGCAAGCTCTCTTGTTGGTTGCAGCCACAATGGTGGCCACAGCTGCAGCACCAGAAGGCTAGACTGGGGCTAGAGGACCGACTTCCAGAAGGCAGACCATCCGGCCTCTGATCGGGAGCCTCGGCATCTGCCTTGCTGAATGTTGGCTGAAGAGCCCAGTTCCGGAACAGAGCACAGTGGCTGACACCTGTTGTCCTACTTCCTCTGAGGCTGAGGCAGATGGATCACAAGTTTGATCCCAAACTGGACAACTTAGTGAGATACTTTCTCAACAATCAAAAATGGTTGCCATGTCACAGAAAAACCAGAATCAAGGGGCTGGAGATTTAGCTCAGCGGCATAAGTACCTGCCTTACAAGCATGCCGTCATGAGTTCGATCCCCGGTACCGGAAACCAGAATCAAACAGAATGGAAGACGCTTTGCACTGCGGAATCTGGAAGGCAACTGTTTATTCCACCAATGGGCTGATGGGTAGGTATCTCAGTTCCAAATCATCAGCACTGAAGCAGTTTGGGGTTCAGTTTAAATACAGTTTATAAGCAGGAAGTACAAGGCATTACATGATTGGTTACATGGATTGAATTAAGTGATATATTGTCAGGAAAATGAACACTAAATGTATTTGTTTAAAAGGAATTGTGTAGCATAAAGTAGAAACAGCCTGGAGACGAGGGGAGGGGGTGCAAGCAGAGTTTAAAAGTGTCTTTGACTGAGTTTCTTCATCCCAATCAAGGTCCTTGAAAACACTTAGAAGCAATATATTTTCTTAATTAAGGGAAATAGTCAAATAGACCCAGCACATTATCAGAAGAAAAGCAGCTGGTCTCAGACAGGCCAGGTTGACTGAAGCTAGCAGGGCAGCTAAGTGCCAGGAAGCAGGAGCATATTCACAGGCCTCTAACTGATCTCTAGCTTTTACTGTGAACTACCTGTAAGTCTGCTATTCTGTAACTGTGCCTGTACTAATCACATAATTGCGCCCCAACAGGAATATAGCTCAGTGCTAGAGTATCCCTGAGTTCAATCCCTGGTACTTAAAAACAAAAAAACCACACACAATCTTCAAACTCCCACACACACACACAAAACTAAACTAAACTCAGACAAAAACTTGGTTTCTGCTGCATAGGTCTCTTCCCAAGTTCCATGCCATGGGACGTCAGCTGACATCCTCCAGAGGAAGTAGTCCAAGAGAGACCAGGGAGAAGCCCCAAAGTGACAGTCCATCACTCCGCCATCTTCTGTCCATTACACAGACCAACTCTGCTACACTACAGGAGAGTCTTACCCAAGGGTGTCTGGAGGAGTGGTTCATGGAGGGGCCACCTTGAGGTTGGCTACCACCTTTTTTTTGTTTTGTTTTTATCTTTTTGAGACAGAGTTTTGTTCACTTTGTAGCCCAGACTGGCCTCTAACTCGCAGCAATTCTCCTGCCTCAGCCTTCCAAGTGCTGGAATTACAGGTGTGCACCACCAGATCTGGCCAGCTACCACATCTTTTAGAGCTGAAAATGACAGACTAGTCCTCTTCCACATTAAGAAAACAAAATCTTAGAAGTGCCTCTATTGGCTGATAATATTCGGCTTTGGCTGACAGCTGTTATGTAGGTGCAGTCTGGCTAGCTGTGTGGTGTTTGCCTACCCAGGATTAGGGCTGCCAGCTGTCTTTGCAGTGTAAGCGGGGAACCCACTTTGAGATGATTGTGTCAGTTGTTATTTCACTGGAGGTCATGCTGTCGGCCTGCCCATGTCAAGGGTTTATACTCCCCATTTTACAGGCTTTGGGAATTCAGATATTTGCTCAAGGTAACACTACTGTTAGGTCGAGGAGACTAGGTTGCCAACACAGGCAGTTAGCTTGTAGAAGCCACCTTTGTAAGCACACATTATAGTCATGAATGTGAAGGACTTGCCATTTGTGCCTGGTTAATAGAATCACATTCAGGAATAAATGCAAGGAAATCATGGACTCTGAAGCAGATCTAGCAGACACTAAAACATTCTTTCAGTGGCTTTTACTCTTAGGACTTGCTCTCCCTACCTTCTTCCAAAAACTAAATAGAAAGTAGCTATTCCTTTTGGAAAATACTTGCCCTGATAACCCAAAGAGGCTGACCCTGGCTCTGTGGCTGATGCATGGAAATCACACAAGTATTCTATAGCACCAATGGAAAACTGAAAAGCTCATGTGTCTCTCCCTTTCAGGGAAGTCTTCCTCATTTCTTTCCTGGTGGTCCAGGCACCTCCTCTCCCTACTTTGTTCCAGGGGGAGTTTGGATTAAGGGTAAGGGAAGAAGTCAGTTTTCAGCATGGAGCGCTTGGAGGTGAGGAGGGTTGCACTGCTCTAGAGATTGCTGGGGAACTCAAAAACTCCCCAGTTGTGCTCTCAAGTTTGGGGCTGTCATTTTCCTCCATGAACAGATGTGGAGTAGTGGAATGTACTCCCTCTTGCTGTGCATCAAAATAGGCCCCCTCAACTTAAGGGCTTTGTTTTGGACTAATTCATATAGGAACACAGAGGGAACAATAGAAACAACAGCATAGGGAAGTTACCAAGTCTCTGAGAGACTTACTTGGTGTCCCCAGTTTAGTCCTTATCTGGTGCCCAGGGGTGAGGATGGCTGTTTGTCTGCTCTCCAGAGCTCCTTCTCTCTGGACCTCTCTGCCCCTGTCTTGTTCCCACAGGTATCCTTCTCCTTCCCCGGGAGACTCCTTCAAGCCATGTAAGAAGACTTTGGGGTGGATGTGTAGACATTCTGCATGCCCTGACTCATTTGCTGTCTGCTGTCAGTCATTAACGTATGGTTCTCTCCATTTCTCACCTGCCTCCCATGTGATCCCCAGGGGAGTTTTTCACTAGAGCTAAGATCATAAAGGCTGTGTTGAAGAGAAGAGACATGGAGAGAGGCAAAGATGTGAAGTATGAGAAGGTCCCAAAGACAGACCCTCACTAGTTGGTTACTTACACTTTGTTATGTTTTGTGCCTGGATGTCCCCTCAAAACTTCATGTGATCATAGATGGGACTGTTCAGAGGTGGTTGGATTTATGGTATGTGATGCGGGGATTGACGATGCTATGCTGGGATTAATGGACATGTCTTAGTTACTTTTTTTATTTGTTGCTGAGACAAAATATCTGATGCTCAAAATTAAGGAAGCAAAGGTTTATTTAGCTTACAGTTCGTGGAGTTTTCAGTCCATAATCAGCTGATTCCAAGCCAAGGAGGCATGGCACAGGGGCAACTGGTCATGGTGGTGGAAGACAACAAAAGCAACAGGAGTAAAAAAGGGAAGAGAGAGACTAAGTCTCATCCCCTCCCTTATATTGTATGCAGATTACCTGCCCTAGGGCAGATGTAGCACTCACACAGTCAACCCAGCAGGAGAAACAAGTCTATCATAAACTAGATTCGGCCACCTTCAGAAAGCCCATCTCCCCATGACTACATGAGGCTTCAGGGAGACATCCAGACACAAACTATAACAGGACAGAAAGAAGCTGCTGTTGCTGGTAGTGCTTCTTCATTACTTTACTGCTTTTCTGCCTTCTTCCTGACCTGCTTTGCCATAGAATCTTTCTCCTCTGTGATGGCCCTCTGTCACGCCTCCCTGCCTTGGAGCCCACTGACTATGGACTGAAACCTCACAAACTATGAGTCAAAGTAAATCTTTCCTCCTTTAACTTTGGGTATTGGGTATTTTCATGTCAGCAATGAGAAAATGCCTGATAGCTGGCCTTGGACATCGGCAGAGGAAGCGTGACATAGGCTGTTTCAGGTGGGCATCCCATGGGACTGCGAACCTGGAAATAGCAGATGTTAAAGTCCACAAGTCAGCAGAATCCAACCCACGTGGTTAGGAAGCCAGAAGTTGTGGGACAGACTACAGCTTAGTGACTCACCACAGCTTAGTGATTTCACGAACAAGAACAAAACTTGGCAGTCGGTTTGCAAAGTAGAATCAACAATACTAGTCATTTTTATAGTAGAAGAGGAAGTGTATCCAAAGTCAACCATGAATAATGTTTCCAACTGTTCAGGACACTCAACGCATGTCACTAGATAAGGTCAGCTCTAAGTTGAAGAAGGTGACTCATGACCCTAACTTGTTCAAAAATGTTTGCACTGAAGGGTTCGGAGAAACTCCCAGGGGACAGGAACACTATGAGAGACAGCAGGCTGCAGTAGGCAGTAAGCCTGACTTGAGTCTCCGTGGTATTTAAAAGGAAATTTATTCTCAGATAAGCTAAACTTGCTGAAAGAAGGGACTCTAGAACTCATAATTCTCTGCACAGGGGTTGAGGAACTATTGATAAGCATGAAGCAGTCCCAGAGAAAGATGAGGGACTTGTTTTCCTGTCCAAGACATTTGCATTTTCTGCTCCTGTCTGGGCATCTGGAGCTTTCCTTGGCCCTCACATAGTCCACACTGTTCTCCATCCTGATAACCTCTGCTGCCTCTCTTAGGACTTTGCTTCCACGACAACTATCCCAATTCATAATTAGACAGTTTTGTGTTTGATGATTTGACTGCTGTAATTCCATCATAATCCCAAACTAAAGAACAGAGACTTTGTCTTGTTCAGAATCGCATCCTCAGAGCATCCCTAGTGCAAGGTGTCTAGTGGTGCTCAGTAATTTTTGTAAACAAGTGAAAACATTGAAATTTTGCAGCATTCCCGCTTTTGCGTAGAATACTCCCCTGTTCTTATTTGCCCGGTGAATTCATCTTTGTGTTTATCACAATCCAGGTTGTATCACCACTCCAAAGTACTTTCCACAGAGGAAAGCACAGCCTCCTTTCTCTGTCCTGAGTGTCTGGCACTCAGAATACTGAACTGCAATTGTTTGTTACTAGGCTTTCTTGACAATTAGACTGTGAACTCCCAGAGGTCAGGGACTAGGTCTTATTTGTCTTTAAATTCCCAGTACCCAGCGGTATACAGCAGGTGCGTATTGGTGTCAGGGGAAGCAAGTGATTTTATGTTTTCTAGCCCTCTTATCCAAGGAGAAGTACAGTGGTACTGAGCTGGCAGTTAATGAGGTAAGTGTGCAGGACACCTGTGATGTCCCCAATGTCACCTCCTTCCCCTTTTAGGGAATTCCACTTGTTCACCACTGTAGTCCAAATGGAACTCTCCAGGCCACAGTGGTGGGTGCGTGATGTAAACTGGGGCAGTTGAAACACTTGCCCGGTTATTCTGATGGCAGCATGACAGTGGTTTTCTTCTCTCTAACGGTCCTAATGTAAGGTGGCAGCTAAGTTTCTCCTCCACCTGGAGAACAGAGTGGTTTCTAGAGAGACTCACAACAGGACTGTGTGCCTCATTCCCTGAGACCCAGCCTTGTTTCAGTGGCTTGGTTACCAAGCCAGTCTTTTTCTTCCTGGCCAAAGCTATTTTAAGCTGGAGGACACACAACAACTTGGGACCTAGAGAAGCTCAGCTTCTCTGCCATGATGGTCCTTTGCTCCACCCTTTCTCCATGCAGTGCTCAAAAGCCTCTTCTAGAAATTTCTTGAACAAATCATACAGAAGATCCTTCTGGAAGACTTCCATTTATGAGATATCAGAGTCAAGGTGGTTCTGCCCTAAAACAGCAAGAGCAAAAGTTGGTTTGCTCATGTGAACGTCTTCATGGAGGAATGTTGTACAGAGCTGTTAATGAGTGTGGAAAACCAACAATTGGTTTAATGAAATCTAAGCAAATGAACAAACAGAGGCAATTATCGATCTCAAGCGAAACTAAAAGATACAGAAGAAAGAAACTTACATATCTTCCTTCAGAAAATACCATATGGGGATGTCACCAGTGCCCCAGGAGGGCTCTGAGGGCCCAGGGACCCACACATGGGACACGAGAGGGGCTTCACTGGAGACTTCAGCAGCAGCCTAGAGGTTGTGGGTGCATTAGGGGCTGAGTCTGTGGGTTTGAGGTGGAAAGGTCCAGAACAGAATGGGTCCCTATCACCGATGGGGCTGGCCAGTCAAGGTTATGAAGATATGTCTCCAGAGGAGAATTATCTCTTCACCCTGCCCATCAAGGAGTCTGAGACTATTGATTTTTTTCTTTGCTACATCCTCAAAGATGATCCCAGCCCTGCAGAATCAAACTTGTGCTGGACGGTAAACCAGGCTCAAGGCATTTGTTGCCCTTAGGGACTCCAATGGTCATGCTGGTCTGGGTGTAAAGTGCTCCAAAGAGGTAGCCACTGGCATCTGAAGGGCAGTGATTCTAGCTGAGCTCTCTATTGTCCATTTGCAGAGAGGCTGCTGGGGGAACAAGACCAGCAAGTCCCACACTGTGCCTTGTAAGAGGAGGGGCTGCTATAGCTCTGTGTTGGTGCCTAAGCCCCAAGCCCAGGAAGCTGCTCTGATGGCTGCCCTGATGCCCGCCACGCCTCTGCCAGGGCTGCATTGCTCCTCTGGGAAACTTCACAAAGGCCACCACTGATGTCTGTAAAAACCCATGCCGGAGTCTCTGTCCAGAGGACTCAGGTTCTAGCTGTAGCTACAACACAGGGCTTTTACACAAGAAAAATCAAGCGAATGGAAGATAAGGAAAAAATGTAATCCCAACATGCTTCTTGGTCATCAGCAAACAGTGTTTATAGTTATATTAATTAATATTGAATTTTAGGATTAATAAAATATGGGTACAACTATGTTAGAAAAATACAGGCAGGGGAAAGGTAAGAGCACAGTAAGAGGAAATCAATAGCTAATGTCTGACTTGAAGAGAGAATCACAAGCCCAAAAACCTGGAAGCAAGTAGAGATAGTTTAAAAAGCTGGAAATAATTCTCTCTGGATAATAGGATGGTAGGGTGGGGGTGAAACTCCATAAAAATGCCGTTGCCTTTGTTACAAGCTTTTTGGCATGGCTGGATCTTTTACATGTGCATATGTTGCTTTAGTAAGTAAAAAATTAGTTAAAAATAAAATCGTATTGAAAGGGCATCAAGTTATCAGCCTGCTCAGTTCCCTGTGTCTCATTCCAGCTCTGCTCTTCTGCTTGGCAGGTTGAAGATGTACTCAGCACAGGGGTCAGCGGACAGGCCACCAAGTGCTTTGTGTGCAGAGCTGGAGAGCCTGGCTGCCGTCAGGAAGGGCACCGCCAGCCTTCAGGGACCTTCAACAGTGGAATAATAGGATCAGACACACTCTCTGAGCATTGGTTTCCTCATCTGTGAAATGACCCATTTGGCCTAGGAAGGACTATTCTGGCCCCCTTCAATATTTTACTATTAAAACTTTTCAATGTTTTGTCGGTTTCTAGGCAAAAATACATATTATTTCTACTGACATTTATCATATATTGTTCATTATAAATTGTTTAAATTTAGTATTTTTATGTCAGGAAAATTGCAAGAATTATATAGTGAACATACAGATTCTGCAATTACTATTAAATCATAATTGTCTCTCACGTAATGGGCCATCTACCCATGCCTCTGTCACCCATCAGTCCATACGGTAGTTTTGATACATTTCAGATATCAACATATTTCATAGATGTACTTTAGCATAACTATAATTTATTGGAGTTCAACATATTTTTTACAGTTTATTCGGATAAAATTTCATACAGTGGAATCCACAGGTTTTTAGTGTATTGTTCAAGAGTTTGGATAGACTCATACATCTGTCTAGTCTGTGTCACATCTTCATCAACCATCACTTCAGAATGTTCCCTCAGTATTCTGCCCTTTTTTTTTTACAATAGTGATGTCCTAGCAGGAGGCAGAGTGCCAGGGCCGAGGCCATCACATGAACACTGAGGTAGGGGGAAGGAGAGGGGGTAGGTCCCAGCTCAGGGAGGTCCCCAGTACAAATGCTTGGTTAAACATATGGGATAAAGTTTTAAACGCCACAGTAGCTGACCACTAAGATCCCTGCCAGCTTCAATGCTGCACCCACATTTCCAGGGTCTGGAAAGCGGACTTCATTTCTGATGACTTCAGGGAGTACTCACTAGATGTTCAGGTGTCTAACAGCTTGTGGTATGTGAGTTACTGCTGAGGCCATCTGACAGTGCTGAGCCAACCTTGACCTAAGGAGGCCTCTGTACGGGGCCCTTGGTGATGAATGGCTACCTAAGAGTACACGAAGGACCTCAAAGTGCAGTTATGAAAGCACTCTTGTAAGGAGAGTTCAGTCACAGCCAGCCCCATACAGTATATCTGGGTTCATTGCTCTTGGGTGGCCAGACGGTCAGCTGTCTCCAGGAATGTAGGTGACAAGCTGCAACCATTGGGCTGTGCCTGTACCTCAGCTCCATTTAAAAAAAAATTTTTTTTTAATCTTCTTGAGACAAGGGCTCGCTATGCAGTTCAGGCTGTCCTTGAGCTCACTTTGTAGTCCAGGCTGGTCTGGATTTTCCAGTGATCCTCCTGTCTCAGCCTTCCGAGTGCTGGGATTATAGGCGTGCACCGCCACATCCAGTTCAGCTCTGTGGGCTGCATCTGAAGGATGCCCAACTCAGAAAATCTTCTTTGCACAATTAAACTCTGCCGAGTTTCTTTTAACAGTGGGCAGAGTTAACCTGCTTGACTCTGGCCAAAATCTTTGGTTCTGTCTAGGTTTATAAGGTGAATGTTGATAAACTGAAGAGTCTAATAATGTATTAGTCCTGATATCTTGTTCCAGCTCTTCTTACCCACCTTGGGTACAAATTCCATAGGGAGTAATGGCCTTGCCAGTGGTGGGCACATGTGAAGCAACTGGTGAAGTCCCAGTGCCTGTCTCACGTCCTTCTTAACCAGAGAAGACTTTAATGAGCATTCAGTAAAAATCACTATCAGAGAGGATTCAATCTCAGCTCTCCCTGCCCAGTCTACAATCATTTGTTTTGAGGAAACGGAAGGTTTGGAAGTGCTTTCCGGGTCACAGGCAGGCAGCAGATGTGAGCCGCTGACCGTGCTCCCGGGCCCGGGTTAGACTCTGGGGAAGATTCAGACAGCTGTGAGAGTGCCCCCTGCTCTGGAAGGCAGACAGACCTCAGCAGGCAGGTGCACCCCAGTCCTTAAGGGCGCTCAGAGACTGCTCTTCACGCCCAGAATCTTCATATGCACTCGCTTCCCAAGCACCGTATTTAACCTTTACCTCACTGACACAATAGCAAGAGGCAGCTGTCTCTCCCTGCAGCAAACGGCTTAGAGAAATGAAGTAATTTGCTGTGTAAAATACCTACCCTCCTCTTGGCTAGACAGAGAACCAGGTGTCTTCTGTGGCCACGGTGGCTTCACTGTCCTCTCACGTGGTGGCTGCTTCTCTTACCACATCCTGTGTCCACTGCCCAGGCCCCAACTCACCCTGTCTCCATCCCACCCCCTGTCCACTGAAGTGCGAGTGTCTTCATTAGGTAAGCAAGCGCTTCCCCTTCTTGCGGCCATCTGCAGATCTTGGGACACTCTGTGCATGCCTCGAAGAGGTCACTTCCTGTCTCACTGTCACTTTCTCCAAAGACAGCCCTGTCTTCACGCCGGGTAATTCCTATGACATCAAATGTTGCCTGCTACCCACTGGAGTCTTTGGCCTCCAGATCTCCACCCCACAGCCACCCACGCCCTTAGCCACGGTGTGTCATTCCCAGCAGCCACAGCTCCTTTCTCTCCTCTCAGTGTCCTGTGACCCCGCTCTCTGATCCACTTCCGGGCTTTCCCTGCCCTCCCCCATGGTCCCGTCGGGAATCTACCATTCTGCCAACCCTCCACCACAGTCTCACCTCCTCACTTTTCTATTGAGCCTTGCGTGGCACTTTCCATGATCGCCCTTCACACACCAACCGTGTCTCTTACCATCGCTCCGTTCATTGCGCTTGCCTGGTCAAACCTCCGGTCTCACAATGTCAACTGTCCACCTCTTCTGAACGGCCAGCCACACGGGTAGGCATGACTGGAAGACGCGCCTGCTGGTCTCACCTTCTTGTACCACTGACCTTGGCCTGCAGAGCTGCCGAGAAAACGTCCACACTTGCGTTGTAGACTTCTTCTTGATGACTGGGTCACATCGGCACCCTGGGTCACAGTTTTCCAGCCCCTCTCACCCTCTTCACCCTCAGCTGAGGGTCTCGCTTTTCAAGAAATCCCACATGAGCCTGTTGCTCAACTTCCCCCCCACTGCATCTGCACTCATCCCTGGGTCAGAGATAAATTGGCTGCATCCCCAAGGCCAGTTCCTACACGTGGACACCGGATCCACCCCTCTGTCCCTCTCAATGACACCCTTTCCTAACTTGTGGCATTTATTTTTTTCCTCTTGACCGAGTAACTTTCTGTACCAGGTATTGCTATTTATCTCATGTTTCAAAAAATATATCCAACAACACCCAATTCTGCTGATCCCCATTAAAAGAGTCTTATCTCTATCTTTAATCACTCCCCCTTTTATTCTTACGTGTTTTTGAGACAGGGTCTCAATATGCAGTTCAGGCTGGCCTTAAGCTCACTTTGTAGCCCAGGCTGGTCTCGAACTTGCAATGACCTTGATCCTCCTGCCTCAGCCTCCCGAGTGCTGGGATTACAGGCATGTGCCATCATGCCCGGCTCAATATACCTTCATTTTATTTCTTTATTTAAAGAAATATATAACAAAGAAAACTGGTTAAGTATGGCAGTTCTTTTCTGAGCTTTTGAAAAGTGATTAACTTAAGTATAGATAAATAATGTCAATTTCCCCCCAGTGGTTAAAACACAAAACTAATAACATAAACTATAAAAATTGCTAATACTGATGAAGGATTTTTCATGTATTAGAACTGTACTAGGCACTTCAGGTGTATTACTTCCTTTAATTTTTAAAACTCTATGAGAAAGGTATAATTTGATAATAAGGAGATTTGGCATAGAAAATTCAAGTAGTGACGAAGCATTTTCTCTCAACAGCATCCCACCCAGGTCTTGCCCTACCCCTGCACGGAAGTGGCTCGGAGAGGTCACTGTTGCCCTCAGCCTCGTGCTGCCAAGCTCAGTCCTGCAGTCCCAGGGTTCACTGCGCCTTCCCATCTGTCCCAGCACCAACACAGTGGACACTCCCTCCTCAGATGCACCTTTGTGCTCTTGGTTTTGAAGACTTTCCTGGTTCTCCTTTCATGCCTGTGGCTGTTCTTTCTCATCTTTTTTTCTTCTTCCTATTTTCACTTCTCCCTAACCTTTGAGGACTGAAGTGGCCCAGGTACTTAAGGCTCAGTCATTTGACATCAGATGTTAGCACTTCCCCCTGTAGGAGTCTCCTCATCATGACTTTGAAGGATGATAAGCAGAGAACCTCTGATTCATGCTTTCAGCTGGACTTGTCCAATCTCGTGGTTTGCCTGGGCGGTACTGAATAAAGGGGAATTATCTTGGGCCATGTATAAAATATTCAGTTAATGTATGTTAGTAACAGAACCTTTTTTAAATGTTTGTTATTTTAATATTAAAAAGAGAGACAAGGAGCAGGCAAGTGGCCCATATTTCCTATCCAATCTATCAGGAAATCCTACGGGCTGCACCTTTAACATACATCTTGAATACGACAACCTCATATTCTAGTCCAATCCACCACCGATTTTCCCCAGATTATTTTTCCCCCCAGGTTATTGAAATATTCTTTCTATAGGTGACACTGTATTCATCTTTGCCCCTTCTAGTCTTCTGAACACAGCAGGAAAAAAGTTTTCTTCAAAACTCAAATCAGCTGAGTGCCATAGTACATGTCTATAATCCCAGCACTTGGGAGGCTGAGGCAGGAGGATTGCTCTGAGTTCAAGGCCAGTCTGGGCTACACAGTGAGCTCAAGGCCAGCCTGAACTACGTAGTGAAACTCTGTCTCAAAAAAAAAAAAAAGCCCAAAAAACAAAAACAAACAAAAACAAAAACAAAAACAAAATCCCTCAAATCAGCTAGGTGCAGTGGCAGATACCTGTAATCCCAGCACTCTGGGAGGCTGAGGCAGGAGGGTCACAAGTTTAAGCCTCACCTGGGCAATTTAGAAATTTAGGGATACTCTGATTCAAAATAAAAAAGGGCAGTGGATGTAACCCAGTTTGAGGCTCCCAGTTTCAATTCTCAGTATCAAAACAGAGAAAAACACCCAAATCAGGTTATGCCATCCCTCAAAACCGTCCAGGGGTTTCTGTCTCATAAATAGTACATGACCCATGGCCTCAGATGGACACTGTTTGATGGGAACCTTGCCTTCCACTCACTTCCTCTCCCGTCCTCTCCTAGCTCCCCAGATGGTCCTCGGGACGCACCCTGACACACTCCCACAGCGAGAACACCGCCTCTTTCTCTAGGCTCCCTTTCCTCCCTGCCTTTCTGCCTCTGCTCAAACCTCTGGAAGCAAGACTTTCCCCAGCCACCATGTGAGTCCACGAGACTCCTCTTTCCCGCCTAAAAACTCCCTTTTCTCTTCCTCAATCTATTCTTCTCCATAGCTCTTACCACAACTGGATACTATTGCATACTTACTTGTATATGTGTATGTGTGTGTCTATCTGTCTGTCTGTCTATCTATCTATCTATCTATCTATCTATCTATCTGACGGTTTTCCCCAAGCTTCACAAGGGGAAGACTTTCTTATTCACCTTCATTTCCAGCACTTAGAATCTAGAGTTTAATATTACTTGATAAGAATACATGACCTGCAACTTTACCACTGTAAGATACATTATACAGAGGATACTGTGATGGTTCAGGTTGTTCCTCTTTAGCTTGCTGACCTTTGTTCACCCTTCATTTAGGCACCCCAAATTCCAGCAACGTGCCCTTCATCCCCAAGCTTGCCTTAGGTGTCCCTCTGCAGGTTCTCGTGAGAAATGGAATGTGTTTCCTCACGGAATTTGAAGCTGGTTAGACGGTCATGTCTGTTTACCTCCCTGCTGGACTTGGTATCTTTTACTGGACAATCTTCAGGGTTTCACATGGCATTTGGCACATATTAGGTAGACTATAGATATCTGTGGAAGGAAGGAGGAAGAAAAAAGGGAAGAAAGGAAGGAAGAACCTAAGGGAGAAATGGATGCATCACCCATGAGCTCAAGGCCAGCCTAGGCTACATAGTGAGACCCTGTCTCAAAATAAATAAAGAAATAAAACTAAAACCCAAATCAAAATCCCAGCTCCTGATTCCTTCCTTTCATCAGCCCCTGGCACCCATCACTCTACTTGTTTTGTGTGATTTCCTTACTCTAGGTGCTTTACATAAGTGGAATCACACACCATTTGCCTTTTTTGTGACTGGTTTATGTTACTTAGCATAGTATCCTCAAGGGTTGTCTCTGTAGTAGGATGTATCAGAATTTCATTCCTTTTTAAGGCTGAATACCATATCGTGTGCACCCACTATATCTCATTCACTCAACTGTTGATGGACACTTGTATTTTTTCTACCTTTTGGCTTTGTGAATAACATTGCTGTGAACACTGGTGTATGGGTAGCTATTTGAGACCCTGCTTTCAATTATTTTGGACCTATTCCCAAAAGTGGAATTGCTGGATCATATGATAGCTCTATTTTTAATTTCTTGAGTAACCGCCAAACTTTTTTCCATAGTGGCTGCAACATTTTATTCCATAGCAGTGCAAGAGGGTTAAAATTTCTCTACATACTTGCTAACATTTGTTCTGTTCTGTTGGGTTTTTTGTGTGTTTGTTTGTAAATTTGTGTTTGGTTTTGATGTTTTAACCATCTTAATGGGTATGAGGTGGTGCAGATTTTTAAAATCTACGTGCATCTGCAAATAGATACAAGCCTCCAAACATAATGTCAGGCCTAAAACATAGCCAGTGGTGCTGGGCTGAGCTTCTGGGTTGTTTGAGGGCTGCACAGCTCTACCTCCTCTGCTGGTCTCCTGCTGGTTGTTTGCAGAGCCCCACAGGGAGGCTCACTCTCCCGTCTCCAGCAGCCCTGGCACTTGCTCTGAGCCTGAGAGTTCTCTCCAGGTTCCTTATGGGCCCAGCTCTTTCCCAAGGGTCCATGGTTCACAAAAGACAACAGAGATGTATTTGCAGGAGAGTGATATCATCTGGCAATTACACCTCCGTTACAAAATAAAATACAAAGAAACAGGCCAGAACCCCCAACTTTCTGGGAGCCCCAGCTAACAAAGATGGGTAAAGTAGCAACTGGCAGGCTCTGTCTCGGGCCCCTTATCCCACACATCGGCCCATTGTTGCTGAGGTCATGCTCTGCTTTCAGAGAGCGTGGGTCTGGCCTGGGATCTTTCCCCTAAATCACAGACACTTCTAAAAATATTTCCAGAAACTCCCCATGTGCGGGAAGGGAAGCTAAGTCTTAAACTGTTAATTTCATAGTGAACCGTTAGGCTTGGAAAGTCAGTAAACCTCACTGTGCCTGTTTTCTTAGTTATAAAATGAAGCAATTGGACAAAAGGTTTTTAAGGACTTGCCAGCTCTAAATAATTTTAATTCCAAAACTTTGCATGATCCAAACCCACTTCCTTTTAGTTTTAAAAACATATGTATGTATTTCTTAAATCTCAGACATATTCACTTGCTAAATTTATGCATAGTCTAGTATTTAAATATGTTAGTATTTTCTAAATATAACTGGCAGAACAGGTCACTTAGGGTCGTACTGGCTGAATTTCAAGGAAACAGTAACATGCCAAGTGGATAATTCACGTATGGTCAGGAGTTGGAAAGCGCCAAGTAGTCTTTAATAAGTCTGAGAGTCAAAGCAATTCTGTCTTACTGTGCCTTGCACAGCAGCCTCATTAATGTAGAGTAAATCTCAGAAAATTCAGGCTTGGATGTTCTCTGCCAGGAAATGGTACATTTGTGTGGCTGCATTTACAAAGGGCTGTGACTTCTCAGTCAATGATCCTTTTATCCATCAATAATCTACCTCTAAACACGGTACAAAAATGCCAGTAGATTAAATATAAGTATAAAAAAGCCTCCTCTGAAACAAATGTGTATCAAGTGTGGGCTCAGTGGTACTCAAAGGCTATGTTTTCCCATATCTCACTTCCTTTGCTCACTTGCTGTCAAATTTAAGTTGCAAACCATGTAAAAACACGCAGCTCAGAATCATCACTGTCTCCCATGGAATCCCCACTGGATAGTCTTAGCACCTTTTTCAGTCATTTTAGCGTATGTATGAGGGTTTCCATCAGGGCTTTTTATTAATTATACTTTACTAGCATTGATAGCTGTTTTTGTGCTCACAGTATATTGTTTCAATTAGTGTAGCTTTGTGGTAAATTCTGAAATCAGAAAATACAAATCCTCCAACTTCGTCCTCTTTCGAAATCATTTTATTCAACCTCTATTTTTATAACAAAGTACACTCTCCTCTATATCTTGCTTTGTTCATCTTAGATATTATGTATCTTAGATATTATGTCACATAACACGTAATGAAATTTGCATTCTTTTTAAAAAATGATTGCAAATTATCCTATAGTGTAGTATGCATACTTTATCTTACCATTTCCCTCCCAGTGGACACCAGGCAGCTTTCAGGTTTTTGCAATGACTCACGATGTTGCGATGAATGGCCTTTTATTTAGATAGCTTCTCATGTGTGCAGATGGAGCCGTAGAATAAATTCCTAAAACTAAAATTTCTCAGATGGTGAGTACATTGTTCATCATTTTTAAAAAAAGTATTTTAGGGCTGGGGATTTAGCTCAGTGGCTTAAGCGCCTGCCTGGCAAGTGTGAGGTCACGAGTTCAATACCCAGTACCAAAAAAAAAAAAAAAAGTATTTTAGTCAATAATTCATTTTTTTTATTTTGATGGTAGTAAAATACAACAAGACAGAACAAAGCCAATCAAGACAATTCAGTGAAATTGGTACAGAACTTCAGAGCAGGATACCGGGACAACAATAAGCTACCATAGTACATCTTGTTATCTTCACAATAGTTGTCCATTCCATCAGGTACAGCAAAATGAAACCAAATACAGAACACTATAAAACCAATCAAAACAGAATGTTGAATAAAGCAAAAACAATCAGAACAAAGCAAAATAGTGAGAACAGTATTGGATTTCAAAGAGAAGACAGAAGGAAATCCCCATATTTGCTGTTTTGCATACTGTCATCCTCCCAAGAGATGCTCAGACCTCTGGCCCCAGGTCAGGATAGTCAACCCAACAATAGGAGCATTTAGCTGCTTTATGTGTCTTAGTTGCTATCAGCTCCTGCTGTCCTCAGAACCATCCAGGTGCTGGGTGGGGGGCGCTTTGACTCTCAGCCCGCGCCCCACAGGCTCATGGAGACACGCTCTGGCTCACCCACTGCTCCCTCATGCAACCGCTGCTTACCGGGAGGGAGGGCTTGTTGCTCAGCCCCTCAAGTTCCAACATGGCTGGATCTCGGGAGACACTGACTTGTTCTCAACAATTCATTTTTTGAATAGCTAACATAAGCACAGAGTTTAAAAAATGAATAAAAGGAAATTAAAAGGCTTAGAGTGTAGCTTAGTGGTAGAGCGCTTGCCTAACGTGTGAGGACCTTGGTCCTGTTCTAGTACCATAAAGAAAAGAAAGAAAGAAAAAAGAAAGAAAGAAAGAAAGAAAGAAAGAAAGAAAGAAAGAAAGAAAGAAAGAAAGGGCGGGCCAGAGATTTAGCTCAGTGGCCTAAGTGCCTGCCTGGCAAGTGTGAGGTCATGAATTCGATCCCCAGTACAAAAAAAAAAAAAAGAAAGATAGATAGATAGATGATAGACAGAAAGTAATATATCTCCCTTCTATAGCCCGTCCAGAGGTATTCTGTGTATATGTAAACATGTAGACATACATACATACATACACACTTACATAAACCCCATATGACCTGTGAACATGTAAATTAACTAGGAAAACTGCTCTTCCTTGGTGAGATTTTTAGCTTTTGTTTTTCACTATTATGTATGAAGTTAGGAAAGTCTTGCCAAAACATACAGATACCCCAGACCTCAGTGTACCATTTATGTTAGAAACACCTGCTAACACCTCATCTTTATTGCTCATGCATGCAGATTCACTGCGTATAAGGTACTGTGGGTGCCAGGGCAGCCTGAATATGAGTCCCTGTCTTGGTTACCTTTTTCTCATCGCTGGGACAAAATACCCGATGCCCAAAATTAGAGAAGGAAAGGTTTACTTATCTTACAGTTTTGGAGGTTTCAGTCCATAGTCAGCTGGCTCCAAGGCAGGGTGGCACGGCACAGGGGCAGCACTTCAAGGCAGCAGCCAGAGGAAAAAAGAGAAAAACAAGCCTCTTCTGCTTTGCATTGTACCCAGGCCACCACTCCACCTCCAGGGCCGGTGTAGTACTCACAAAATCTCCTTGCCCTCTTTTGCACAGGCTGAGAATATTTATAAAGTAAGAACCCTGGCTCTCTGTTGAGTCCCTCAGTTAAACTTCTACACTGCTCAAGTTGACGCAATGTATCAACCATGAAAATTCACCCCTTGTCAACTTGGCAATCTGACATGTTTCTTTAAGTCAGGCTCCAGACACAAAGCCATGCTTTTTCTTAACATTTTGCAACTTAACCTTATATTACATTAAAGCCATATTAAGGGAGACATAGCACTATTATAATCCTCTTTTATATAACTGATCACAGGGTTGTAGCTGGTATTAGAACTTCCTTCTTCCACTACCCATTCTGTGTTCCCTTGGCCTTTAGCAAGCACCTCATCAAGTCTCGATTCTTTTCCTGGTGGAGTGACCCAAATCTTCATTTCTGAAGGCTCTGGGCCATTTGTCATTCTGCCTGTATTAGGTTGTTGCAATTTTCCACCGACTTTAGTAACAGGGCATGGGAATACTAACAGGTGCCCTAAGGGGTCTCCTGCACTCCAGGTATATTCTTCCTTTCCTCCGTTGTGGAGTAGTAGTCCAGCTTCCCCTTGGTAGTCTGGGTCAGTCACCCCTGACAACACTGTGAGTCCCTTTTTAGCTTGTTTCCTCAGAGGCATGAGGAGATCAAAATTACCAGGGGGAAGTCTTAGCTTCCAGTTCAGCTACCACTGTTGTGCTTCCTGGTAGAAGCCTCCTCCCCTCTGGAACCCAAACTTCTAAGCCAGCAGAACATAAGGTCATGGGAACAGGAAGCAAAAATCTTGCTAGTGGATCCCTAGGGGTAATGGTGAGTGGTACCATTCCTACTTCCACCCCTTGATTCCTGGACCCATGAATCCTGGCTATGGGAGACACAATACCATAGAGTGGATGCTGATTCAAAGCATATATGGCCTTTTGAAGTACTTTACCCAGCCCTGCAATCTACTGCCACCTAGCTAGCACCTTAACTGTATCTTTAAAAGACCATTCCGTCTATCAATCCACCCGCTTCTGGATGGTGAGGGACATGGTAGGATCAGTGCATTCCATGAGCAGGAGCTCATTGGCTCACTTCTTTGGCTGTAAAATGTGTTCCTTGGTCAGAGGCAATGCTAAGTGGAGTTCCATGAAGGTGGATAAGGCATCCTGAGAGTCCATGGGTGATAGTTCAAGCAGAAGCCTTATGTGCAGCAAAGGCAAATCCATATCCAGAATATGTGTCTATGCCAGTGAGGACGAAGCATTGTCCCTTCCATGATGGAAGAGGTCCAGTATAATCAACTTGCCATCAGGTTGCAGGTTGATCACCTTGGGGAGTGCTGCTATAGAGGGGACTTGGTGTTGGCCTCTGTTGCTGGCCTACCGGGCATTCAGCAGTGGCTGTAGCCAGATCAGCCTCGGTGAGTGGGAGTCCATGTTGCTGAGGCCATGCGTAACCCCCATCCCTGCCACCATGGCCACTCTGGTCATGGGCCCCTTGGGCAATGACTGGGGTGGCTGATGAAGAAGGTTGGCCACTACTCACAGAATGGGTCATCTTATCCACTTGATTATTAAAGTCCTCTTCTGCTGATGTCACTTTTTGGTGAGCATTTACATGGGAAACAAACATTTTTGCATCCTTGGCTCACATGGAGAGGTCTACCCACATACTTCCACCCCAAATATCTTTATCACCAATTTTCCTGTCGTGTTCTTTCCAAGTTCCTGACCATCTGACCAGACCACTGGCTACAGCCCCTGAATCAGTATACAGTCATACATCTGGCCATTTCTCCTGCAAAATGCCAAGCAAAATGCATTACTAAGTGCACTGCCTGAAGTTCTGTCCAGTGGGATGATTTTCCTTCAGCACTGTCCTTCAGGGATGTCCCAGAAAGGGGCTGCAATGCTGCAGCTGCCCACTTGTGTGTGGTTCCTGCATAGTGTGCAGAGCCATCCGGAAACCAGGCTCTAGCCTTCTCACTCTCCAACAGCTGATCGTCAGGTACGCCCCACAAGGCCACAGGTGCATGCTGGGAAACAGAAGGCAGTATGGCAGGTATAGGAGCCACAGGTATCTGGGCAATTTCCTCACGTAATTTACTTGTACCTTCTGGGCCTGCTCTGGCTAGATCACAAACATACCATTTCCATTTAGTGATGGTCTGTTGCTGTGTGCGTCCAACCTTAGGGACTTGGTGGATCAGATAATACCCAGGCCATGACAAGCATGGTGACCTGGTGTCCTATAGTAAAGCATTCAGTTTCCACTAAGGTCCAGTAGCAGGCCAAGAGCTGTTTTTCAAAGGGAAGGTAGTTGTCTGCATATCATGGCAGAGCCTTGCTCCAAAATCCTAAAAGCCTCCCCTGCAGTTCACCTATGGGGGCTGCCAGGGATGCTGAATAGCATCTCTACCTGCTGACACTTCAAGTACCATTGGGCTTGCTAGATCATATGGCCCCAGGGTACCAAATTCTGTCTTGGTTACTTTTCTCTTGTTGCTGGAACAAAATACCTGATGCCCCAAATTAGGGAAGGAAAGGTTTATTTATCTGATAATTTTGGAGGTTTCAGTCCGTAATCAGCTGGCTCCAAGGCAGGGTGGCATGGCACTGGGGCAGCACTTCAAGGTAGTAGCCAGAGCAAAAGGGAGAACAAGCTTCTTCTTCTGGCTCATATTGTACACAGGCCACATCCCCACCCCCTCCAGGGCGAGTGTAGCACTCACAAAATCTCCCTGCCCTCTTTTGCACAGGATGAGGATATTTACAAAGTAAGAACCCTTCTTTTCCTAAGGGAACTCTTTCCTCTAAGCTGTTTTTTGTGTTTGTGTGGTCTTTTTTTTTTTTTTTTTTAAATCAGTACTGGTGATTGAACTCACAACTGCATGCTTGCAAGGCAAGTGCTTATGCCGCTGAGCTAAATCCCCAGCCTGTTTGTGTGGTCTTTATCTTCCATGTTAGGATCTCTCTTCAAATGTCTGGAAATCTTGGGTATCAGTTCATGATTTAATGGAAAGGACCAGCTGAGTATTGCGGTGCACACCTGTGCTTTCAGCACTTGGGAGAAAATTGTGAGTTTGAGGTTAGACTTGGATACTTAACAAGTTCTAGGCTGTTCTGGACTATATAACAAGAGTCTGTCTCAAAGAAAAAATAGATAACAAACTAATTATCTGGAGTCTCAGAAGAGTTCTGTGTCCTGGTAGGAGTGTGAGTTATATGGCTGTGTGCTTTTGTCAAAACTGCTCTATCTGTACACTTAAATTCTATGCATTGGCTTAAAAAAAAACAGCACTTAAAAAAAACCCTAGAACAGGGCTGGGAATTTAGCTCAGCAGCATAAGTGCCTGCCTAGCAAGTGTGAGGTTGTGAGTTTGACCCCTGGTACCTAAAAAAAATCCTAGAACAAATAATGAATCTAACACTGGAAATTCTGAGCAGGAGGACAATACTTAAAAAAACTAAAAACAAAGGATAAAAACACTTGAAATGCTGAGATAGTGAGTGGGACTTATCAACTTTAAACTTAAGTGTGGGACACTGGGGTGGACCATGTGTTAGTACAGAACCCAATATCCCTGAGTTCTTATGCTTTCTTTCCTATCCATAGGGACCAGGCTGTGGGTTATGCTAGGGTATAAGGGGGCAGCTACCCAGCAGCTTGTAGTGGGGAAGTGGCTTGAAGGATCTCACTGCTTCTCAAACATTTTTTATCCATTCTTTTCTCTGTTACCATTATATCCCCTTTACCTGGCCCCAGTGTCATCTAGTACAGTATCATTAATTTTTTTTTTTTTCTGTACTGGGGATCAAACTCATGACCTTGCACCTGCCAGGTAGGCACTTATACTACTGAGCTAAATCCCTGGTCCTGTACCATTTAATTCTTAAAATTTTTAAAAATTCTGTAATGTGGGCCCAGGATTTAGCTCAATGGCATAAGTGCCTGCCTGGTGAGCATGAGGTCATGAGTTTGATCCCTGGTACCCACAAAAAAATTCTGTAATGTAAACTGATTTGTTTCTTTCTTTGCTGCCACTGAGCAGTTGACAAAGTATTGCTCTCATCTCCTGTTTTCAGTCCCAAAGTTTTACTTTTTAAAAATAAACCTATTTGTCGTACCTTTTTAAAATTTTCATGAGGAAGCAAAGCTAGGTGTGTATATTCAATCCACTGTCTTAACTGAGAAGTCAGAAAATCAGAAATGTGCCTTTTAACTCATCAGCTTCTGTAGTATAGGATCTTCTAGAAGGAATTTATAATACATGTTAAGAGCAACACCAAAGCTGTCACAGTCCACCCCTTTGAACTGTACTTTTATTTCTAAATGGTTGCAATCCAAACATGCTTCTATTTTAAAAAATACAGTGGCTGGGGATTTAGCTCAGTGGCATAAGCACCTGCTTGGCAAGCACAAGGTCATGAGTTTGATCCCCAGTACAAAAAAAAAAATGCAGTGATCCTTTGTGCAAATCAAAACATTCTGAGTATCACTCCAAAAGTTGGAATTAAAAAGTTCCCCTTCTTTAGGTCCTTCCTTAGGCCCTGTTTAACATTCATTATGTTAGTTTAGAAATGATCTCCTCTGGATAACCTGTAACCTAAGAATTAAACTATAAAATTAACCACCATCAGCATATTTTAGATGAAATAGTAACAAACAGGGGCATTGGCTATTATCATCAGGAAGAAAATATGGGTGGCTGCTCTAGCTTTTGTTTCTGCACTTGACCACAGAGTCACAGTTGGTATTTATAACTTTTCTTTGTATCAGCAGTTCAGCTATTTAGGACTCATTTTGTCTGTTAATTCAATTAGTGGTAGGGCTAGACATTTTGGACTGCCAAGGAGAAAATTTAAAATAGAGTGTCCTTATCTTTTGCATTTCCAAAATGCATCTATCTGTCAATTCTAGCACTGGGGATAGTTTTGGTCTTAGCAATACTTATGAAAAGAGAAGGGTAACCAGGGCTTTGTTTTGCACTTCTATGTGTACAATAAATGAAAGTCTTAGGTGAAAATTTCAGCTGGACACTGGACGCTGGATGCTTTGTGAAAACTAAGCACATGTGGATCTGTTTACCAATGGGAGGCAGAGAAACCTGCCAGGGCTCAAGGCAAGAAGCCGGTAAGCATGTTGTTTGTTATCTAAATTGAGAAGCTTGACCTTCTTTCACTAAGCTTGATCCAGAGAGAGTGAACAGGGCTAGGGGCAGCAAAAGCAATTTTTAAAATATAATGTAATTCATTTTGATAAGTTTCTTCCTTTGTTGTTAGCCTCAGTTTTCCCTTCTCTCTTTGGCCTGTGTAGATTGCATTCATACCAATCTCTGCTAAAATACAAACTGCTTATAAAAGATCCACTGATAAAGATTGGTGCAATACCCTCAAGGAATATTTACATTTCAATATAGGGTACATCAAAACCTAAATGTTTTCAAAATTAAAGTGAATAGAACTATACTGATTGAATAACAAATGTCAGAATTAATCCTTTTTTACCCATCCTTGATTTTGAAAAGGTTCCAATGACCTATTAAACCATTCCACTGAATAAACTGGTCATAGTGGCCCATGTCTGTAATCCCAGCACTCAGTAGGCTGAGGCAGGAGAATCACATGAGTTTGAAGTCTACCTGGGTTACAAAGAGATCAAGGCCAGCTTGAACTACATAGACACTGTCTAAAAAAACCAAACCAAACAAAAACAAAAACCCACTCCACTAAATAGATCTGTAATATGGATTATAATTAGCGGTGAACCAAGGGCTATAGCCATATCTCAGGGTATTCAGCACTTGCTGACCTCCTATTGTCGTACAACTCAAAAATGGACTATTAATTTGTATTTCTATTACTAGCAGGCCCAGAAACTATGAATAGTGGGTAGTTTGGACATTTAGAAATAGAGCTCTAGTCTGTCAACTCAGTTTGCGTCTCAGATTATCCAATCATCTACCAAATTCATACCTGGTCCTTCATTGACCTGGCCTGGAGAACTAATGGTGATTTTCCCAGGTCTGTTTCATCTGCCAGTTTTGAAACACTTCTCAGTGCCTTTTTCACATTTGGAAATTCTTCAGCAAGCTTAACTTGAGAAGCCAACTCAGTTAAGGTATGAAGAAGTACCAAACACTGGGGAATTTCCAGGGGCAAAAAGGCAAATGTTGAGTAATGTCATAAACGCTAGAGCCCAGAGAGAGGCATGATGGTATATGGAAAGATTGCTTTAGATTTGCCTTAGGAGTGAGAGATAGGGAACACTTCAATGAGCCTTGACAGAATTAGAGTACAAGGTGTGATAAAACTATTTGGTGAATGTTTAAAAATTTATTAAGGTAAAAGGCACAAAATACTCTCCTTTACCTCAAACACATTTATCTCATTTTTCTTTCCCACTTTCTGCAGCAGTTCTGGAAGTCCTCTTTTGTGAGTGTCTATGTGAGGTGTGCCAGAAAAACCTAGTGAAAGCTACTAGCAGGTGCCATCCATCCAATGGGAAGGCAGAACTGTTAACGCATTGGGTGTGTCCTCATCTTAGTCACTGGGTTTGGCTCCACAATTTCTGTCTCTTCTCCAAAGTCAAAATGATCATGAAAGATAAATCTTTTGAATTGATTCTGGAAAATAAGGCAGTCACAGCAATACAACTAATGATAAGATCCTGGTTCCTCTGTTTTGGGCAAATCCAAGGATGCTTCCAGCCCTCAGATTTGGAATTCACTACTGTGGAGAATCCACTAATTTGTCTTTGCTTTTGCACATTTGATGAGAATAAGATTTATTAAATATTTGACTAAAAGGAGAAGTTTTCAGAGAGAAATAATGAAACTGCATTAGAGAATGAACTCTTTTCACAGAAACAAGTGGTACAGACCAAGGATTTAGCTCAGCCACGTAAGTGCCTATCTGGCAAGCACGAGGTAGTGAGTTTGGTCCCTGGTTACCAAAACACCAAACCAAAACAAAAACAAAAAAACAAATGGTACACTGACCGAAATGAATGATGCTTCCTTGTTAACCCCAACAGACCTAGAAGGCCCATTTCCTTAAAATGTTTTGTTAGCTGTAAATCTCAGTATTGCAAGTGTGTTGATTATGTTACACCACAGTAGCTAAATTCGTAATTTATTTCTACCGCTGTTTCCCAACAAGTAACTCAAAACAAGCTTTTACTCTGACCATGAGTTGGGACCACATAGCAGAGTTGAAGTTGCACAAGCCTCAACCTCAGAGTCTTGCTTGAAACGATGCGAGCTTTCTGAAAGAGGCTGGCGGTAGCAGTAAGAGGCTTTTGTAGGAAGGAAGCAAAATGACTTAGGCCAATTGTTTGGAAAGTCTGCCAAGTAAGAAGCCAGAGGAAATTGTAGGGTGGGTCAGGAAAAAGGCTCCCTGGAAAGCCCTTCCAAGCAGCTGTAAACTGCTGATGGGCGGGAACACACTGTGGTCAGTACCCTCTAGGGCTGACTGCTAAATGTGAGAAAGTGGACCCAGGACAAAGTTAAAAGACCCAGGGAAATCCATGCCTTTACAAGGTGTTTGTCAGTTTGTAAATGCTACATCTTTTTTTTTCCATATTTTTGTTTTTATTAGTATATGCTTGCCTTACGAAATGATTACATTCCTAGTGGGGACTTGGCACATACACAGAACACATCTTAATTCATTTTTTGCCCCTTTCTTCCCCTAACCTCTCCACTCCTCCATCTGTCGATCCCCTGCCCATTTATAAAAGCTGCTTCTCCCCATTTTCTCTTACCTATCTTATTACTTTGCTTTTTATTTATAGTTTGGGCTTCTCATGTAAGAAAAATAATGCAATATTTAATCTCATGAGTCTGATTTATTTTTTTTAATTTTATTTTAAAGAGGGTAAAATTAAACACAACAAAACAGAACATAAGAAAACAATGTAAAAGACACAGATTTCAAAGCAAGACACTAGAGATCTTCACTATCATATTGTCTCTTGTTTTCTGCCAATTAGTTGTTCATACCTTCACATACAGTGAATTCATACAAAACAACATAGCGTAAAACTGATCTGAACAGGATGAGGAAGGCATTTTAGGTCTTCAAGACCAGACAGTAGGGAAGTCAACAATGGCTTCCATAGTGATCCGGCCCGCAGATCAATCCGTGAGTTTTCCCCTGGAGGAAGGAAAACGGGGCAAGGGGCTGGGTAAAGAGAGAGAGAGGGAGACAAGTTGAAGGTTTCCAATCAAGCCTCGTTTATTGAAAAATGTTCCTGGCTTATAAAGAAGTGGAGGCAGGAAGTTACAGATAGGTCGCCATCATTTCCTGGGTCGGGTGGGAGAGGATCCTGGGAAATGTAGGCCGACGCACCGGATGCCCACAGGAGGGAGAGATGGAGCGGCAGCTGTGAAGCTATCACGCCGCTCCCTACACCATAGTGTCTCTCATTCTCTTCAAAATAGCTCTCCATGCCTTGATGCATGTTGAAGTTAAACAAAATAAAACACTAAAGCACTCTGAACAAAGAATAATAGTACTGCTGGATTTCACATCATGACACTATGGAATCCTCACTGGGTACTGTAATGTCTGTTTTTCTTCAAAGTAGTTGTTCATTTCATCATGCGTTATATAATCAGTTCTCATAAGCTGTTTAGAAGTTCTATGCATGCATGAGTATTTACATGTATTTCTATCCTTTCTGTATTAGAGAGAAAAACAAAACATAGCAAGATAAAACAAAACAAATTCCTATTAAAACATGAAATGAAAAAGTCATATAAAACCATAGTACAAGGTGATCTACAATGGTTACTCTGTTTTCTCTTGTTATCTTCAGTAGAATTGTCCATATCATCAGGTATAATTGAATATAGCAGTACATAACAATATTAATAAAAACAAAACATTGTAGACAGTGTAAAATTTCAAAAGCAGGTAATAATCAAACCAGAGTGGGTATCCTAGTGAATCTTGTCATTTTCAGTGTACTTGCCTCTACTCTCAGACTTGATACTATCAATCATAACAGCTTTGAATAAAATCTGTCAAAACAAAACAGCAATCTAACAAATCAGATTCAATTAAGATCAGTCATAATAAGACAGTGTAAGTTATACAGGGCTTCAGATTAAGTTAATAGAAAATTATGGCTGGTTATCATAATATATCCTGCTATTTATGGGATAGTTGTCTGTGCCCTCAAATCTAGTACAAGTAGACAACTGAAACAGAATATACTCAAACTAAACAGAGTGGTGAGAATCATGTGGATTTTAAATCCTGATACACTGTTAACAATATCCTCTGCCTTCCCCTTTTAGACAGTTTCTCCCCTTTCACTTTCCCAGGGTGCATTTTACATTTTGGGTCCCACTAACTCCTTTAATTTTTGGATTAGGGGGGCAACCTGCTATATACCTAAGTGGTTGTGAAACTTTTTACCCCTGGGCTTGATCTTAAGTTGTATTCCTTTACCTACAAAAGCCTGAAGGTTTTCCTTCTTTATAGCTAAATAGTTCTCTACTGCACAAAATATTATGTCTTTCCAACCTATCTGTAGGTGTTGGACAAGTTGCCCCTATTTATCTCTGGTTCCCTGTCACATAAAGCATTGTTTTCTCATATTTGACTTTTGGTCCATAAACCCTCTTTCAGGTTAATTACATTTCCTATACAGAGCATCTTGATGGACCCTATCTCCTGATCTACTCTGCTTTTGTTTCTTTTTGTTAGTGTATCAAGGCCATCTATGTTAGAGATTATAGCCAACCTTCTCTGCCTCATTTCTGCTATGCTATTTTTCTGCCATTGGTTGTCTATTTTCTTCTTCATTCCACTGTCTGCCCCATACATTGAGGCCTTTCTGCCACTGTTCCTGAAATCCTGATGACTTTTTTTCTCTCTCTCTAGAATGTCCTTCAGTATTTTTTATGGGGTTGGATTGGTGGGCATGAACTCCCCCTGTTCCTCTTTGTCATGGAAGCATCTTGTTTTTCCATTAATTTTGAGAGACAGTTTTGCAGGGTACATCAGTTTGGGTTGGAGGTTATTTTCTATTAGGGCTTAGAATACTTCTCTCCAAGCTCTTCTTGATTTGATGGTTTGGGTTGAGAAGTCTGTCATGATTTTGATGGGTTTTCCTTTATAGGTGATCTGTTTCTTTACTCTGATGGCTTTTAATATTCTGGTCTTAAGATGAACTTCTGGTATCTTGATTATTATATATCTGGGTGTAGCTCTGTTTTGGTTGTAACTGGCTGGAGCTCTGTATGCCTCATACATCTGAATACAATTTCCTTTTTCTAGGCTTGGGAAGTTTTCCTTAATTATTTCTGTGAATACCCTTTGTATTTCCTTTGTGTTTACCCCTGCTTCTTCACTCACATTTTTTATTCTTAAATTATAGATCCTCTTGTCATCTTCTAGCCTTTGTATTGTTATTTCCTGTTTCCTTGTTATTTTTAAGAGATCTTTTCTTTCATGATCACACATTGCAAACCTATCATCAAGTTTTGTTAATGTATCTCTAGTTTCTTTTAGGCAATTTGCCAGCTTTCAATGGAGTTTTTAATTTCCTAGTAATCTCTTTGAATCTGTTTCATGTATTCTAGGTTTTTTTTAATATTCTTCATTGAACATTTCTCTCCTCTTTTTGTGTTCCTACATTCTCCCATCTGTGTCTTCTTGAAAGGTGCTCAGCATTTATTAATCTTCTTATATCTTACTTTACTTGTATTAATGTTTAGTTTTGAGTTTGTCTATAATATCATGGAGATATTTCCTAATGTCAGCTGATGCTGTGTCCAATATTGTATGTTTGCTGTCCTCAGTATCTTCTGTATTTATCTCTCTTGGACCAATAGTCTCTGGATTGGGGGCTGGGTTTTTTTTTCTTATTTCTTTCTTTTGTCATGTTTCTGGTTTGTTCCATACAGGTGTATGGTGGAGGTCCCAGTCCCTTTCCTTGTTGCCTATGGTTCTTCTGAAGCCCACTGGCTAGGGATTTCTGCCTCTCCAGTTTGCTATTGGTCATTGAGGTACAAGCAGGGGTGGTGTAGTCTGGCCCCTCCCCTCTGAGCCAGTCAACCAGCAGGGGCCTTCACCACGTTAGTGTGTGCTGCGCAGATGGAACCTGTTCGGGATAACTTCATCCCTGGCTACTGGGTCCTGGCCAGGGGCATGACTCAGCCCAAACAGATCCCACCAATCTGCTCTGGGCAGAGAGCAACCAACTGGAGTCACTGCCATTCCTTGTTCAGGCCCATCCTGCCCAATACCAATATGTCATCCAGTCGGTCACCCCTTTCCTGCGGGAGGGTCAAATTCCGAGTATTCACTGTGAGTTAGTGCAGGTCTCCACACTGGTTCTGTCCCCTGTTGGGTTCACCAACACCCCCCCACTCCCACCCTACCCCACCCCACCCCCCAGGCTTTGGTGCAACTGTGGGGAACCCTGTGCCTGCGGGTTTGACCGGCTCCTTTCCCTTTAGTTTCTTCCTGAGTCAAGAGGATCCATCTTCCTCCATCTGGTCTTTTCCAGGATGTTTTATTCTGGCATCTGAGCTGTTTCTCTGAGAGGCTCCCTGTTTTGCTGTTTACTGATTCACTATCTTTAGCTCCTCCTCCAATTAGTTTTCCAAAGCCTTTGTTATTCACTGTGAGGAGCTTAACCTTCCTGAGCTGTAGGATTCTTCAGAGACAGTCTTCTTGTGGATCAGCATCCTACCCAGGTCTGGATTCCACTTGTCTTTTCCCAGCCATGCAGGGTCAGGGACATTATCACTTTGCTATAGGGTTTGCTGAGATAGAAAATACATGTGTGCTCTGCAGGCTGGAGTATCTGCTTCCTGATGCAGACCAAGCAGGGCTCTGGCCCTGGCCCTGGCTGGAGCGGCAGCTGATGGCTGCTGGCGCTGCCTGCCTGCTGCTACCTGGGGGACTTCTTGGTATGGCCTTGGTGGTCGTGGGCCCTGTACACTGAGTCCGATTTATTTTATGTAACATTATGGTCTCAAGGTGCAGTTACTTTCCTGCACATGACTCAAGTTAGTCCTTGTTAATGGCTGAATGGTACTCCATTGTGTACAAATACTTTTTCTTTTTCCATTCAGCTGTTGCTAGACATATAAGCCACTTCCCAGGTTTAGCTAGACTAATGCCTAGAATATATAACTGCCCCTCAAAAACAGGCAACTACAATGAACAGGCACTTCTTTGAAAAAGTACACATGGCCAGCGAACACATGAAAAATGTTCAGTATTTCTGGCCATTAAAGAGATGCAAATTAAAACAACATTGAGATTCCATCTTACTCCAGAAAAAATGACTATCATTAAGAAATCAACCAATAACAAATGCTGGCAAGTCTGCTGGTAAAGGAACCCTTTTACATACATTGCTGGGAATGTAGGCTGATGCAACCACTATAGAGATTCCTCAAAAAACTAAGACTGGGAATTTTGCTCAACTCAGTTATCTCCCTCCTAAATATCTTCCCCAAAGAATTAAAGACATCATATTGCAGAGATGCATGAACCCCATTTGTTGGTTTTGCTTTGTTTTGTTGAGACAGGATTTTGCTATGTAGCTCAGGCTGGCCTTGAACTCACCTCATAGCCCAGGCAGACCTCAAACTCATGGCAATCCTCCTGCCTCAGCCTGCCGAGTGCTGGGATTACAGGTGTGTACCACCATGCCTGGCTGGAATCCTCATGTTTGTAAACTTTTCATCATGCAGAGAATGTAGGCCCAGACACACCAAGGACATACAGCTGGAGCAGGTTCATCTTGACCATGCAGAGAGAAAAGAAACACAGTATTAGCCCAGCAGCACAGAGGGACAGGAAATACACTTTACTCCAGGGCACTTCTGCCAGTAAACACTCTTCTATCATGTAGGCCTAAAAGGGTTTTAAATTTAAAAGAGTAGTTTAGTTTAGCTTTAAAGTGTACCCCTTGATGCCCAAAGAGAGGTTTTATTTAAAAAAGTGAAAAACAGAATGAGGATTGTAGTTGCTGTATCTATATAAGTGGATTTGCTCACCATCCAAGATCTGTATTATAGACGCTTGGAACCGTCTCCACTTGTCTTCCTTGCTGTAACAGAATACCACAGATGGCATCTTTTATAAAGAAGGGAGGTTTCTAGGATAGGCTGTTCTGGTGTCCTGGGAATCTGACAGTGTGCTGAGTCAAAAGTGGCAGTGAGGCAGGGAGGGCTCTGGGGCGGGAACGGGACCTACTCCTCCTTTCCTTTCATCAGGAGTCCTCCAAGCACTCACCCACCGGGTCACAGAGCCAGCGAGGAAAGAGGCACCCATGCAGACTGTCACCTACTCAGGCAATCAGACTCCAACAGCATTTCGGGAAGGGACAGAGGAACCGCCAAGCCTGGGAGCAGAGACTGGGGGCAGCCAGGGCACTTGCTTCTTAAGCTGTTTACTCCAGCAGGTCAGTGAAGGAGAGGGAGGCAGAAAACGCTTTCCCGTGTGCTAATCTTTCAGACTTGCTGTCTATTCATCTCTGTCACGCACAACACTACTGATAATCCTGGAAATGAATTAAGATAATTGCACTTTTTCAAAAAAGTATTAAAATTGCATGGTTTTCTATTTGGGATGCTATATTTTGGCCCTGAAATCTTGTACCTTCTCATCTGTTTGGCTGTTTGCAGATGCTTCTCTCTCTGCTAGACTGGAAGCTTCTTTTTATTTTTTTAAATTTCTTTTGAGATGCGGTCTCACAGTGTATTCCAGGCTGGCCTGCACTCCCTATGCAACCAAGGCTGGCCTCAAACTCGCAGTGACCTTCCTGCCTTTAGCCTCCCCAGTGCTGGGAGTACAGGCGTGAACCATCCGGTTGGACTGGAAACTTCTTGGGGATAAATTTCTGCCGTCTTAATTCCATGTGCATTGCCCCCTCTTTTCCTTGCAAATAAACCAGGAATAACTGAAAAGTGCTTTGAGGCTGCTTTGCTGGCCCTATAACTATGGATGGGTATTAGAAATTGTGGGAAGGCAGCCAGGACCCAAGTAGCAAAAATAAACTGGTATCTGAAATTGTCATTTGGATATTATCCTAGTTACATGAGAACCATTGAACAATTGCAAGGAATTATAAGGAAAATGGAAAAGTAACCAAGCCTTTAAGGGAGCATGCCAAGGTGCAGATAAAAAAGCCTTCTTTGTTTACTACCACACTAACTTCGCTTGTGACTTTTGCTAAAGCATTCTACAAACCTGGAAATGGTCATCCCCATGTGCTTGGGTGCTTGGGAAGGTACTATATTAGTATCACTGCCTCTGAAACATCAAATAAATAAATGCATTCAAAACCAAGAATAAATACGATCACATAGTCTTTCGACTACTCGCATCATTTTTGTTTAGAAGTGGTCGATGGATGCCCATAGGGAAAATTAGGGGCACAAATCTGAAAGCTTTGCATGACTCTCAGGACCTCCAGCCGATGAACCAGGAGGAAGCCAGGGCCATCTGGAAACCCAGAGCGAATTCTATCAGGTGAGCAGAAAGGGTGGGATTAATGAGGCATCAGAGGGAGCCCAGGGCACCTGACACGGAGGAGCCAAGCTGAACGCTACTTTCTCTCTCTTGTAGATTCCCGGGGATACTCACTGGGCGGCTGTTTCATTAGGAATGACAGTGACTTCATATTCTCCCTCTCCATCTAGAACAACTGTTCAAATTGCAGTTTTGAGAGGAGAACTGGTGACGTCAGCACCCCCTGCGATATTTCTTGTTTGATTTCCTGTGGCTGTGGAGCTCCTGGATCCCCAGTACTAATCCCCTCACCAAGAGACTCGTGACTGCTGCGTGTCTGTCTCCCTCTGGCCTCTTCCTCCTGGGCCAATGCGTGCTCTGGAAGCCCCATTCCCGTGTCACTCTGGAGACCCAAAGCTACACTACCCAGTGAAGTGGTTTCCAGGGTGGTCCCTGGAAATGTCTTGGAACTCAAATTCTCTCTGTTCAGCCCAGGTCTACTCAGTCAGAAATGCCAAAGATGAACCCAAAATTCTGTGGCTCAAACATGACCCCACCCCCCTCCAAGGGATTCAGTTCCTGCTAAGGTTGAAAACTCCCAGCCACTTGAAATTTCATTTCCCATCTTTCAGGGCTCTCAGTTATCTCTGACCTATCTGTTTAGTTCTGCTCTACTGTTTAATAAGCACTTGATCTGCCTCTTGGATTACATTTGCCTCAGGGCTAGTTTAAACCCTAATTTATCCACTTTTATGCTACCCAGAAATATTTTATTGAAATATCAAGAAATAAAATGTTCCACGGGAGTGGAAATCCCTATGACCAAGACTCCCTTTTATATGCCAGAGCGTTTGAAATCTGGTAAGGGTTTTTGCGGGAAGCATTCCTGCATTAATTATTCTTTGCTGGGTACCAGCATCATTCCCTGTATTTGGCAGTTTAAAACAACATTTGTTATCTTCTAGTTTCTGCAGGTCAGGGTTCCTGTGCAGCCCGGCTCACTGTCTCTGCAGCGAGACCACTGCAGGCCCTCAGTCAGGCTGTGACGGTGCTGTAGACACCTTGCTTTCAAGCTCACACCCCGGGCCCCTGCAGAACCGAGCTCCCTGCGGGTTGTCTGGCTGGGGCATCGGTTTCTCACAAGTCGTTGGCCCGTTCCTTGCGCTGCGGGCCTCTCGCAGAAACTCACACGTGGCAGCAGGCTTCCCTTGGGGAGAGCAGAGAGGGCAGGCAAGAAGAAGCCCAACTTTTGTGACCTAAGTTTGGAAATGATATTCTATCATCTTTGCCTTGTGAATTGCTTTTCAAAAGAAGCAGTTCTCTAGGTTGTTCATTATTAAAATATTTGCATTATCTGGAAGGGGTGACTCCGAGAGTGTAATCCCAGCACTCTGGGAGGCTGAGGCAGGACAGCAAATTTGAGGCCAAATTTGCTGTAGCCCAGTCTGGGCTACATATTAAAACCCTATCACACACACACACACACACACACACACACACACACACACTTGGACCTGCGCCTATACCAAAACCTGTACTTTAAGTTTTTAATTCTCCATTATCCCTTCCTTATTTTCAGTAACTCCCCACAGTGCAGGTCCCCGTGCTCACAGCTGTGTGCAGGGTGACCCTGTACCTCACAGGGTGTGCAGGATAGGTACGTGGACCAAACACTAGGTCCATGTACCCGTCCTGGACCTGACCTTATATGAATATTTATACTGCTAAGATTCAGATGGTCATAGACGCCCACCTTCCTCATTTATTTCTATTTTTTTATTTTTGGTTTTTTGAGACAGAGTCTTACCAGGTAGTTCGGGCTGGCCTGGAACTCACTATGTAGCCCAGGCTGGCCTCAGACTTACAGTGATCCTCCTGCATCAGCCTCCCGAGTGCTGGCATTACAGACATGTACCTCCATACCCGCACCACCTCCTTGAATTCCAAGGCTCTGCGTCTTCATGTGCCTGTCATCTTCATATCCCATTCTCTTGCTCTTCTCCTTTGAAATGTCTCCCTGCTTGTTTATTTCACCCTTTGGTTTTGTTTGTTTATAAATCGTCTCCAGCTACAGGGAAATGGCTGCGTGGGGTTTGAGGGGTGTGCTCTTTAGAAGAAAGCAAGCTAAACTGGTGGTTATGTTATGCCCTTCCCCTTCTACCTTATTTCTGCCTGAAATGCTGCTGCAGTACTGTGGGACAAGTGTCCACTCGTCATCCTGCAGCCCTGAAGTGACCAGCCAGGGATTGAGTCTGTAATGAGAGTGGCTGAGAGTCTGCCCTGCAGCCACGTGGTGCGGGCCTCAGACTAGCCCTGGAGCAACTGGACTCAGGCCTCCTGCTTCATGGGAAAAGTAAAGTGCTTACTTACCCTTTAAACTACTATTACTGGATATTTCATTATTCTCTAAAGAATAATGAGCTGGGCGTGGTGGTGCACGCCCGGAATCCCAGCACTCTACAAAGCTGAGACAGGAGGATTACAAGTTCAAACCCAGCCTGGGCAATTCAGCAACGCAGTGAATCTCTGTCTCCAAAAGGGCTGGGGATGCAACTCAGTGTGAAGGTCACAGAACGATGTTAATAATATGTATTTGGTAGTAAACAAAGGGTACAGCAACGTAGAGCTTACATGCCAGTGGAAATACCCAAAGGGGTCAGGGGACAGGGTCCCATTTAAAGGAGAAGTGAGGGTGACTGCCAAAAGTTATTCTGAAACAGTGACCCTTGGCCCCAAGGTGGTTCCTGTTCTAGGACTGGACAGACAGTGGGGAGCAGATGTCCTTACAGACACGGCTGTGGTCCGGGCGGTCTATAGGACAGTGCTTGTCATCAGTGTGCGAATGTGAGATGCCTGCTTCTGTTTCGTTTGCTCCATTGTTAGGGCCCGAATAAGCAGCTCCATTTTGATTCTCTGAACTTTCCCACACGCAGCCAAACCTAATTCCCAACACTAAGTCCTCCATCCTTTTGTTTAAAAATTTCTAAAGCCCTTCTTTCAGGTCTCCTATCATCCTAACACTTGTTTCAATTTTTAGTTACAAATTTATCTACAGCTATATTTTATATTGAATTAATTCGGTTTAAAGAAAAGCTTGATTCATTACAAAAATGACCCATATTTTGTCATTTTCTAGCTCTTGCAAAACTTAGAGGTCATTTGCTCATTCAGTACTATCTGAACAAATTCTACTAAATTTGCTTGCTTGTTTCTCATCTATGTCCCTGACCGAAAGAAGGCCAGGGAGGTTGTCATGGTCTTCTCCGTATTAGTGTCAGCTAAGCAGTACCTGCCACATCAGAGGCAAATGTGCCGTTAATCAGTGGATGGGTGTAGTTAGCTAAATTTACCTAATGTGTGACGAAGCTGAACCCAGAGAGGGCATAGCTTATCCAGCCCTATAAACCCATTCAACCATTTGGGATCCATATGCACAATTATTTCCTAAGTTTCAACAGATGAGAGCCAAGGTCTGCTGAGTTTTGGTCCCTGGCTCTTTTCAGAGCAATAGACTGACGACTGCTTATGATCAACTGCAAGATGATTCTTCACTAGAGAAATAATTGATGATATAGTACAGCTTGTTCTCTTGTACATGTAAAATAAAGTTCAATTCCTAGAAATGTCATTTAGACGTAACCTTACAGGAAAGAGAAGGAAAGGAAATTAAAAACTGGGGCTGGGGAGCAGGGGAGAGCTCGCCCTTTGTGTATCATTCTACCATGTGTTCACAATAGTTTCCTCTCACAATGACCAGATTGCTCTGCGTGCTTGTCTGGGATTCTCAGCTACTTCGTGGGGACACTCGGGGTCTCTCATTTTAAAATCTGTGCCCTTACTGGACCAGATACTACTGGGTAAGAATAAATTGTTATACTGCCTACAACTTGCATCTAACTGACTTCATCAACCTCAGAAGCACAGAGCTGTTGATAGCTAACGAGAACATTCCCGCCACCTCTCAAATGGTTCCATGTTGTTTACCGCAGCCAGCTGCTTCCGGTTTCACAATGTCCAAATTAGAACATGAAGAATGATGAAGCAAGACATTTTAGGATTTCCTTAATTCTTGTTCATGCATCTAATCTACCATTTCTTGACCACATAAGATCTGCTCGGTCTGTGCACTTGAGCTGAGCTGGTTCAGCTGGTGGCTCAGAAAACAGGGGGAAGTGTGAATTCAGAGAAGCAGATGTCCTTACATGGGATGATATCACATGGTCCCAAAATAAGCTGGGTCCACCACTGCTTATTCTCCAGGGAATTGGTTGGTTCTTCTGAAAATGTCCCCACCACACAACAAGTATATTAAAGCCCTTCTCTGTTTCTGCGGGATTTGGCTATCCGTGGTCTTACAGCTATTTGTGAAAGTCATGCCTCTTTTTCAGAGACAGTCTTTTGTGGAACATTAATATGTAAACCAGATACGAGGGGCCAGGCTCGGGCTTCGAGGGGAGCTGGGAGGCCCGTCAGCGCCACTCCAGCTCAGGCCGGAGTGAGGCCACAGGGACCCCTCTGCAGAATTCGCAGACGGTCCTGGGGCCCTTGCCAGCACGCAAGGCTGCGAAGCCACGGCTCTTCTGGGGCCGCGCCTGCCCTCTTGCTGCTACGAAAACCAATCATATTCGGTAAGGGGGCAATAACAGGAACTGCCTTTCTCTGGAAACATCTGGCCTGGAGATGGAGCGTTTCAGTTTAGTCCCTGCTCTGCCACTACTTAGATCTGTTGGCTGCTAGTTGCTCATCTGTGAAATGAGAATAAGACAGTTCCTGCCTACTTTATTTTTAAATGTATTTGTTAGTGAGGTTAAAAATTCCCTTTGATAAAAATACAATTACAGTATAGGATTTCTTCCAGTGTTTCTTCAGGAAGAAGTACAGAGATGGAGTTTTCATTCCGAAGTGGCTGTTACGTTCCAAACCCCTGTTTATAAGTGTAGTAAAATCAGGAGCTTGTAACGGAAGCCTTGTTAATGCCTGGACTGGGGACAAGTGTTCGTTTCCTTTTTTTCTTTTTCTTTGTTTGTCCTTTTGAGACAGGGTCTCGCTATGCAGTTCAGGTTGGTCTTGAGCTCACTTTGTAGACCAAGCTGGTTTTGAACTTGCAACAATTCTGCTTCAGCCTCCCGAGTGCTGGGATTACAGGCGTGAGCCACCAAGCCCTGTTGAGTGCTCATTTTCATATGTGCATAGTCACAATTTTTTTCCAGAAGAAAACAGGAAAAAGCTTGCAGTGGTGCACACCTGTAACTCCAACTACCGAGGAGGCTGAGGCAGTAGGATCTCCAGTTTGAACCCAGCCTAGGAAACATCATTGAAAAGGAGGATGTGGGATTGTAGCTCAGGGGTAGGGAGCTTGTATGTGTGAGGTCTTGGGTTTGATACCCAGCACTACAAAAACAAAAACAAAAAATCTTCACTATTTTTACAGAGTTGATATTTTGTTGACATTATACATGATTGGCAGAATGGGGGTAACCAGAAAAGAAGCTACAATCCCCCATGAGCCAACCTGCGAGGGCTGGAGAAGAGCACTCCTCCCCCACCGCGGGCTCAGCCCGCTGAGCAGAGAAGCTGCATTGTTTGATGGGCTTTGCAAATCTAAAGCAGAGGGACAATTTAGAGGACAATGATATGCAATACAGCAGCTATTGTAGATTTCCTACTGTCCTAGCACTGTTTGGATTCGTTGTATTGTTCTGTTTTATTCCCTTTAAAATTAAATTAAAAAATAAATTTAAAAATTATATATGATCCTTGTTAAAACACAGAAAAATACAAATCAGTGCCATTGTTCAGACTCACAATAAATGGCATTGTTGAAGATCTTCGGGAAACATTCTATGTGCTTAAGATAAAGACAGAAAGACACAGAGGCAGGTAGACAGGCAAATGTAGGCAGAATGAGAAAGAGATATATACTGCTGACAGGCAAAATGAGAATCATATTCCACATGCTGTGTTAAAACCAAAAATAAAGAAAAACAAAAAAACACACAAACTCCCCCCCAAAAATAACTACACTTGCATTTAACAAAGGTAAAGGAAATTGAAGTAAAATTAGAAGAATTGCTGAATTTTAGAAAATGTTTCTTCCCTGTCAGAGTTATTAGTTCCTATTTTTTTTTTCAAAAATAACAAGAAAGCCCCAAGAATAGTAATCATGTGACAATAAAATGTAATCACATTATGACAATACCTGCTGGCCCAGTCGGGTGCAGCGTGAGAAAACTGCACATTTATTCTGTCACCATCTTGATTTTTGTTGTCACCCTATCAGCACAATTTTCAGTGATTTATTGTTAGTTTTATATTTAAATGTTCACTAATCTTTTATATTTGTTTTATATTTGTTTCTGCACCCCCAGTTCTTATATCAGTTTTATTTGACTTTTAAGGACTGAACATCATCACTGAATTTTCCTCCAGAACCTGAGAAGCCTGGTCCCTTTCCCTTCATACCTAAATTGTAGTAGCTGTCATAATCTTTTATTGTTCAGTGAACAGAGACGAAACCTGCTTCCTTCTACTCACATAGGCATCAGGATTGTGAGAATCTGGAGGTTTATTGCTCACTCACATTGTGGAGCCTTTAACTGCCTGGTGCCCCCCTAAAATTCCTGAGGGACTTGCAGTCTTTTCAGTCTACTGCTCTTCCATTTCACTAAGAAAGGTTGTTGTCCTCACAGTCTGGGAGGTTGCCGAGTACCAGCCATTACGTCCATACTTCATGCAGCAGGATGAAGAAAATAGGCAAGAAGGGTACGCTCCCACCTTTAAGGGGATGTATCTGAAGTGACACCCAACATTTCTCCTTATCTGTCACTGTCCAGAACATGACTGTGGGATATGCAATGATTCAACTGCTGGCAATTGCTTAGCTCCAAATCTAGGTTTTTGTGTGAAGAAGACAGGATGGACCTGGATGAATAATTGACACGTGGCCTGCTGCTCCAGGAGTCACGCATTCACCCTTAGCCGTGTGTGCTCCGGCAGTTCGGTTTATGGCTCTGCTTTCCTGGTCATGGGCGTCAGGTCTGAGCGTCTCCTGGGAGTTTATGCCATGCGATGGCATTGCCCAGCTGCGAATTATGTCCCCAACAATTCATTCTCTCCCCACTAAAACCAGTGCCCTTCCCACGTCTGGGCCTCTGTCAGGGTCGCCCCATACCAGGCCCGGCTCCCCAGGTCCAGCGGTCACCAGGCCGGCCAGCTCGTCCTGCCCTGCTGCTGCCCCTGCACCGATCCCCCCAGCACCGTGGCTGGAAATGCAGCCCGGGGTTCCTCACTGCCCCCTTCTCAGCTTCAAGTGGGCCTCGGTGACCGTGAGGGCTGGGAGGGGCCAGGGGGCGAGGTCAGGCCCTCTCGGGGAGGCACCGTGGAGTGGGGCTGGGCAGGGTGGACGCTGAGGGCCAGACCTGGCTCTCTCCTGCCCCACCCCTGCCCAGTCTGAGGTGGAAATAACAGTGGGAGACGAGACCGGTCACCTCCCCAGCACTCACACCAGCTTTGCCATCCTCCTCCTCCTGCCGTGAGCTCTCTGGGCAGGAGGGACCGAAGGCAGGTGGCCACAAAGTAGAGTACAGCGGCATCCCCAGACCTTTTTATGTTTCATTTTGAGACTGAGTCTCTCTAAGTCCCTAAATTTCCCTGGCTGAGTTCAAACTTTTGATCCTCCTGCCTCAGCCTCCCAGATTCTGTTTTTAACTCGTGTGTGTTTTTGCTACCCTTTTGGCTCCTTAATGACAGCAAAACCTATCTGTCTTGGGATGGCAGATCCAGGGGCTGCCAGTGAGTCTGTGCGCCAGAGCCGGAGAGCTGGACAGCCCGCATCATGCTCACATAGGCAGGCGTTGTGCCAGGTGCGAGGGCGAAGCCAGCTCAGTGCCTTTACACAGAGTTCCCTGCCAGGGCTGAGACTTGGAATTCCCCGTGAGTTCCAGCCACAAAGAAAACCGCTGGCCTTTTGGATCAGCACTGATTCATGTGAACACACAACTGGTTTAGCCAGGAGTGGTGGCGCACGCCTAAAATCCCAGCACCGGGGAGGCTGAAGCAGAAGAACTGCTCAAGTTTAAGGTCAGCATGGGCTACATAGTGAGACCCTGTCTCAAAAACACAACAAAATATCCATAAGTAGGGCTAGATGTGGTAGGGCATGTCTGTAGTCTCAGCTACTTGGGAGGATCACAAGGCCAACCGAGTAATTTAGACAGACCGCCCCCCCCAAAAGGGATAGGACCCTCGGGTTCAACCTTTAGCATAGAAAGGGGGAAGGGGAGAAAGGTAAGAAGGCGAGTTTATGGGAAAGCATGTTTTAATTGTCAGTCACTTGAAATTAGTAAATTAGTAAACACTTAAGTCCATATGTGCCAAACAATGGTAAATAGGTCCTGATCTCAAAACCAGACATCACGCAAATGTAAATATGTACATGAGTGGCATAGAAAATAAATTAAAAATACAAGGACTTTTGGCTGGGTGTGATGGCACACACCTGTAATCCCAGGACTCCGGGGAGCTGAGGCAGTAGGATTGCAGATTGGAGGCCAGCCTCAACTACATAGCAAGACCTTGTCAGAGAGAGAGAGAGAGAGAGAGAGAGAGAAGGTGAGGGAGTGAGTAAGATCTGGGACTATGGGTACAACTTCATGGTGGACCCTCGCCTGGCATGTGTAAGGCCCCCTACTCAAAGAAACAAACAACAACAACAACAAAAAGGAATTAAAGCCTAATCATGGAGGGCTCTGAATGCCAGGATGAGGAACCTGATTTTACCTTGTAGAATATGAGACACTCATTTTTGAGCAGTCAATGAAATAATGAAAGTTACTTTTAAAGATAATCTGTCAGTAGGAAGATGAAAGGTATATTTTTATAGAAAACCTCAAAATGTCAACTATAGATGGTCTGAGGTCTTTTTTTGGGGGGGGCGGTTTGAGTCTCACTATGTAGCCCAGGCTGCCCTTGTACTCACATCAGTCCTCCTGCCTCAGCCTCCTAAGTACTGAAATTATAGGCATGAGCCATTATACCTGGCCATATTTTCTAAGGAGACTTTTCAGTATATCACATGTTTAGGAAATTCTGAATTCTTTTCTTAGAATAAGAATTCTGGAGCTGGCTGTGTAGCTGCATGCCAGTAATCTGAGCAATCAGGAGGCTGAAGCAGGAGGGTATAGGTGAGTTCAAGATGAGCCTGGGCTACGTAGTGAGACCTTATATCAAACAAAAATAAATAAAACCCCCAAAATTCTGAATTGCTTTTTTTTTTTCTTAGCATTTAGAAACTTGCTTACTTATGTCAGGGAGAAGAGATCAGGAAGAGTTTTCTCTAAAGCAGAAGACAGCTATTTTATTCACATTGCTGACATTTGTGGACAACATGGGGGACCACTTCCCCAGAAGAAGTGGAAACAGTTTTCAGCACACAGATTGAATGTGGGAAAAGACCTTTAAAATTGAGGACGAACAGAATCCTGAAAGGCTCATTGGTGTTTGTTCCTTTTTTCAAATAAGTTCCTCGCACAGCAAAAGAAACCAACAGAGTGAGGAGACAACCCACAGGATGGGAAAAAATTTTTAACAGCTGTTCGTCAGACAGAGGACTAATACCTAGAATATATAAAGAACTCAAGCACATACCTGTAATTCCAACACTCAGGAGGCTGAGGCAGGAGAATTGCTGTGAGTTTGAGACAAGCCTGGGCTACAAAATAAGTTTAAGGCCAGCCTGAGCTGCGTAGTGAAACTCTGTCTCAAAAAGACAATAAATAAATAAAGGAAAAGAAAGAAAATTAGATCCCCCAAATCTAAAGACCCAATCCATAATTGGGCATCTGAAATGAATAATGAATAGAACATCTCAGATGAACAAGTAGAAACAGCAAATAAATATACAAAAAAAAAAGTGCTCAACATCACTGGTCAGTTGAAAGATGCAAATTAAAACAACACCCAGATTCCATCACATTCCATCAAGAAATTAAGCAAAGGCAAATGGTGAGGCTGTGGGGGTAAAGGAAACCTTCTCCATTACTGATGGGAGTGTAAAACTGCTACAATCACTGTGGAGGTCAGTATGGGAATTCCTCAAAAAACTACAGCTGCAGATACCGTTTGACTCAGCTACTCCACTTCTAGGTATCTTCCCCAAAGAGCTAAAAGTGCACCGCGGGGATACGTACATTCCCGTGTTCACAGCAGCATGATTTATGAGAGATAGATCTTGGAAACAGCACAGATGCCCACCAACAGATGAATGAATAAAGAAAATATGATACTTATATGCAATGGAGCACTACTTTGCCATAAAGAAGGACACAATGGAGACAATTTTGGGTAGATGGCTACATCTCGAGGTCACAGTGAGAAGTGGTATAAATCAGATATACATGTTTAAATATTGTATTTCTTTTGGGTGAGAAACCCAAAGGGTAAATAAGTCTACAAAAGGAGGAGAGAGATTGTAAAGTAGGAAGAACGTGTTCAGATGGGAAGAGGTGGGGGAGAAAGGAAGGCAAAAACCAGAAAACAACAATCAAAGAGAAAATAGAAGAAAAAAATGCAAACAAAACTTTTGTAAATGGTGAGGGGAAGAAAGGTTGGAGGGAAGAGGGGGGTGTGTGGAGAAGAATGAAGCTGTGGTACGTACACAGGCAAATTCCGCATGATGAATGTGGTCATTCTGTATTGCAAATGTGCACAAATGAAAAATAAAGATAAAAATAAGATAAGTTTCTTCTTCATGAAAATAAGAATCTCACTGCAAACTAGGTACAGCCGCACAGGCCTGAACGTCAGCTGCTGCGGGAGCCTAGGGCAGGAGGGTCACACGCTCCGTGCCAGCCTGGACTTAGGAGAGCTTGCGACCCAGGGGGAGGGCTGGGGGGGAGGGCGGCAGCCCCGGGCTGAGTCCCAACCGAGGAAGGAAGGAAGGGAAAAGGAGAAAGAAAGCGTGTAGGAAACAGTGACAGGGAAAGAAAGGAGGAGAGGAACAAAGAAATATCCCGGCATCCTCATCTGAGCAGGACCATACACGCACAGTGTGACTGGTCCCCTTCAGAGTAAGCCTGTGGCCCAGCCCGTGCCCAGATTCCCCTGGACACAAACCCGCCTCGTCGGCAGGGCATCAGCTGACAAAGACACTCTGGGATGGCAGAGTTGCCACGATTGCTGGGTGACAGGTGGACCACCGTGCCGGGAGTGCGCCGTTCTCTAAGTCCCAGGAGGGCCAGGCTCTGCTCCGGGCCATCAGGGGTGGGTGGAGGGTGCGTGGCGAGGGATGCGACACGGCCAAGCCCCAGCTGGCCGAGGCTGCCAGGACAAAGGGCACAGAGGACTTCAGGCCCCGGCCCAGGGCTTTTTCCGCGACACCAAGCTGCACATTTGTCTGATACGAGGTCCACAAGCCTCTGCCACTGCATCAGTGCCAAAACCTAGACTTTAAGTTTTTACAAGGAAACATGATTTTTAATTCTCCATTATTCCTTTCTTATTTTCAGTAACTCCCCACAGTGCAGGTCCTCGTGCTCACAGCTGTGTGAGGGTGATCCTATACCAACCCCACGTACCTACCTGTCCTAGACCTGACCTTATATGAATATTGATACTGCTAGGATTCAGATGGTCATAGATGCCCACCTTCCTCATTTATTTCTATTTATTTATTTTTGGTTTTTTGAGACAGGGTCTTACCAGGTAGTTCGGCTGGCCTGGAACTCACTATGAAGCCCAGGCTGGCCTCAGACTTACAGTGATCCTCCTGCATCAGCCTCCCGAGTGCTGGCGTTACAAACGTGTACCTCCATGCCCGCGCCACTGCCCTTTCCCCACCTCAGCCACCTATGATCGATTCCATGAGTGAGAACGTGGAGGGGGCTGAGTAGCTGATTGACTGACTGATCGATGATTTGTGGAACTGAGATTTGGCCCAGGGCCTTGTGCTCACAAGCAGGTGTGTGTCCTGAGGCCGAGTGGGCCCCTGGAGTGCCCCTGGTGCCAGGCCCACCTTGGCAGCAGGGTGTGGATGACAGACCCCATCTCGTAATCAGCTTTGTGCTTCAGAGGACTCGAACCCTGGAGCCAACGCATCTTCCCACCATCCTCACCTCCAGTAACAACCTATTTGTCCTTACTTTTCTGACACCTGGTGGCAGAGGCTGTGCATGTATACACCCGATTCTGTTCAAACGCGTGTGCTGTTGGTGGCCGTCACCAAGCTAAATCTGTAACAATCTGATTATTTGCCCCAGTCTTTTTTATTTTGAGACTGGGTTTCACTAAATTGTCCAGGTGGGGCTCAAACTTTTGATCCTCCTGCCTCAGCCTGCCAAGCGCCCAGAATCACAAGCGTGTGCCCGCACGCCTGGCAATTGTTCTCTTACAGCTTCACCTTGTGTGTGGTTTCAGATTAGCTGTGTTTGCAGAACAAGCCACCCCAGGCTAAACCACACTCAGGGCTCAGTTCTCCCTGGCACGGCAGTGCTGAGTGGAACCCTAGGAACTGAAGAGTCGTGGAGAACAGAGGACACCATGGGCCCCAGCCAGGCTGGTCCTGCCAAGGGGCTCCTGGACTTGCAATGTAGGGATCTGAAATGTTTTTTGTGTATCTTTCTAGAAATGTCTTATGCACATTAAAGAAACACTGCATGCCTATTTCCCTCTTCTTTCACATGGCAATGTTCACACACCGCCTTCTCAGCAGTGTTTTGATTTCCCCCTCTTAACTTTCCTTCGAGATGATATCATACCAATATACAAAGCTTCTTTGTCCTTCTTGATGACTACATAATATTCCACTGGGGGACTACGCAGTGCCATAACACATGTAACCACCTGCTGCTTCTGGGCTGTACATACTGCTTCCGGTCTCTCCTAATGGTAAGCGATCTTGCCATGCGTGACCAGGTCTGCATGTCTTTACACAGAGAGATTATATCTGGATATGCCTAGCAGTGGAATTACTCGACTAAAAGAAAGTGACTTTGATAGAGATGACAAGTTGCCACCCACAGAAGTTATGTCCATTGACACCCCTACAAGACAGACACCCTAAAAAAAAATTAAAAAAAAAAAAAAGACAGACACCCTTTCCCAGAAACAAGGTGCCTCCTCCCTGGTGACAGCAGCGAGAGATACGTACAGGGAACGGGTCTCTCCTGAGTCCTGCTTCCCAAGTCTGCTACTGTCCGACAGACCAGCCTACAGTGGCGTATTTGGCTGTGGCAGTGGCCGTCACACAGTGCTGGGATGATTAGACAGTTTTGACACCTTTGAAGAAAACATGGAGAAGACAACAGACCCTACTTCTGTGAATCTCCATATTTAGCCATTAACAGATATTCATTTCATTTTGACTTGTTTGGTGGGAATTGCTGCCCGTTGGTAATTCTGTGTATTTGTATGGCTCTTAAATAAATCTATGAAGTGCATTTATATAGCAGACATGATTTATCCAGTCCATATGCATGGACTTACAGAATCACAGACCCCTTGTGACAAAAATGCATCTGAAAGTGTATCGACAGGGCAACATGGAGACTGTGCAAGTCTGTGACCAACTCACTTGTCCATTCGTCATGTGCTAACTGCTGCCAAGAGCTTTGATAAGAGTGTGGAATGCAATAGGTAGTAAAATCGATGAGAAAATGATTAATTGCATGAAAGTACTTCTATTAGTTTTCTAAGACGGCAAAAAAAAAAAAACCCCACAGATTGTTTGACTTTAATAAACAAATTTTTGCTTGTAGTTCTGAAGGTGAGGAGACCAAAACCAAGGCATAGCCAGCTCTGGGGAAGGCTAGAGGGAAAATCCTCCATGGCCTTCCCACCTCCTACTGGGGTCTGCAGTGCCGCCTGGGTATGGTCCCTGTCGCCTCCTCCACAAGGATGCTTCCCCTCTGCATATCTGTGTCTGTCCACGGCCTTGGCCACTGCATTTAGAGCTTCGATTATAACCTCACCTCAACTGAATCACATCTGCAAAGGCTCTTTTCTACAGGAGGTGGCATTTGCAATGATCACATTTTGGAACTGAAATGTATTTTGGGGCGCTGAAGGGACACAATCCAACCTACAGTAACACCAAAACAAAGGCAGATAACACACTTGTAGAAACCAGAACCCACTTAACTGATCAAGTTCGTCTTAAAATTGTGGCCTACTTAAGTTCCCCTGAATGGGAGATGGCGCAGGGTTACAGGCCTTGCTGCTGCCAGCCCCAGCATGATATAGAGAAGCAGTTTTATCCGAGTTGGGGGGCTGTTGGGAGTATTGGGGGGCTTGGGTGCTCAGCTCCTTGGAAGGGGCACTGGGATAGTGCCAACAAGAAACTTCTCTATAGCACGAGGGAGCTCTGTCCCGGCTCAGCTCACCGCCCCATTTCTGGAAAGAGACCCCAGCCCGGCCTGCCGTCACCATCAGAAGAGGAGGTGGAATCTCAAATGCACTTTCTAGGCCTGCTTGGCTTTTGCTCTCCCCGCCTTTGGAATGTTGGCCTCAACCTCCCCTCATGTGGGTTCATTTCTGGCCAGGAAAAAAATTCTCAAAAACCTATTTCTATGCCTTTGTTTTCCTACCAGGCAACCCCTTTCCAGAGCCAGTATTTCTGGAAAGGTAGCAAAGTGACTGGTTAGGATTCCAGTTTAGTGTCTGTTTGTTTGTTTTTTTTAAATGTTAAAAGCTCAGAATGGAGGTTTTTTTTTTTTATTTAAAGAGGGAAAAAAGCATGTAAAGGGTAGAGATAATACAGAATCTCAAAAAAAAAAAAAGACAAACAGCAACAGATCACTAGTTGATAAACCACACATTGTCCTCCTAGAAATAGTTGTTCAATTTACAAAATTAAAGATACAAAGTAGATAGTCAAACAGTGAGAGTGTAAACAGCTATGCATGCATGAGTCTCTACATGTATTTCTATCCTTTCTGTATTAGACGGAAAAACAAAACATAGCAAGACAAAACAAAACAAATTCCTATAAAAATATGAAACCAAAAAGTTGTATAAAACCACAGTACAAGGTGATCTACAATGATCTGTGTTGTTTCTTATTATCTTCAATAGAATTGTCTATATCATCAGGTATAATTGAACATAGCAGTATAATTGAATATAGCAGTACATAACAGTATTAGTAAAAATAAAACATTGTAGACAGTATAAAACTTCATAGGCAGGTAATAATCAAACCAGAGTGGATATTCTAGTGGATCTTGTCATCTTCAGTGCAGTTGCCTATACTCTCAGACATGATACTATCAATCATAACAGCTTTGAATAAAATCTATCAATACAAAACAGCAATCTAACAGACCAGATTTGATCAGTCACGGTAAAACAGTGTAGGTTTTATAGAGTTTTAGATTAAGTTAATAGGAAATTAAGGATGATTACTATACTATATCCTATTATTTTCGGGATAACTGTGTGCTCAAATCTAGTACAGGTAGAATGACTGGAACAGAATATAATACATCTAAGCAGAGTGGTGTGAGTAATGTGGGTTTTAAATCCTGGTGCACTATTAACAATATAGTGTATCAAGGCCATCTATGTTAGAGATTCTAGCCATCCTTCTCTGCCTCATTTTTGCTATGCTATTTTTCTGCCTTTGTTTGTCTACTTTTCTCCTTCATTCTTCTTCCTGCCCCACTCATTGAGGCCTTTCTACCACTGTTCCTAAAATCCTGGTATTTTTTTTTTCTCTCTCTAGAATGTCCTTCTGTATTCTCTGTAGGGTTGGATTGTGGTCACAGACTCCACCAGTTCCGCTTTGTCATGGAAGCATCTTGTTTCTCCATTAATTTCTAGTGACAGTTTTGCAGGGTACATCAATCTGGGCTGGAGGTTATTTTCTTTCAGGGCTTGGAATACTTCACTCCAAGCTCCTCTTGATCTGATGGTCTGTGTAGAGAAGTCTGTTGTGATCTTGATGGGCTTGCCTTTGTAGGTAATCTGTTTCTTTTCTCTGATGGCTTTTAATATTCTCTTTTGATATCGAATTTCTGGTATGTTGATTATTATATGTCTGGGTGTAGCTCTGTTTTGGTTGTAGGTGGCTGGAGTTCTGTATGCCTCACATAACCGAATGTCATTTTCTTTTCCCATGCATGGGAGGTTTTCCTTAATTATTTCCATTAATAACCTTTGTAATTCACCTGTTTGTATTCCTGCTTCTTCGTTCACGTTTCTTATTCTTAAATTATAGATTCTCTTGTCATCTTCTAGCCTTTGTATTGTTACTGCCTGTTTCCTTGTTATTTTTAAGAGATCTTTCCTTTCATGATCACACACTGCCTCAAGTTTTGATATTCTATCCTTAGTTTCTTTTAAGGAGTTTTGCCAGCTTTCAGTGGAGTTTTAAATTTCCTGATAGTCTCTTTGAATCTGCTTCATGTATTCTATATTTTCTTTATATTCTTTATCAAATGTTTCTCTCCTTTTTTTGTGTTCCTCCCCTCTTCCATCTGTATCTTCCTGAGAGATGCTTAGCATTTCTTTTATTACTTTACTTATGTCTTGCTTTACCTGATTTAATATTTCAGTTTTGAGCTTGTCTATAAGGTCCCAAAATATCTCTTAATGTTATTGTCTGTTAACATTAATTTAAAAGCATAGTAACAGAGGCTCCAGTTGGAGTCTGCATTTTCCCCACCATGATACAAAAAACTATAACTGAAGTTTTAACTGGCAGTAAATTAAATTTTTTTAAGTCACTGAATAAAGAGCTGGCCCTCAGCTAACCAGAGAAGTCATTTTAGCCAGCAGCTGCACACAGATGGTTCCTCCCTCTACCTTCTGGAGGGGATCAACCCCACCCCCAGCTGAGAAAATCCTCTATCAGAAAAACATCTGATCATCTCACTTGCACATTGCAGTAACAGAAAGGAAGTAGGTGGGGTGTTGCGGAAAGCATATCCGAGCAGGAATCTCAGACTGGCTTGTTTGCATCATTCTGCCACTAGGCATAGGAGGAAAGCAACCCCAGGCCTGGGTTTGCATCCTGGCTCGGTGACTCTCCAGCTGTGTTACTAGAGCAGAAGCCCCCGCCATCAGTATACTTCAGTCCCTTAGTTGCCCAGGTAATAGTTTTGGTTAAGTTCCTGTTACTTTTGTTTCTTACAAATGGCTGCTCAATTGTGATGCATATTGTAACAACCAATCCCCAACTGACAAACCATTCTGCTTCTGTACTTCCTGCTTGCTTATCCCATATAAACCCTAGACCACCAGAGATCGGGGTCTGACATTTGGGAAATGATTCCAATCAGTGTCTGTTGACATAAAATGTCCAAATCCTTCAGCAGCCTAAGCACCTGCCTCACAAGTGCAAGGTCATGATTTTGCTCCCCAGTACAAAAAAAAAAAAACTCCAAATTCTGGGTGTTGTTTCCTTGTTTCTGCTTGCCATTGCATAACCAGGCACAAACTTACTCAGTGCTCTGAATTTCCTTTTCTTTAAAGTGGATGCTGTAACATTTGCCAGGTTATTTTGAGGATTATTTGTCACAGTACCCGATATATTGAAAGGCACCAAGTGACAATCATAGTCATTAGCTACAAGAAGAGGGTTGGGGATACTACAACACCCCCATCCTGTAGTACTGGGGATCAACCGAACATGCTTGGCAGGCCAGTGCTCTGCCACTGAGTTGAGCTACATTCCCCTCTCTACTCTTTAAGGAAGAGCTCTTCCCTTTTTTCCCAGGCCACTAGTGTGTGCTTTTGCAGTGTCGTGCAAAAGCAGTGTCGAGCAGTGTCGTGGTTCTCACAGCCAGTGACAACTCTCCCCACAGCCAGCTGATTCTGAGCTTGCGCGTAGATACATCTGGAGAGGCAGAGATGCCCTGGTGGTGTGGTTGTCTGATTTGTGCCTAGAAACTTTGCCAACCCCCAGCCCAGAAGCAGCTCATCCCCCTGACCCACGGCCCCACCTGGGGCTTCCCCAGAGTACCACCTGTTTCCTGAGGCTTAAGCTGGATCGAGAGGAAGACAGAAACTTGGGAACAGCGGGGAGACAAGAAAATCACACAGTGCTGATTCTATCACAGCTCTTCTCTATTACTGGATTCTCTCTTACCCCAGAGAATCATCTTGCTGAGGGTAAAGCTAAGATTTCCCCCACTTCCCTTCCAGCCTCTTCCATGGCTCAGGGCAATGATAGCAGAATGAGGTGGCTTTGCTGGGGGTGGTGTTCAGAGCCCTGAGCCATGGTGATGGGGAGCAGCCATGTATGGGCTGGGCAGGGAGAGGGAGGACAGGGCCACACAGCAGCAGGGCATCTGGAGGGAAGTTTAGATTGCTCTATCCAACAGGCCAAGGGAAACAACTCCACACTTTTTAATGAGTGCTACATACTCAAAACTGTGCCATCAGAGGAGTCGGTGGTATGAAGGAGAAGCAGAAATCCAAGAAGTTAGGACATCCCTCCAGCAGTCTAGGAGTGGTGTAAAATTCTGAGCTAAGTTAATAACAATATAGATGGCCAGGAGGTGAGGGAGAGGATAAGGTATTTCAAAGGAGGAGCCAATGGACCTTTGTGATTGGCTGGTTCCAAGTGAGGAAGAAGATTGAAGAAGGATTTACAGGGTATAAATTGGTGAAACAAGGAAAACAGTGACAGTTTAAGCTGGAAACTTGAGGGAGGAAAAGGTATAAAATTTTAGACATTTTAAATGCAACTATTGTAGATATCTGGGTGAAATATTAAATGGGAGAAAAATATTTGTGACTGTAGCTTGGAAGTGGAATTAGGGCTGGAGAACAAGAGTCCCCAGTAACCTGAGGAGTCAACATGCCAGTGTCCTGACATGGTCGGATGGGCCAGTGGTTAGTGTTGGGAGACAGCTCCCCATGGGTATCTTGCATTCTGCACATTTTGTAAGGTGCTCACAGACCTTCATTCAGAATGGTCCAGAATACTTGTTTAATAAACAGCCTTGGAGCCAGGCATAGCAGAATACACCTGCAATCCCAGGATTCTGGAAAGCTGAAGTAGAAAGATTGGAGGTTTGAACCCAGCACAGGAAACTTAATAACTTAGGAAGACCCAAATAAAAAATAAAAAGGTTGGGGTCTTGGGTTCAATCTCTAATACCAATAGACAAACAGCCTTGGAAGAAAGAAAGCGTGCTTCTATCCAGAGAGAAACTGAGTCACGCTTACCGTCCAGTACATATGGAGCAAAAGTAGGTATATTTATGGCTCATGACAGAAGATTTAGGTTCCCTCAGCTCTGAGCTCCTCCACTACAAACCACAGCATCTGCAGGCAGAGTTTTGGGCACATCACTCCCCTGGGACTGAGGCACAAGAGGGGCTCTACTACTGTTCACGCTATTTGTTGAGCAGTGAGCAATAAAGTCCTTTGTCTTTGATCTCAAATCTCATGTCTTCTGCTATCATCACTGAAGCTGAGTCAGGCTAATTTTGGGCTTGGGATCATGGTGAATTTCTACTTTTAAGATGCGTCAGCTGAGACAGGAGCTGGGATAGAACAACTTAACCAGCATTCGGATCTCAGGTGACTCTTAGCCAATGGTGGACAATTATGAGAGTAGGAAAATTTAGGTAGACGGAGGTCGGGTCAGGCTACTGATAAGCTCAGTAATGAAGCCTTCCCAGCCCATCATCCCATTCCAAGAACAACTATCCCATTCGCGACTCCCCCAATAAGGGAAGATTCCTAAAAATGACATTCTTCAATATATGACCAGTCAGTTGCACTGGCCTATAGGATCTCTTCTGTCAAAGCTGCCGCGCAGGCGTGATCTTCTCCACCAATCGCCTGCCTTTGCAGTAACTATTCCCTCTTATCCACTGGCCTGGCTGGAGGAGCATCTTGGGCCTTTAGCCTCAGAAGCAGGCGGGGGAGGGGTGGAGGTGAAGCAAGGGCTGACCACAGGGAGTCTGGCCCAGCTGGGGGAGACCCTGAGGAAAGACACACAGCCCGAAGAGAGCGACAGACTTGGGCTCAACTCGGGGCCATGCTGGCCTTCGAATGAGGCCTTGCAGGATGAAATGCAGGCCCAGGGCACTGCCCTCCTCAGAAGACAGGCGCAGCCCAGCCCAGGCGGGGCTAGTGTAGTCCTGCAGTATACATGGATAGGAGTGGACCCCCTTCAGGTCAGTCTAGCTGGCACACACTAAGCACTCACATCTGCTGAGACCACACAAGCTCTGGAGAAATGACAGATGACACATGGTCCCAGCCTCAAAGATCTACGGCACGGTGGTGCTGCTGGGATAGACCCACGCACAGATATTACAGAGAATAATGTCTACAAGAATGAATGCATGTGCACATTCAAGTCCTGGGAGGATTCTTCCTGATGTGTTTGCTGCTACTGATTTTGTATCTGGTTATTAGAGCTCCAGGCCTCCCCCAGCTGGCTGCTATTGGCCCGCCTGCCAACAGCACCTTCTGGGACTGCGTTCCCACCCTCTTCACCTCACACAACCCAAGGCTCCCTGCACACTGGAAGCTGCTGGTCAGGTCCTCAAGCTGCCTGGGCATCTCCTCTGGGAAAAGATGTCCCCCAAGATCACAGCCTTCTCCTCCACTCAGCCTTGCACCAAGGACACCCTCCCATGGTACTCGCCTCAGGCCACCTGGCAGCTCCCTGGGCCTACGTCTTTCCCACTGCACGGACCTGCCTGGTCCCAACATGAAAGGCGTATCTGGGAGAAAGGTGGGTGCTCTTGTTAGACTAGCCTGGGATGAGACGCTGCTGCCGCCTCGGAGCTCACAGTGCTGCCCCCACACTGAGCAGCGACTGGTAAGTGCCATGGAAGAAGCAGGACATTTAAAATGCATCACCTTAGAGACAGCGATAACAAGAGGTCACCGTTAGGCCGAACTATGTGAAATCGCAAGCATTTGAATGTCTTTGGCACATGAAGCAGCAATTTCATGTAGTTTTAGCTAGCTCAGCTAAACCAGGGCAGTCTGACTTATAGGCCAGAGTCGTTTCCTGTGGGAGAAAAGCCCAGTCCCAGCCAGCAGATTAGCGATGCGAGAGCCTAGGAAGGGGGAAACCGAGCAGGGTGCAGGGGGATCTGCAGGAGAAGGCACAGGGACACTGCGCTCTACTCAGGGGTGTGCTGGTGCTGCCATTCAGACTCCCTGCACTGTCCGCTGTGTGGGGTGATGTGCACAGGGCAACCCCTTTGCTTTCTTTCTCCTTCTCCTTTTGCTTTCAGCTTGGACTTCAGAGTTGACTCCAGGGCTTTCACACTGAATCTTGTCCCCAGCCCACTTTTTAGTTTTTATTTTGCGATAGGATCTTGATAGATCACAAAGTTGCCCAGCCTGGGCTCAGACTTGAGGTCCTTTTGCCTTAGCTCCCCAGAGTGCGGGGATTGCAGGCCTGCGCCACCACGCCCAGCTAGGTCTGTCTGCCTTATAGGCCATAGTTTAACCAAATAGCCAAATCATCAACATATTCGTTTGTTTTCTTCTTCTTCTTCTTCTTCTTCTTCTTCTTCTTCTTCTTCTTCTTCTTCTTCTTCTTCTTCTTCTTCTTCTTCCTCTTCAGTTAAAACTAACCCCAAAGGGAAAGTCCTCACTTTTTAAAGGGAGATAGGAGAAGGGGAAGGGGCCGGAAGGAAGGAAGAGAGAAAGGAAAAGAAGGAATAAAGGCAGGGTAGGTGAAAGGAAGGAAAAGAAAAAGAAAGAAAGAAAGAAAGAAACTGACAAGCATAGTTTGCCCTATTGAGATTGTTAAAAACAGTCTTTTGCTGCCTTTATAAGTAGAAAAAATCCCTTTATTTATTTAATAAGGCTTAGTTTAAGCCAGAGCAGCTTTTATATGACACTCCTTGAAAAGCTTTGAAAAGAGAAAATGGTTTTCGTGTTTTGGGATAAAGCTTAATTTCTAGGAACATAAGTAGGAAACCCGAGGCAACTTTCTTTACTGAAGCCTGAAAAAAGTAAAAGGTTTCTAGTCCCATTACTGCAGTACAAGCAAAGTCATAATTAATGTAACTTACAAAGCAATGATTATCAAAAGAGATGTCACCAAGTCCCACTGGTCCAATTCATTGATCTAATTTAGCTAATAGCCACTTTGCCTTAGCCACTCCCATATGCATGCAGAAAAAAAAAAAATAACAACAACCAAAAAACCAAATCACCGATTCCTTCACCCAGGCCCCCCACAGCCCTGCATCAGCTCTGAAGCTGCTCAGCGAGTCAAGTCTACGGATCTGTGATCTACCGTCCGCAGCAGGATAAGAGACCAGCAACTAACTGTAGGAACTTGGATTAGAGCTCAGAATACACATGCACAGTTAAGCTATTTCTTTTTTTCCCCACTGACTGTCTTTTTGCATCTTATTTATATATTCATTTTGCACCTTATTTATATATTGTCTTGTAAGAGAAACCTAATATGTAAGGGATGAGCCATGTCAAAGCAGGAGTCAGGGGACTCCAGGGGCCGTCCATTCTGTCTTCAGACACACACACACTCAGCAGACATTCCTTGAATGGCATCATCCCGGCATCCCTCCTGGGTGGACCCAACCCTGGGATGGTCCTGTCACTCCTGTCACTATTGGCTTCAAGCGCAGCTTCAGCCAGCACCCGCCTGCCTTTACTGGAACTGGGACTGGAAGACCACAGCACGGGTCTTGGCAGGATCCTTTTCTCTTGCTCCTTCCAGCCATCCTAATTTCATCCATTCATCTTCCTTCGGTTCCTTTAAAGAGTCCCAGATCCAAGCAAAACTTTTTCTAGAGCGGAAGGGAAAATCTTGGTTTATAAACAAAATCTAAACTCCGAACCCTGAGATCCAAGGCCAGGCCACTTGTGGGGCACCTATCCATGAGGGTGGCCCAACTAGAGGTCATCACCAGCACGGTGATGGGTTTCAGGAGTGACCTGTCCCTGGGAGACCAAGTGGTGAGGCACCGGGGTGCCTGGCTGATCCTGGGCTGGCCGCTTGAGGACAGGGGCTGGAACCACAGATCAGCCACTTCCTGTCCTGTGACTTCCAGTTGTGTGTGGGTGAGATGCCTGATGAGCCTGGGCCCCTAAATCACCAGGGTGTGTTCCCCAGGCACACGGTGGCACACTCCCACGCAGCCCACAGTGTGCCAAGGTTGGAGGGCCCCATGCCATGGGCTGTTTCTCTCCTTACTTTCTTTTTTTTTTAAATTTTAGCCCATGTCCTGATTTAAACAGTGTAAAAGACCCTAACAGTAGAAAGAAAGATGATCGGAGACCTCCACTTTAACATTCCCTGGCTCCGAGCAAAAGGTAGATTTTGCGAGGATGTGTCTGTTTCTATATTTGGGTGCATCCCAGCTGGCATCCAGTCAAGTGCTCAAATATTTGTTGGACAGAGTTGAGTCAGGTGGCCTGAATGTCATTGCTTTTCTCTCTTCTTCACTGCCTTTGGTCCCCTTCCTCCTCCCATCTCTTCCAGAGGTGCCCAGGCAGCAGGGCAGGTGCACCTGGCGTGGCACCCAGGATTCCTGGGCCCTCCACCCCCAGAGGCCTGAGCGGAGCTCAGCGCAGAACTGAAGGTCAGTTTTCCTTTCCCTTCCAGCCAGCGGCAGCCAAGAATGCCCTGCGGAGCCCGAAGCCAGCTCGGCTCACCCGGACACACTGGGTACTTATGTGTCCGTCCTCCCCAGATTTTGGAAGCTCCAGCGGGAATGTGGCCTGAATTTAAACACTCGGGGCCGTGACCGCGAACAGTGAGCACTTTTGTAGATTCATGCGGCCTCTCCTGCCTTCCTCTCCCATGGCCTTGAATGCTCTGTTGTTCAGGGACAATCCGCTTGTTGTCCTCCAAGAGCAGCCTGATCCTGAGTCCCCCATTGTCTCTTATAAGAGCGAACAAAAGCAGTCTTCTCCTCCTGAGCACTACGCTGATAAAAGCCTGATTAAAGTCTCTTTTGTGGTGAAATGTAATAGGTCTGGGCTGGGCATTCTATTTGATTAACCCCAACTGGTCATTACACGGCATTTTCTAGGCAGTGCAGCGATGCCCGCCTGCTCCGGGCTGCGTGGAGGCCCTTTGAACTCCTGCTCGGCGCTGGGACACCCAGAGCTTGTCCTCAGCCAGCGGGCGGCACTGGACTCCTCCCAGCCTTTACCTTCCAACCTGCCCTCCGGCGCCTCCCCTGCACCCACCCGTGACAGTCCTTTCTCAGGCTCGTGGTGCTCCGGGAGGGGGGAAAGACCCTGACACGTTGGCCCAGGCTGGTGGTTTAGTGGACCCTTTCCCAGAGCAGCCGCAGTGAGCAGTGAAAGGCAGCTCTCGGGGATGCAGGCCACGGTGGCATCGGGGTCTGTCTCGGCCTCGGCTCCGGCTCCCTTCTTCCCATGGTCAGGCCTTGCAGGACCAGCCCTGGCCTGTTGGCAGAGGATACAGTTCCCTGGCCTGACCCTAGGGGACCCCAGGCCATCCCCACCATCTGTCTTCCTTTGCTCATGTCACCCACCTCAGTGACCGGGGTGATCAGGGGCAAGCCTGACATCCCTGCTGCCCACCAGAGCCTGAGCCTAACCTGTGAATTCACCCATTTGGATTCCCTCTGGCTGCCCCAAGCCAGGGACAGCAGTAGGTACAGTTCCTGGACCCCTAGTCCCCTCCTGCAGTCAATCTTGCCTTCCCCTCTGGGTCGTAGATACAGTGGAGCTGTGTCAGGAATCCAGAGGAGCAGGCCAGGCCTGGTGGCAGGGAAATCTACCCTCTAGGTGAATGAATGGAATGCCCTTTAAAATTCCACTCAGTGTCAGGGGTGGTAGCACATGCCCATGACCCCAGAAGGCTGAGGCAGGAGGGTTGCTGTGAGTTCAAGGCTATCCTGGGCTACATAGCAAGACCTCGCTCCACCCCCAAGAAAACTCTACTCTAACACCTTCCCTTCAGTGCACCCTCGGGCTCTGTGTGTACCTCTTCACCGCGCAGGGCCCTGACTGACAACTGTCAGTCGCCATGGTACATTCACAGGTAACAAGCCTTTGGCTTGTTATTTGCCTGATTTCACTTTTTCTTCATTTTAATTTCAACTTTTTGATGCTTCTGTTTCAGTTGTGTCTCTTTAAAAAAGAATATTACAGCTAGGTTGGCACATGCCTGTTATCACAGTATTCTGGGAGGCTGAGGCAAGAAGATTGCAGATTCAAGCCCAACTTGGGCAATTCAGTGATTCAGCAAGATTCAATCTCAAAATTTAAAAAATAAATTTAAAAAAGTAGAGGTTGCTGGACATATAGGTCAGTACAAAGGCCCTGGGTCCAATCCCTCATACAAAGGAGGCGGCAGTAATATCACTAGGTTTCATTCTGTCATTTTATGACAATCTCTGCCTTCCATCTTCGTTAAACTGGACAAAAGAAACATTTGCTTCATTTGTAATGTCAGATATACTTGAAATGATGTTTATACTTTTTACTTTTTAATTTTAATTGGCATAATTTTATATACTCACGGGAGGCAGGCTGGCATTTTAATACAGGTATGCGGTGCATGGCGGTCAGCCAAGGGCATTTGGGGACAGTAACATGGGAGGAACTTGATGAGTGTCCCTTGTCTGTCTAAAGACAGGTCCTTCCAAGAGCAGCCAGCAGCCACGAGCCCTCACCAGGAAGCTCGGCCATCGGGGAAGGCGAGATGGAGTCATGGGAGAGAGGTGGGGGCCACTCCATGCTCAGCCATGCTCAGTCACGGCATCTCCTGTCCTTCCCGTTGGTCATTCGCTCTGACTGCCCCTCCCCTGCATGAAGACAGTGCATGCACCTTGGGGTCTCACCGGTGCTGTCCCTTTAGGCCCTGCACCCCTAGAGGCATGGTCTTTGGTGTGGCATCACTGGGAGTTGGGGTTATGGTAGGGGGGTCTTCAGGATGCCCTTGAAGGGGACTGTAGGACCTCCCCTCCTGGCCTGAGTCTTTTCCCCTTCTGGACATGAGCTGGGCATCTCCACCCCAGCGCACACTCCCACCATGGTGTGCCACCTCCCCACAGTCCCAGAAGCAAAAAGACCTGGCAAGCAGAGACTGAGAACCTCAAAATGGTAACTAAAATGAACCTCTCTTCTTTGTAAGCAATAATCTTGTGGGTATTTTTTGTTTGTTTTGGGGGATTTCTTTTCGGAGACAAGATCTTGGTATGTAGTTCAGGCTGGTCTTGAACCTATTGTGTAGCCCAGGCTGGCCTCAAACTCATGGCATTCTCCTGCCTCAACCTCCTGGGTCCTGGATTTATAGGTGTATGTCACCGTTCCGGCTGGGTATGTGTTATAGTAGCAGAAAGCTGACCCGCATGCTGGGTTACTGAGTACCACTTTCCTTTCAGGAGATGCCTGTGCACACGCTGAGTGAGTGCACCTCTCTTACTTGGCCTGCAGCCTGTGTACTTCCTAGAGTCAGTTACCCAACCCTCAGAGGATACAGCAGAGTCTTTCCCACCCTGCAGCATTTTCCCACAACAAAATGTAAGCCAAGAAGTTGGGGCTGTTACAATAGTAGGACAGACATTTGAGAACCAAATGGACCAAAGAAAGGAGAAAGAGTAGAGATAAGAGGTGTTGTGGGGAGCCTTTAAGAAAAGCAGTTCACAACCAGGAAGTCAAGTGGAAGACTTTTCTCCAAGAGCAGAAGAAGGGATGGGTTGAGAGGTCATTCACAGAACCCAGGAAGGAAGCATGACCCGAGGCTGACTGGCATCTTTGGGTAAAAGACTAAGCCAAGGGGCAAGGGCGGTGGGGTTTAGGTAGGAGAAAACGAGCTTACTCTGTATAGGGTCTCGTATGGTTAACCTAGGAAGATAAAGTATGACTTCATGAATCACATGGTTTAATGCCATACGGAGTTGCTTTTTTTCCCCTAATTTTTACAGTACATAAAAAAGAGAATTTGGTTGGGACTGGGACTCAGTGGTAGAGCACTTGCCTAGCATGCACAAAAAAAATAGCAAAGAGAAGGAAAATAGCAAGAACCAATCTTCCAGGGAATTGTCCCAGTAGATGAGATACACTGATCACCTAGTAAATGAGTTCCAATTTTGTGAAGCCCAATTCTTCTTGGTTCTTTTGAGACAGGGTCAAACTATGCATTTCAGGCCAACCTTGAACTTATTATATATCCCAGGCTGGCCTCAAACTCAAGGCAATCTTCCTGCTTCAGCCTCCTAAGTGCTGGGATTTCAGGTGGATGTCACCACGCCTGACTATTGAGCCCAGTAGTTAAAGAGTCTAGTTGCTCAATTAGGATAGAAACTGACCTCTATGAGTATAAAGTCTAATGAAGCTGTTATAGTGGCACAGAGGATTAGACCCAAGGCCTTTGCACTGAGCTACATCCCAGGACCCGCCCCCTCCTTTTTGTGAGACGTTCTCCTTAAGTCACTAAATTCCCAGCCTGGGATCCAACTTGCACCCACCCCTGCCAGTGTGCTACGATTACAGGTTTATATCACCACACCCAGCTGCATGGTTTGGTCTCTGTACAGTACAGGGGATTGAACCCAGGGTCTTACACATGCTAAGCAAGGCCATACCACCGGACTATACCTCAGCCTTTTTTATTTTATTTTGAGACAGGGTCTTGCTAAGTTTCCCAGGCAGAGCTCCAATTTGCAATCCTCCTCCTTCAGGTTCCTGAGTAGCTGACATTACAAATCAGTGCCCCTGCACTTAGCTCCTACTGGCAGTTTGAGGTGCATCTTTCTACAAGCGGTTCGTGAGCTGGGCATGTGGCAGACACCAGAAATCTCAGAACTCAGGAGGCTGAGGCTGAAAGATCACTGTGAGTTTAAAGCCAGCCTGGGCTAGATTGTGAATTTAAGACCAGCTTCAACTATGTAGTGAGGCCTTGTCTCAAAAATAAAATAAAATAAAATAAAATAAAATAAAATAAAATAAAATAAAATAAAAAGATGAGGTTCTTGGAAGCAGGGGACAGCTGGAGACCCAAGACTGTGAAAGCCTCCCCCCACCACCGACCCGCCCCGGCAGGCAAGACCGTAGAAAGTCACTGAGAGCCTGCTACAGCCCAAGCTGTCAAGCTGCCTGTGGGAGCCGAGGGCCCATCTGTGCCTGCAGTCTAGTGGTTGAGGCCAGGAGCCACACATGCAGAGCGATCAGTGTGATGTAACAGTCTCCCAGGGAGGGACATTACACTCCACATTTCTATCACAGCATAACACGTGTCGCGTAGCACATGGTGTCAGTGGAATCATTTCAGAGCCGCCCACAGCGGGACTTGGGAAGTGAGTAATCCCAACTTCAGTTCAGAGGTTTTACCTGGAATGAGCCAGAAAAGAGATTGCTGCTGTCAAAAGCCCAGGACTGAGGGAAAGAGAAACCCGAGTGGTTTGGTGTGAATCACTGTGAGGCTGAGGAGAAAGCTTCACATTCTAAGACAGGTGAAACCGAGCTCAATGAGCAAGCATGTATCTGTCCGTTTCTCTTTTTATGCATCTGTAATTTACCTGCCTGTCAAAACCCACCCTGGAGCAAGCTAAGACCCGGCAGCTCTCCTCTGAGAGGCCCTAACACAACTGGCCTAAAAGGGGCCCTGAAATTTGTATTTGAAAATGTCTCCCACAAATGTTTGGATATGCAGCCAAGTTTGCTTAAAGTTATATTTATGTACTGAGATTCCTCAGTCTAAGGAAAACATTTGTATACATTTTTGTTACAATGCCTTTTTTTCTTTTTTACTGTATATAAAACATTGAGATTTGACAGTGTGGTCAGTGGTCACTTTAGTCTACTGCCTAGGAACAAGCTGATAATGTTCCATGAGGTCTTTCAAGAATTTGCAAGGTCTGGGCATAGAGAAGGCCAGAGGGAATTAATTTTCTGCAATAATGAATACCAATATTAGCAACATTCCCTTTTTTTTTTTTTTCTCTGACTTTTTGAGACAGGGTTTCCCAATGCAGTTCAGGCTGGCTTGAACTCACTTTGTGGCCCAGGCTGGACTTGAACTCACAGTGATCCTCCTGCCTCAGCCTCTCAAGTGCTGGGATTAGAGGCGTGCACCACACACCTGACCATTTCTAGATTCTTGAACTGGTGTTGTTGTTTTTGTTTTTGTCATGCTAAGTTCAAAACTGGGGCATCAGGAGTGCTAGGTCAGTGTCCTACCACTGAACTACTACCCCAGCCCCCAGATTCTTGAGACAGAATAGATGTTGGATTTGGAGACCAAGACTTGACTGGGGAAAAATCATGGTATAAAATTATCAAAATAACCAAGGAGGATTGTTTTGGTTGTGAGTAAAAATAAGAAACATTAAAAAAAAAAAAAAGCCACATTCAGTGATGCATGCTTATAACCAGCTGCTTGGGGCATCATGAGTTGAAAGCCAGCTTGAACAGTAGAGAAAGATCTTTTCTTAAATAAAAATAAATAAACAAACAAAGTCACTTATATCATTTTCTTTTAGATTGGAAAAGTAAGAATTTTTAAAAGGGGCACCTAAAGGAATAGCCTTCACCCAGTGAAATTTTTTATTCTCTTCAGTGAGGACAGCCTGGAGAGAAATGGAATTCTTAGGATTAGGACTGAGGAGTAGGAGCCGCAGGCTGGGACCAGCCTCAGTCTGAAACTAGATGAGGACACAAATCCGGGAAGGAAATGCCAGCGTGGGGGCGAACCCCCCCCCCCCCCGCTGCGGCCAGCTAACTGCCCAAGAGATGAGGAGTAGGGAGCAGAGCCCAGTGCTCCCCCTAAAGTTATGGAGCCCCAAACCCAGCGGGGGAGCCCGGGGCGGGCTCACACGCAGGAGCCTGAGCAGGTTAGGGTTACCGCGAAAGTAAGTCATGCAGCTGACAGGGAGTAAAACGGCTCTTGGGTGGAGAGGATTGGAGTGTTGGATGGGTCACCAAGGATGGGATTAGACCCAGGGAAACAAAGTGAGCTCTGGTTTTCAGGATCATATCGCATATCTGAAAAAGGGTTCTCACTTTTAAATGTACTGAATATACAATTCTCTATTTTAGAAAGATGTGGCGTTTAATATCTAGCTGCAAACATGCATGCTGTCGTGTAACCCAGGCCACCCTGCCCTTTACAACTGACCAAGACTGACTAATTCCTCAATTTGTTTAAAGTTCAGGGTTTTCCTCAATTTTCCTGGTGAATTCCCAAGGGGAAATTCATAGTCCATTTTAGTTCCCGTTTCCTGCCCCTGCAGAATCAGTTGTCTGGGGATCATTTCGTTACTTTGCACGTGACACCTCCTGGGTAAATGAGGACTCAGGCTCAGCTGCTTTCCTGATTCCTGCTGCTCACCACCACCACCGGGTCACACAGAACTGTTTTTAGGGACAGCAGACCTCGTCGAGGATGGCGTGGCACAGGGGTAATGCTGCAGTGAGCACATAATTGTGATAAAATCTGTTATTCCAGGTTTGAGAAGTTCTTTATTATGGTGACACATCACTCGATCTCTTTTCTGCTCTCTACCAACCAAACTCCTACTGATTTCTCATGTTCTCAGGGGTTAAGGTTCTTTTCTACCACAAGAGGCTTATGCGGAAGTACTGCTGCTCTCCGACCCGGAGGCCAGGAGTCCCTGCTCGGGCACCATGCCTTAGAGGAGGAGGCTGGTTGTGCTCGGCTGTATCCTGCCCGAATGCCAAGGGCTTTGCTCTGTGTGTGTGTGTGTGTGTGTGTGTGTGTGTGTGTGTGTGTGTGTGAGTGTGTGTGTGGTCCTCAAACAATTCTCTTAAAAGATTTGTTTCTGTCTTCAGAGGCATCCTGATTTACAAAACACAAACCCTCTTCACTTTGTCACTGTATTTTTTCCTCGGCTCTGAGCTTTCCGGGTCAACAGCAGAAGGGTATCTAGTAATGATCTTATGTTAACTTCTGATGAGCGAGTACCTCTTCTATCCCTCCAAGTTCAGAAGTGGGTCTAGCGTCGCCCAGGGAGAGCCAAATTATCTGGCGGGCATTTACAAACGCTTGCTGTGAACATCGTTTGGTTTAGAGACCGAGTTTGCCCATGCTGCTAAGAATGGAAGCTCCGGGGTGGGTCAGGGTGGCCCTGAGGATAAACACCGGGAGAGAAGGTACAGCAGGGACAATGAGCTTCATGTCAGCCCAGGGGAGGCTGGAAAAGAGACGCCACAGCCGGCCAAGAGGGCTTTTCCCTGTGTTTCTCTCAACCATCTGTTTCAAACCGTGTCGCAGCCTCCCGCTGGAAAGGTCGGGTGAGCGTGTGGGTAAAGCCTAATGTTGGTGCCACATGCTGCAGCACATGCAGCTGCTCTTGGCTTGGTCACGCCTGGGTTTGCACCCAGGACCCTCAAGAGCTCTGTGCATTATGGTAATTAGCCATCTGCCACAGCCTTCCAGCACTGGCTGTTCACAAAAGGAAGCCAGGAGGCTCCTGGCAGCAGCAGCCCTGGAGGTGTGGGAGGCACCTGGCTGCTGGCCTCAGCCCGGCCCTGCCCAACACTGAGGAGCCTGGAAGGGAGCTGGCCTAGCACTGCGCTGAACAGTGTGGCTCTAGGGACCCCTGGGAAGGAGGCGAGCACCTCCCCGCTGACACATCAGCTGCCATCAGCTCAAAGACCGAGCAGAGCAGCCAAGCCAGCCTGCCAAGGCAAGGAGCACTTTGAGTTCCCTTCAGAGCCCAAAGAGACACTCTTTGTTTGAAAGCAGCTTTTCCTTTGGGGACTGGGGGACTGGAGGTAGCCAGATTGGTGATATTTACAAAATTATGCATATGTATGTAGATATTAGTAGTAGAGAATTAGTAGTAACTGCTTATACCCTAAAACTATAAATGGTACATGGCAGCAATAGACAGCCCCATGTTTGTGTAGTAATCTCAAGACCCATAAATACCTGTTGGTAGAAATGTTGTCATGAACAACCCTTAAGGGTAAAATTTTTCATTTTTTATTGTTTGTTGGTCAGTTGATTTTTTTTCACTGTACTGGGAACTGAACCCAAGGCCTTATGCACAGTAGGCAAAACTACAGTATCTCAAAGCTGCATTTGCACCTTCAACTTTCATTTTAAATGTGTGTAGATGTACGTGTGTAAGCTGTGGTGTAATCTGGAATTCCTAAGTATATATTTATACCTCTCTGCAATATAACCCTTAAGCCTTTTAAGAGTTTTTAAACTTTAAATCTGCATAAATATATACATGAAAATAGCACTGCATCTGCCTGAGGAGGGGCGGCATGTGGAACTCAGGATTTGGGAAATGGTTCCAATCCCAGTTCTGCCACCCCGTACGTGCATGGTCCTACTCTGGGGAGCACTGTATTCACTGTAGCAAGAAAAGGAGAATAAAATGCACCTCAGGCTCTTGGGAACATTGGCTGAACTGAGCAGCAGAGCTCAAGGAAGACTAGAAATATAGAAGTGGTGTGGTGATGTGTGCAGGAGGGAGCCAGAGGTAGGAGCCATTCAGAGTGGGTGAAAACATGTAAAACTGAAGTGTGATTACACCTGAGACTGTAGGGGCAAAGCCAGAGGTGTGTGCAAGTGTCCTGGGGCATGCACAGAGAAGCACCTGCATGGTTGAGAAGCTGGGAGGTCAGGGAGGGGGGCACTGTGGTGTTCCTTTGTGTCTCACTTGAAGGAAGCATGTGTGAGCCCAGGGATCAGGCATTTCAAGGTTCACAAACAGCCCCTATCCGGGCATGAACATGTCAAGTGTGTCCTGGTGGGGAGACTGGCGTGGTGAGAGCCTCAGGTCATGACAGAGATGGGGGAGCAAGGGGCCACACTGATGAGTGAGGGGTTCACCCTGCAGCCAGGGGCAGCCACACAGGGTTTGAAGCAGAGGAATTAAGAAATCAAGCAGGTTTGAAAGAGGCCAGTCTGAAAACTAAGATGGGGCAGGAAGCAGGTGCAGCAGGAGGCCAGGAAAGTGGTGACCATGACACACAGTAGCCGTGGGGAGGAAGGAGTGAGTTCCAGAGTGAAGTGGGGGAGAACTTGTATGGCTTTGGGGCAAGAGAGGGAAGGAGTTTATAGCTTTATTAGTGGGCTAGAGATGTGCACTGAGCAGAGATGGAAAGTGCAGGAGGAAGTGCAGCTCTGAGTGTGTGGGGCTTTCTGTTGCCACCCTTGCTGTGAGGTGACCACACAGCCTCAGGGGGGATGCATCTGGACAGGAGCGAGAGGAGCTCACACATGCGTGTGCACATGCACACACACGCACATGCACACAGGCACACACAGCCCTCACCCTCAGTGAAGCCAACTAGCCAGGGAGTGTCAGGATCGAATACCAGGAAAGGGCCAATGCACACGCACCTGACCTGGGCCCGCGTCCCCTCCTGCTCCGCTGTGCTGTCCCCGGCCCTCTCTGGAACATGCCAAGCACGCACCCCTCAGAGCTGCAGCCCCAGCTGTTTCCTCTGCCCAAATATCCTCTCCCAGATGCCACTGTCCTAACTTCACTTCATTCAAACTACTGCTTAAACCTCAGGGCAGGTGCTCGCTGCACCCCAAGCCCCTCATCTTCTCGCATGCCTTTATTGATTCTTGTTGCCCATGTGAGAATGTGTGCCCCACAGGGCTGGGGCCCCTTGGCTGATGGTCACTGGCAGAAGATAACAAGCACTTAGAATAGCACCTGGTTTGTTGAGTGAATGAATCTTAATATGAGAAACAAAGTTTGATTAAGAATATATCTTTAGCCAGAAACAGTGGCACACAAGAGACCCAGGCAGGAGGATTACAGGTTGCCTGGGCAACTCAGCAAGACCTTATCTCAGAAAAAAAGAGAGAGGGGGAGAGAGAGAGAGAGAGCCAGGCATAATCATGTACACCTGTAGTCCTAGCATTCGGTACGCTGAGGCAGGAGGATTTCTGCAAGTACAAGTCCAGCCTGGGCTACATAGTTAATTCAAGGTCAGATTGGCAGATATGGTGAGACCTTATCTCCAACAAACAAACCTAATAATAATTGTTATAAATTTTTTAAATGAAAAGGGTTGGGGGTAGAGCTTAGTAGTAGCACATCCCTGGGTTTGATCCCCAGTACCACTACCACCCCCAAATTCAAGAAGGGCACACTCTTCAAGTCCCAGACACTCAGGAAGGGCTGAGACAAGAAAATCACAAATACAAGGACAGCTTAGCAGGATTCCATCTCAAAATCAAAAAGTAGAAAGCACCAGAGATGTGCTCAGCCTTGGGCTAAGCCCTGGTACCAAAAGGGAAAAAACAAAAGACTGAAAGAAAGGAAAAATTATAAGTGTATTTTAGTATATATTTCACAAAATGACAGCTGCGGTTATTGTTAGAGCAAAGTATGAGCCAAATATTTCTTATTTGGGAGGGTGTATAATTTTTCTGACAAATTGTTGGATGGCATGCTACAACTTAGGCTAATTCCTATCTAACTTTTATGGTATGACCATAAAAAGGATTACATTTGCAAAAATATTTGCGATCCTGTCAGTTTTCCCAAGCCCTACTCTGTCTCTTTGCAAAAACAATCTTTATTTTTTTATTTGAGTTTTCAAATTTTTATTGGTACATATTTGCCATACACAATGATCACATTCATCATAGAGAACTTGGACCTTTACACAATATACTTTAATTCTTCCTTTCCCCATTTCCCTTCCCCTCTGCATGTACGAAAGCTTTGTCTTCATTTTCCCCCTCCGTTCTCTTTTTGAAATCGCTTTTGCTTTCCTCCCCTCCCTGCCCCGCTCCCCTTCCCACGTGAACAAGCTCTTCCTACTTCCTGATACCCACCCTCCATCTCGCTCTTCTTTACCCTTTAGGTTTCTCACCAAAAAGAGACAATGTGGTATTTACACTCATGTATCTGACTTGACGTTATGGTCCCAAGGTGAATCCATTACCTAAGAATGACTTAAGTTTACGTTTCCTTATGGCAGACTAGTGCCCCACTATACATAAGTAACCACTCATCTGCTGATGGGCATGCAGACTGCTCCCAACGTTCAGCTATTATAAATGTGCTGCTGTAAGCATAGATAAATATAATCTTGAGGTATAATTGATATCCAGTGAAGTGCTCAGAGCTTAAGTGTACTATGCAATCGGTTTCAGGAATTCACATTAAGATAGAACATTTAACACCCCAGAAAGCTCCTTCAGCACCCCTTCCCCAAGCAGGCTCTTATCAGATTTCTCCTGCAGTAGGTTACTTTCTCCTGTTCTAGAATTGCAAGCGAATTGATTGACACAATGCGTAGTTCTCTGTGTCCAGCATGTGTCTCTGAGCGTAGCGTGCTGAGATCCATCAGGCCGTCACTCGTTTTATAGCTCATTTCTTTTTAGTCCTCAGTCAGGTTCTAAGGCCTTTTCCTGTCATTCTGTTACCACCTTTTTGGATTTGTTTCTGATTGCTCCTTGGTCTGACAGTGGCTTTGTTTGTGGGACAAATGTCATTTCGTCTTCACTTTCATGACATTGAGAGAAAAGTATATGGCTAGACGTTACTAAATTGCTTATATAAAAGAATGTTTGTAGTACAAACTAATTTAGCAATAGTCTCTCTCTCTCTCTCTCTGTCTCTCTCTCTCTCTCTCTCTCTCTCCCCTAACTGATCCCAAGATCTGCCCCTGAGCTACATCATCCATTCTTCTTTCTTATTTTATTTCTAATTTCAAGACCAGATCTTACTAAGTCCCTACATTGCCCAAGCTGGTCTCAAATTTGCCAAGTCCCACGTCAACTTCCCAGAGTGAATAATTACTCTACTAGTGACTATTTTCATGTTTTGACACCTTTGGTTTACAAAGCATCTTGTAACTGTGATAATGGGTGCTTGTACAACCAGACCCTTCCTCCCGTGTGTGCACTGGTGAGTGTGTGTGTGATGATACTTACACACCCACTGCCAGGGAATGGCCTGTTTCTTGCTATGGTTCATTTAAGACCGTAACTGTGCAGAACACTGGCGCTAAACATTTATTTGATCCATCTGTATGAAATTGCCCGTATCTGAGCATTTCTGATTGACACAAGCATGTGGGACATTGTAGTGAGTTTTTTATTTTACTTTTTTGATTGATGTACTATTTGTACATATTTATGAGGGACAAATGTTTTTGATTCATATATATTGGGTGGCTTAGTAGTTTTTATCTTGGAGGTTGCTACTTACTAGTGAAATCATTTTTCTAGATTGGTATTTATTAAGGCTCTGGAGATCAAACTCAGGATCTTGCACATGCTCGGCATGTGCTCTACCACTGGGCTACAGCCCTGGGCCCTGTTTTTTTTTTTTTTTTTTTTGTACCGGGGATCAAACTCACCATCTAACCCTAAGGTCTGGATTATCTAACCCAGCAGTGAGGCTTCGACAAGAGAAGCTGTCTTCACTTCCGTGGAGCCTGAACGTGTAGGTTGCTGGGACCCAGAGCCCCTGTCCCACATCCTCAGGCACCCAGCACTCTGTGGTCTGGAAGCCTTTCTGCCGCCTGCTGGGCGACACCCTCGAGCACTTGGGCGAAGCTGAATCTGTGCCCCACACCTTCCTCCCCTCTGTGTGAAAGAGTAAGAAGCAAGGGCAGCCACGGGCTTTCTCTGAACGACCTCGTGAGATACGTGTGATTTCTGCTCCAAATCCAATCCCTTTGGCTCAGTTACTTGGCTGATAAAAGTTGCAGATGACTTTGGAAAACAGTCTGTCTCAGGCACTGTGTGAGCAAAGACAAATCCAGATGCCCATGGAGGCGGCCACTTCTCATCTTGGTGACTCAGGCATTTGGCTGAGAGGGTCTGAATTAACTCGATGAAGAACAGGCTGCTATCAGCTACGGAGCCCTAGAAGTCCCTTTTCACAGCCGCCTCCTCTACCAGGCCACTCTCACCGGTTAACACACACCCGAATACATGTTCCTTCCTCTGCCAGCAGTAGTCCCAGCACTATGGGAGGCCGAGGCAGGAAATTGACAAGCTAGAGCCTAGTCAAATACCACATTTTCCCTCCTGTGGAGTTGAGAGGGAGAGAGACAGACAGACAGACACAGAGAGACAAAGAGACAGAGACAGAGAGTGAGCAGAAGGAGAGACCTAGGAAGACAGGAACGGGGAAGGCAGGGAAGTGAGAATAAAAGGGCTGGAAATAGCACAGTATGTTAAATAAGCCAAGATGAAGATTGTTCTGTTTCACTAACATGCACCGGTAAGAAAATTGTAAAGGTGCAAAGAAATGCTTGTTCACTGTGGGAGGGTGAACTGCCTAAAGCCAACAGGGCAATTAGGAAAATTCTCGGGAAAGGAATCTGCCCTGGAGGCTGGGGACACAGTTTAGGAGTAGAGCATTTGCATGTGTGTGTGTGTGTGTCTCCCTGGGTTGCTGTTCCAGCATGGGGGAGGGAGAGAAAGAAGAAAGAAAGAAAGAAAGAAAGAAAGAAAGAAAGAAAGAAAGAAAGAAAGAAAGAAAGAAAGAAAGAAAGAAGAAAGGAAGGAAGGAAGGAAGGAAGGAAGGAAGGAAGGAAGGAAGAAAGAAAGAAAGAAAGAAAGAAAGAAAGAAAGAAAGAAAGAAAGAAAGAAAGAAAGAAAGAAAGAAAGAGGAAGAGGAGGAGAGAGAGGAAAAAAACCCAAAAGAGCAAAAAAGGAAATCTGCTCTGAAGGGCTTAATCCTGCAGAAGGTTTGTGCTCAGGAGCAACCTTTGCTAAAGCAAAATCCTTCGAGTTAGTCAGTGTTGTGGAAAAGCCAACGCCAAGCGCTCGGGTGCACAGGGAGGCCCCACCTCGGCTTCTGTCGGGTGAGAAGGGCAGGAAGAAGATCGCGTGGAGGAGCCCTTTCCTCCCACAAGGCTGAGGCAGCGGCCGTGCTAACAGGACAGAAGCATAGTAAGTTGAATTACAGTTCCATATGACATCAAAGGCTTCAGAAATGACCGCCAAGACCCAGGGAACGCCATTGACTCTCAGGTTCCATGAAGTAGAAGGAAATGACCTACTGCTAAAAAACCCAGGGAGACCTGTCTGTCAGGATTCTGGGCGCATTCCTCCTCCTAGGCCAGAGGCAAGACCCCTTTGGAATCAGGGTCTTCAGGGAAGAAGAGGAAAGGTGAGTCACTGCTCCCGGTTATATAGCCTGCCTTGGGAGAAGGGTGTTTGCAACACACCCCCTAGGAAGAGAAATTCTGGCTCCTGTAACTCTCCACAGGCAGAGGGAGGCAGGACAGACAGCGCTGACTTCTGAGGCCATTCCAGGTTCCTTTGGCTCCAAGCACTCCACATGCCAAGATGCCGTGTCTGAAGTATCACATCTCCAGTCCTGTCACCATCACAGTACAGACTGAAAGTCTGAAGTGGGAAGCCATGCTTGGTGGCCCACACCTATAATCCCAGCACTCTGGGAGGCTGAGGCAGGAGAATCACACATTCTAGCCCAGTCTGAGCAACTTAGTGACTTAATAAAACCCTGTCTCAAAATAAAAAAAAAAAAATTAAAAAGAGTTGAGGATATAGCTCACTGAGCTAGACCTCAGTTCAAACACCAGTACTGGAAGCAAAAAAGCTCTAGGTAGACTAAGTCTTTCTTTAGTACAAATCAGTTATAGCTAATATTTATTGAGCACCTACTAGGTGCAATGTCTTATGCTTAACAAACTATACTGTAATTTCATAGACTTTTTCCCCCCTCATTAATGGATGTTTAATGGCAAAAATGTTCTAAAACCTCAAATTAATCCACTTTGTCGTGGCTCCTTCGTCTCTTGTCACATCTCCAATGGTTATTCTGTTCTTTTAAGCACTGGTGATTGAACGTAGGGTTGTTCTACTACTGAGCTTCATCCTTATCTCTTTTTATTTTTCACCGTGATGCAGCAGCTTTCTAAATGGACCAGGCTGGCCTCAAACTTACCATCCTCTTGTCTCGGTCTCCTAATAGCTGGGATTATAGGTGTGCATGTACCAACTTGCCTGGATTCAGGTGGCTTTTCTGAAAAGCTTCTGTGATTCAGTATATACAAGCTGTCCTTGGCTTCAGGGCGCCTGCCGACTCTGCACCACCCACCTCTGAAGTCGGCTACACTCTCCTGCAAGACCACCAAGGCTTTGCACTGATTGTAGGCCTGCCTTCCTACCCAGGTGAATCAGTTTACCATTATTTAAATTATTTTTGTTTCCATTTTTCTCCTTTTTTTTTAAATAAAAAAAGTCTGATAAATGGAAGTTTCAAAAAGAGTGAGAAGAAGCCAGGAATGGTGGTGACCACCTATAATCCTGGCACCAGGGGAGGCTGAGGCAGGAGAAAGGACAGTTAAAGCCCAGTCTGGGCAATTTAGTGACTTAGTGAGACTGTCTCAAAATAAAAAATTTTTAAAAGGCTGGGGATTTAGGATTTAGCTCGGTGTGAAGCCCCTGGGATCAGTCTCCAGTACTACAAAAAAGACAAAATTAAAGAATACATATGTTCGAAAGCTAGAAATAATTTGAAGAATATGTCTAAGGGAACGATATCATTAAGCATTTTACCAGTCAGGCACAGTGGCACACAGCTGCAATTCCAGCACTTGGGAAGCTGAGGCAGGAAGATCTTGAGCTTAAGGACAGCCTGGGCTATCCATAGATAGATCCTACCTCAATAATAATAATGATTAATAATAATAATAATAATAATAATAATAGACCATTTGATCATTTTCTGATTCTCTATAAATAGATATTCCTTTGTAATATTTTCAATTTTCTAGGATTTAATATCTAGGCATATATATATATATATATATATATACTGACTACAAAGAATCCTGCTTACAAATCATTTGTAGAACAAAAACCACTTTAATGAATGAAAGTTCTTTTTCGCAGGGGAGATGCAGGTACTGGGCCCAGGGCCTTGGCAGGCAAGCACTCCAGCACTGAGCTGCACCCTCTGCCCCGAAAATCCCTGATGGTGGAATACTCACCGAGTGCACTTGTCCTTTCTGAAACCCACTGAAATCAGATGTGCTGTTACAAAAGGAAAAATATCCACGAGAGCAAGGAGAGCACACGGGGCAGTTTCCCAAGGACGAGCCTTTTCAGGGAAGCAGAAGCTGCCAAGACATGGGCACTGCCTGTCTTCTGTAAGATTCCTAGTGCATCTAAGAAACTTTATAAAGCCTTAGCACAACAAGGCAAGCAGAGTGAGGAGTGATTTCTTCCAGAATAAGATGAGGTCGGGAGATTGAAGGAGCGCTGTGCTGGGAGGGAGAACGGAGCTGTGCGCCATTTCCACCTGGCCTTGAGAGGGCACGAGACCAGCACGGAAGGGGTCACTGCGCGGGCCCCAGAGGGGCTGAACCCTGACACTTGCCATCCCCACCCTGGGCCAAGGGTGCTGGAGTAAAAGAAGGCACTGGACTCAGAGAGCCACACTGGGAGGGCCCCACAGAGGCCTCTGGTGCTGGCGAGGGTGTCCTGCCTGCCCACTGGGAGGGACGTCCAAGGCTGGAGTGGACAGAATGAAAATGCAGCAAAGGTCATCACCTCAGCAGAAAAAGCTGTTAGATTCAAGACCACAACTTTGAGAGGAGGAGTCGTAGTTGTATAGTACTTTGAGAAAGAGTGGTGTTGAAGGCAAGGCAGGAGGCATCTCAATTCCTGACTTGAAACTATACTATAAATCCACAGTGATAAAATCAGCCAGGTACTGGCAAAGAAATAGACCTGAGGATCAATGGAACAGATCAGAAGATGCAAACACAACTACAAAGACCCTCAGCCACCTGATATTTGACAAAGGTGCTAAACATGTCCACTGGAAGAAGGATAATCTCTTTAATAAATGGTGTTGGAAAAATGGCTCTCCACATGCCGAAGACTGAAAATAGACCCATGCCTATTGCCATACACTAAACTAAAATCAAAATGGATCAAGGATCTAAATATTAAACCAGAAAAACTAAATCTATTGGAAGACAAAGTAGATAAAAATCTTGGAGACATAGGGGTAGGGAGAGAATTCATGAATAAAATGCAAACCATACAGGAAATAGTTCAAAGAATCAACAACTGGGATCTCATATTACTAAAAAGTTTTTGTACTTCAAAAGAAATCACCAACAAAGTGAAAAGAAATCCCACAGGATGGAAAAGAATCTTAGCCAACAATCCCTCAGACAAAGGACTTATATCCAGAACATATAAAGAACTGAAAAACATCAAGCCCCCCAAATTCAAAGATCCTCTCCAAAAATGGGCATCTGAGATGAAAACACAGTTCTCAGATAAAGATATACATATGGGAAATAAAAACATGAAGCAATGTTCACCATTACTGGTCATTCAAGGAATGCAAATTAAAACAACATTGTGATTTCATCTCACCCTGGAAAAAATAGCTGCCATCAAGAAATCAACTCATAATAAATGTTGGCGAGGCTGTGGGGGAAAAGGAACACTGCTCCACTGTTGGTAGGAGTGCAAACTGGTGCAACCACTGTGGAGGTCAGTATGGAGATTCTTCAAAAAACTAGGATTGGAAGTTCCATTCAATCCAGCTATTCCCCTCCTGGGTATTTTCCCAGAAAAACTGAAAATTTCATATCACAGTGATATATGTGCACCCATGTTCATAACAGCATGATTTGTGATAGCTAAATCTTGAAAACAACCAAAATGCCCATCAACCGCAGAGTGGATGAAAAAAATGTGCAATTTTTATACAATGGAATATTACTCAACTATAAAAAGGATGATCTTGAGGCCTTTATCGGTAAATGGAGGCAACTTGAGATTATCCTCATTAGTGAAATAAACAAGACTCACATTAGTCAATATCACATTGTCTCTGTAGTGTAAAAAATAATGAGAATGGACAGAATAATGGTATCTAAAAAGTATAATAGATATAAAAGTATAATAGACATAATTATTGTAAAATTGAAAGGGAAGGAAAGTCCTTTAAAGGGTATAACGGTATGTATAGTGTGTAAATAGAGGACTATGTTACCGAGCTTTTGTAAGATCATTGAACAGAAGAGTTTGTACTGTCAATGTTTGAGTGTCCAGCCACTTTTTATGCTTTGACTTTGTAACTTTAACAACTATTGTTAAGTTAACAATATGTAGTGTATCAACTAGTGATTTTATGATGTTAATTTTTTTTGAACTCTATATTCTACTTTTCTTCTTGTTTTTCTATTTTGTCTTTTTAAAATTTTCTTTTCTTTCTCTCTTAAAATAAAAAAAAAGTAACAAAAAAAAAGAAAGATTGTTGATTAGTCAAGTAAACCCCTAGGAGAGGGGTTTCTGGTAAAGGAATCTTTGGGTACATAAAATTGAAAGGAGCGACTACGCCATGCAGAGGACTGGTTTGTGACAGCCTGGCTTCACCCTGTAGCCATCACTTGCCACCACAGGTGCTGACCCTAAGCACGGTTGGCCGCCCGCCCTGAGTTTCCTCTGCTGTGAATCTGCTAGGCCCAAACCAGTGTTTGCAGCATCAGTGGGGATCCTTGGGGGTTCACAGGGACTCAGCTGCTCAGAGAGGTCAGGTGGGCCAGCCTCCAGGCACTAGCCCCTCGCCCGTTCCTCCTGTCCACACCCGAGGGCTTTACCTTGACCCCAGGTACGTTTCAGATGTTCCCCTGGACAGTCCACTGTCCAAAAGAGATTTGAGAAATCACCAGATTGGATGACAATGTCTCTCCGAGCTCACGCTTTCTGCCTCTGAGAGTCAGTCCCCTCCCGGGTGCAGCTCTGGAACTTGTGGGTGAGCGGGGGTCAGCTACAAAATTTGGAGAGCCCTCTGCAAAACCAAAGTGCAGGGCCCTTTGTTCACAAAACAGAAAAAAATGCCATTAAGGGAACTGAAATATAAATCTTCCTTTCTTTTGATGACTCACAGTGTTTTTATTTGTTGTTTAATGTCATTCTGGATTTTAAGCTTATAACATAAAATTTAGCATACAGCTCAATATGGTGCAATACCAGTTTCGAATGCAAATGTACAAACATTTAAGTTATAAGCAGAATCACCAAAATGATAGCATTTAGATTTCAGTTTGTGTGTGCACATCTTGAAACAGGTCTCATTATGTCACTAAATTGCCCAGAGGGGGCTCAGACTTGCACACCTTCTGCTTCAGGCTCCCAGAGAGCATTCTAAGATCACAGATGGGTCCACCATGCCGGTTTACTGGACCTCACTGACAGAATGTAAATTCACAGATAAGATGAAAGATTTCAATAGCAAAAACTTTAACCCTAGGTGTGGGGCATTTCTGAGCACAGGCCACATTCCCCGACACGACACGTGTCCTGCTGGTGGGGGAAGGAAGGCGAACACTTGGTAGACAATGACTTTCTTCCTTGCATGGGTCACAGCTTCAAAAAGTAGGTCTATTTCAAAAATGGAAATAGTTGTAGCAGTTTACTGCCGCCTGCTATTAGCAGTTCTTTTCTGCTTCCAGACGATCCCGTCTCCTCGACCCCATCTTTCAGTACTACAGACTGAACCCAGAGGAGCTCTACCACTCAGCACCCACAGCCCTTTTGTTCTTATTTTGAGACAAAGTCTTGCCAGACAGCCTGGGCCCGTCTTGAACTTGGTTGCCCCAGTGGGTTGTGGGGCTGCGGGTATGCACCGCCACACCTGGCCACGCTTCCTCTGAGGAGTGCAAATGTGATTTGAGTTCGTAAAATGTGAGTAACATCATACACGTGACCTTCCTGCCCCAGCCTCCCAAATGGCTGGATTACAGGCATCTACCACCCCACCCAGATTAAAACATAACTTTACAAAACAACAGTAGTTCTTTTTTTTTTTCTTTTTAAAGTAAACTGAGTTTTTCTTGAAATAGGAGTATCTTTGGTAAATTTCATGGATGTATGCCGAGAGTTGAGTCAACATTCATTTTCATATGTGTTAACTTGGAGGATAAAGTTCTAAAGGTTAACCCTAATTTCCCTAGCGATCTCTAGGAGTATCCCAGCACCACTGTATCCTGGAGCCTGTGATTCGAACTCCTGGGTGTGGCCTTTCCTTTTAGCAGGCCAGGTGGGTAGAGAGCATAATCCTCTACCAAGTCTTCCCCGGCCTCGATTCCAATACCAAAGAGATCACTAAGGACTCCAGCAAGGGGGGAAGCTATTTATAAGCAGGAAAGAGCACAGAAAACCTGTCTGAAAACCAGCCATAAAATTCCCCATAAGAGACATTTGCTGGGTTGTTCTGTATTGAGAATTATTGCTCAGAGGAGAAGGAAAGCCAACGAACGCAAAGGTCTGAGCGGCAAAATAACAATTCTCATGGTTGGTCTTGATATTTAATGTCAGATAACTTTCAATGAACAGAGTCTCCAGTTTCTTTCTGAGAGCAAATATAGACCCTTCTCTCCGTAGAGTTTAATAGATGGAAACGGAATATGCTGAATTATGTAAAATGCTGTGCGAGGCAGCCTTCAAAGACTCAGAATCACAGCAGAAGTCCACTCCACCAGTTTTACTGTACCTGGCCACTGACCATCACAGACTTCATGTTTTCCATGATAACTACTGTTAGGTGACCCTGAGGTTTCCTTACAGGAAAAACTGTGTCATTCTGTAAGAGCACAAAGATGAATAAATCACCGCATATTTGGGGGACCCAGGTCACTGAGGAAACGCACCTTCCTCCAGCCCGGTAGCAACACAGTGTCTCTTGCTGTTCTCATCAGCATCATCTCCATCCCAAGAGAGATGAAGATGTTTTGGACAGACTGCGTGCTGTCTTCCCACGCAAGACAGCACGCAGTCCTAACACCGCTGTGGAAAAGAGGAAAAGTCCTGGTGACTGTGCTGAGCCAGAAAACAGCTGGGGATCTCGTCCCACTCTTCTTTGTGGGGGGCTGATGTTATGCTGTGTCTCCTGGATACTTTCTAAAGACACAAACACAGAAAAAGGAGAGATTTTTAAATCTGTTTTAGCAATTTCTGGGCCCAGGCTACAACTACTTTTCAAGGAGAAAGCCAGTGTTGGTGACCTGCCGAAGGCCTTCAGCAGCAGCAGAAGTGCACTGGGAAGATTTGCCGTGGGTCTGCAGGAGGAGTCTGCACAGCTGGGTATGAGCCACTGGGTCCTGTAGCCTCTGGTCCACAAGCCAGGCACCAGAAGCAAAAGCTGGTTTCACGAACTGCAGGGTGCAGTGATGCTAAGTGACTTGAAACTCAAGCCTGAAACTCACCTAGCAAGCAGAATGCAGGAGCACAAGGAGAAGTATTACACTCACAGGTGGTCGGCCTACCAAATTTGCAATTCTCTAGCCTCAGCCTCCCAGAGTCTTAGGATTACAAGCAGGCACTACCGCCCTCAGTTTAGTGTTATCTTGATGCGAGGAAATACGAAGCGTTTCAAAGGCGATCATTGTTGGTCTTGTTCCCTAAGAAACACAGAAAACGTTAAGAATATCTTCTGAGTTGGACAAGCTGCCCAATGTCTGTAATCCCAGCTACTCAGGAGACTGAGGCAGGAAGATCACAGCTTCAAGGCCAGCCCGGGCAACTGAGCAAGACACTACCTCAAAATAAAAAGTTAAAAGGGCCAAGGTAGCTGAGTGGTAAAGTGCTTGCCTGATGTGTATGAGGTACTGGGTTCAACTCCCCCATACAATAAATAAGTAAATACCTCTGGGTGTGTGGTCGGGGAGGGGTCTCGCTTTTTGTTTTATTGTTATTATCTATCTTAGTAATTCCCCTTCCTGCACTTCTTCCAACTCTGGAAATCGCCCCAAAGATCAGGAGGACCCAATGGTTTCTGACTGGTCTTCTCTGTTTAGAACCATTCTGAACAGCAAAGTTTACAACAATCATCACAGCGTAGATTCAGTATGCTTGGTTTGGGTTGTTTTGTGGCTTTGTTTTGTTTTTTATTTTAAAGAGAATAAAACCAAGGAAAATAAAAAAGAATAAAACCAATTAAAATAAACCAGTATATGTGATATAGGACTTCAAAACCTTATGAAATCAGTAATAGTTACCACAATACCTTTTGTTATCTTCAAAATAGCTGCAGATACCTTCGGACATAGTAAAAATTGAACAGGACAGAATAGAATAGAAACTATAAAAACAAAACAATGAATGCAATAAAGGACTTCAAAACAAGCCGATAGTAAATCCACAATGGCTACTGTAATATGTCTTGCTGTCTTTGAAATAGCTGCTCCTGCCCTCAGATTTTACATAATCAAACAAAACAAAGGGGAATGAAACCCAACCCAATGATACAGTGAAAGTGATGTGGTTTCCAGGCGGGAATCACCGCTTGGTGAGGCCTGGTTCTTCCCCTCACAGTCCAAGAGTGGCACTGACTCACACACAGAGAGGTTTGGGTCTGGCTGTCCCCACTCTGGCAGTAGCCCAAGCATGGCGCTGGTTTCCAGGCAGGAATCACCTCCTGGTGAGGTCTGGTTCTTCCCCCTCACAGTCTGCGAAATCAGTTTGGGTTTTTTTTGAAACTAGGTATCACTGTGTTGTTCAGGGTGGCTTTGCATTCACTATGTAGCCCAGGCTGGCTTCAAACTCACAGCATCTTCCTGCCTCAGCCTCCCAATTGCTGGGATTACAGCATATACCACCACACCTGGCTAGATCTGGCATGTTTACCTCACTAATCATTTAAGGTAGGAGAGGCTGGTAGTGTGTGGTGGTGTTTAGAAATTTGGCTATTCATGACCAATTTATGACTTTGGGTATTCTGACAGATATCAAGGGCCTATGTCTTCTGTTTATAGACTGAACTCTCTACACGCAGTTGTTTCACTCCACTCTGTACTTTCCATCTTAAATCACAGTGTTGCAATCAATGTTCAAGTCACTAAACCATTTTACACAGAGACAAGAAAAGAACAGAATCAATATACATCCCCAAGAATGTGTCTCTATTACTGTGCCCCCAACCTTGCAGTCAGGACATGAGGGGACTTGGAAATTAAGTCACTCTCGAGGAGTTAATCTGGTAAAGGAAGCACTGATTAGATCAGAGTTCTGAAAACATTGTGTTAGCAGGCCCTGAGGTACCCGGGGAACCCTTCCAGACTCGTCTGGATTAAAGAGCTGGAGAAGACAAGAGGAAAACATAGAGGTTTTACATTTTTTTAAACGCAAAAGTAGAGAGACAAAAAGGGGGAAAAGTGCTCTGCATTGTGGGCATGGGCCGGTTACTGTGGGAAAAGAAATACACCCTTGCGCGGTGCAGAGCAGCCTGTGAAAAGGCCCACAGCAGCCCGGAGCTTAATGAAGAACTGAAGAGCACTGTCCGACTGGTGTCAGGTGCAAGGCTCGGAAGCTGTTTGCACGTGTCCTGAACCTTTGATGGACGTCCGCCCTGCTGCCCTGCCACTTTGCCACGCCCTAATCTTCTTCCTCATTTGGCTTCAAGGACAGCCTGTCTGCATCAAAAGCAAGAAATATCTCAAAAACCTAATTTTTCCTGGAATAAAAAAGCTACAGTTCGATCACTACTGTTAATATATCTATGGAAAAGATGTCCATGTCCAGCGCTCCAGCAAACTTCGGTAAACTGACCAACTGCCAAGTGAAACAAATAAAAATGGCACAATGTAAAACTGTATTAGAGAAGACCTAATTCTGCTACTTCTCAGACTCATGAAACTGCAAGGAAGCAATACTCTCAAGTTCATTCCTGGAAGCAAGCATTACCCCAATACACAAACCAGAGAAAGACCCAGCCACAAAAGAGAACTACAGGCCAATCTCCCTAATGAGCATAGACTGAAACAAAAACAGAAACAAAACCACCTCAATAAGATACTGGCAAACAGAATACAGCAAATCATCAAGAAATTATGCACCATGACCGAGTAGGATTCATCCCAGGGATATACGGATGTTTCAGCATACACAAATCAATAAATGTAATATACTATGTTAACAGAGTCAATGACAAAATCCATATGGTTTTCTCAATAGATGCAGACAAAGCATTTGACAAAGTCTAACACACAATTATGATAAAAACTCTCCAGAAAATTGGAATAGATGGTCTTTATCTCAGACTGATAAAAGCCATCTATGAAAAACAAGCAGCCAACATTATAATCAATGGGCAAAAACTGAAAGTTTTCAGTCTAAAATCAGGAACAAGACAAAGATGTCCACTGTCACCACTTCTATTCAATTATAGTTCTGAGAACTTTAGTCAGAGTGATTAGACAAGAGAGAAATAAAAGGAATAGAGATAGGAAACAAAAAAGTTCAATTATCATTATTCATGGATGACAAGATACTCTACATAGAAGACCCCAAAAACACCACAATAAGACTTCTAGATTTCATAATCAAATTTAGGAGCATAGCTGGATAAAATTCAACACTCAAAAATCAGTAGCCTTCCTGTACGTGAATAACAAACTCACTGAAAGAGAAGAGGGAACTTTTCACAATAGCATCCAACAAAAGCGAAATACCTAGTAATCAATCTAGCAAAGGAAGTAAACTCTTACATTGAAAGAGTAGAAATAACCTTTACATTGAAAATTACAGTACTGAAAAAGGAGAGTGAAGAGACTATCAGAAATTGAAAAAATATCCCTTGCTCTTCGGTAGGAAGAACCAATATAGTGAAAATGGTTATACTTCCAAAATTATTATACAGATTTAATACAATTGTAATCAAAATTCCAACAACATATCTCACAAAATTAGAAAAAACAATCTTAAAATTCATTTGGAACCAGAAAAGATCTAGAATAGCAAAGTTAATTCTGGGTAACAAAGGCAAGGCAGAGGGCATTACAATCCCAGACTTGAAATTATACTACAAAGCTACTGTAATAAAACAGCATGGTACTGGTTAAAAAAAAATAGACCCAAGGATGACTGGAACAGATTAGAAGATGTAGAAACAACTCCAGACATACTTAGTCACCTTAGCTTTGACAAAGATGCCAAACACATTCACTAGAAGAAAGATAAACCTCTTTAATAGATGGTACTGGTAAAACTGGTTTCCCACATGCCAAAGTTTAAAATTAGACCCATATCTTTCACCATGCACTAAACTATAATTAAAATAAGTCAATGATCCAAGTTTTAAAACAGGAACATTAAATCTCCTGGAAGATAGAATAGGTACAACTCTTGAAGACACTGGTATAGGAGAAGACTTTATGAATAAAAACCCTGAATACACAGGAACTATCACAAAGAATCAAAAACTGGGATCTCATCTTATTAAAAAGCTTTTGCACAGCAAAAGAAACCACCAACAGAGTGAAAAAACAATCCACAGTGTGGGGGAAAAAATTGCCAGCTGTTTCTCAGACAAGGATTACTATTGAGAACATATAAAGAACTCAAAAACTTTAGCCCTCCCAAATCTAAAGACCCAATCTGAAAATGGGCATCTGATGAGTACAAACTTCCCAGATAAGGATGTTCAAATAAATATATGAAAAAATGTTTAACATCACTTGTCATTCAAGAGATGCAAATTAAAACAACATTGAAATTTCACCTCACCCCAGAAAGAATGGCTATTGTTAAGAAACCAACCAATAGCAAATGCTGGGTGGGGCTATGAGGAAAAAGGAACCCTTCTCCACTGTCAGTGGGAGTGTAGACTGGTGCAACCACTATAGAAATCAGTATGAAGATTCCTCAAAAAACTAGGACCAGAGAGGTTCCATTTGGCCCTTGGTATCTTCTCAAAAGAACTAAAAGCATCATACCAGAGCAATATATGTACATCCAATGTTTATAGTGGCACAATTTGTAATACTCAAATGCTGGAAATAGCTCAAATGCCCATCAGCTGGTGAATGGATAAAGAACATGTGGTTTTCTCATATATAATGAAGTTCTAGTCTGCCATAAAGAAGGATAAACTTGAGAATTTCTAGGTAAATGGATGCACCTTGAGATCATACTCAAGACCATACTCAAGCGAAATAAATCAGACACACATTGTTTCTCTGGTGTGAGAAATCAACCGTATAAATAAGGACCAAAAAGTACAGTGAAATAGGAAGGAAATTTTCACATGGAGAGGGGAACAAGGAAGGGGTGAGGAGCAAGGGAAAGAAGGAGAAAGTAAAAAATAAAAATGAAAAAAGAAGGAAAAAGTGGAAGCGAAGATTTCATAAATGGGGAGAGGAGGAGGGGATGCAGAGGGGGAGGGGAATGGAGTTATATCGCGTGCAGATGCAGATTCTCTGATGAGTATGATCATTAAATGTACCTGAAATGTTCCAATAAAATCTGATTGGAAAAGGGAAAAGCCTCGTTGGCCTCCTCTGTGAGCCCAAAGGAGACAGGCACCCGGAAGAGATGCTGGCACCTTGTGGGTCCTCCTGGAAAGCTAATAGTGCTGAGGTTAAGTTGTTTGCCTGAGCACATATTAATACATATTGGAAGGCAGGTGACTCTTGTGTTACTTTAATTGCTCGTGGGCAGGTTTGGGTAAATAAAAGCTCTCCACCAGGCTGCCCCTATGGTAAACTAACTCGGTGTCTCTGTCATTTGTCTTCATTTGCCGTCGACAAACTAGCAGGAGTAGGTTCGGGAAAGGGGCACATTGGGTGGGGACGGCTTGGAGGAGTGGGGTGGCTCCCCAAGGATGGTGCTGGGCAGGGACCTGGGATGGGCTGCTCAGGCCAGTCTCCGACAGGGTGTGGGGGCACACATATGCAGTCCCAGCACTCAGGAGGCTGAGGCAGGAGGATAGCTGCCAGTTCAAAGCCACTCTGGGCTACACAGTGAGTTCAAGACCTGCCTGAACTGCATAGCAAGACTCTATCTTAAAAAACAAAACAACAATGAAACAAATGGTATGCTGACCCACAGCCATAATCCCGGCAGTCTGGAAGACTGAGGCAGGAAATTCAGTTTACAGCCCAGCACAGACAACTTAATAATTTAGAAAGACCCTGTGTCAGAATGAAAAACTATGATTTTTTAAAAAGGGTTGCGGTTATAGCTCAATGTGAAGAACATAAATTCAACCCTCAGTACCCACCTACCCTCCAAGAAAAAATCAGAATCAGAATGTGAAATTGAAGAAAGGGGGATACGTATAAAGAAATTTCATACCCAAATATAAGCCAGATGGGGTGGTGCATGCCTGTAATTCTAGTACACTGGGAGGCTGACAGGAAGACTGCAAATTATAGACCAGCCCAGGCAATTTAGCAACTTAGCAGCTGTATCCAAAAAAAATTTTTTTAAATTTTTTTAAAGGTTGGGGATGTAGCTCAATATAAAGGCCCTAGGTTCAATTTCCACTACTGCCAAAAAATAAATAAATAAATAAATATTTAAAAAATCATAGCCAGTGATGGTGGTGCATGCCTATAATCTCAGCTACTAGGGAAGCTGAGGCAGGAAGATTTCAAGTTCCAGGCCCACTTGTGCAACTTAGCAAGCCCCTCTCATAAAATAAAATAAAACAAAACATCTGGAGATGCAATTCAGTAGTAGGCCTGGATTCAATCCCCAGCACTTAAAAAAAAAGAAAACTACAATAAAATACCCTAAATGGTCAAGTATGTTAGAAAAAAAGAATCAAAGAAAATCTAGAAAGAAAATTTAGCAATTAAAGCTATGATTCAACAAATGGGTTTAGCAACAGGTTAGATACAAATAAGAAAAAAACAGTGAAGTAAAAGGTAAGTGATAGGATTTAGCTCAACGGTGTAAGTGCCTGCCTGGCAAGCGTGAGATCGTGAGTTCGATCCCTGTACCAAAAAACAAAAACAAACAAACAAAAAAGGTAGGTGACAGCCAGGCATGGCATCGCACATGTATGCTCCTGACACTCTGGGAGGCTGAGGCAGGGAGCTCACAGTTGTGTACCACCATGCCCAGACCGATGTATTTACTACTGAACCCTGCTGCAATAACAAATGACCTTCCTCCACAAAAATCTCAGACAAAAGACTTCTACCTACAACATAAAAAGAACTAAAAAAACCCAGGCCCTCCAAATTCAAAGACTCAATACAAAAATGGGCATCTGAGAATACACACTTCTCAGATGAAGAAATACAAGTGGCAAATAAATGTATGAGAAAATGTTCAACAGCATTGGTCATCTGATAAATGCACATTAAAACAACACTGGGATTCCATCTCACCCAGAAAGAATGGCCATCATCAGGAAATCAACCAATAACAAAGCTGGAGGGGCAGCAAGGGAAAAAGAAAGCCTTCTCCACTGTTGGTGGAATTGTAGTCTGGTGCAATCATTGTGGAAATCAGTGTGGAGAACTAGGACTAGAGGTCCCATCCAGTCCAGCTATTCCCCTTCTGAGTATTTGCCCAGCAGAATTAAAATCATCACACCACAGGAATATATATGCACCCATGTTTATAGCACACCCATCAACTGAGGAACGGATAAAAGAGATGTGGTCTTTTTCTACAATGGAATACTACTCAGCTATGAAGAAGGATAAAGTTCACACTTTTATAGGTAAATGGATGTATCTTGAGACCATAATTATAAGTGAAAAAAATCAGGCTTGCATATGTAAACATCATATTGTCTCCTTAGTATAAGAAACGGAGTAAATAAGATCCAGAATCTACAATAGATATCATGAAATGGAAAGAAACTGCTTAAAAGGAAAGAACTGGGATGGGGAAAAGAAGAAAAGAAAGGAGAAAAAAGAAAAAATATATATATATATATAATAGCTAAGATAATTACTCTACTAATTTCTTTTAGTTCATTGAAAAGAATAGTTTGTGCTCATATTATTTGATCAATTTTGCATGCCTACATCTTGTAATCTGAGCAACTACTTTGAAGATAACAATACACAGTACATTAACCATTGTTAATCTTTGAATACCTAAATTCTGTATCATTGTTTTTATTGTTTTTTCTCTTTATAAAATTTTTTTTAAAAATCTAAGTGCCTTGCACCAATAAACATCATTTCTTTATCCTGATTTCAGAATTGAAAATGTAGTATAATAGATATTGTAAAAGTGAAAGGGAAGGAAAGTGCTCTAAAGCATATAACGGTATTTATAATGTGTAAGATAGATGACCATATTACTGAATTTCTGTTAGATCATTGAACAGAAGGGTTTGCACTATTAATATTTGTGTGTCCAGCCACTTTTTATGCTTTGATTTTGTAACTTTAACAATTATTGTTAAGATGACAATATGTAATGTATTAACTAGTGATTTTATGATGTTAATTTTTTTTGAATTCTGAATTATTCTACTTTTTTCTCTTTTTTTGTATTTTTTTAAATTTTCATTTCTTTCCTTCCTTAAATAAAAAATTGGAAGGGGGGAGAACTGAAAATGTGCTACTTCAGCTCTGCCCCAGGTGTGTTTTCACTCCAGTACTCACCCGTGTCGCCTCGTCCTAGCCTGGAGACTGAAAGAGCTGTTCCCTTTCCAGGACAGCCAGTCCTGGTTCGGTGCAGTTCAGTTCAGTTGGGTTTGCCTGAGACAGGTTCTGGCTGTGCAGCCCAGGCTGGCCTTGAACTCACAGCAGCTGTCCTGCGTCAGCCTCCCGAGCGGTGGGACTGCAGGTGTGAGCCAGCATTAAGCTGTGCGCAGAAGGAGGGCATGGGATGCAGCTGCCCAAGGACTTCGCTGAGGGAGGAGTGCTGGGGAGCAAACCCAGAGCTTTGCACACACTCAACATTCACTCAACAGTGACTGGCAAATGATCTGTTTTCTGTGGCCTAGGGTAGTGTCTAAGGTTTCCTCCCACAGGGACTGTCTTCGTCTGTTTGAGTTGTTATAAGAAAAAGAAAAAAACTGAGGCTGGTACTTTGTAAACTAAAGAGGTTTATTGAGCTCACAATTTTGGAGATTCAAGAGCACGGCATCAGCACATAAGGCCAAGTGCGCGTAAAGAGACTGCAGGACGCAGGACAGCAGGCCCAGGTGGCCAGCAGAGCCCAGCTTGGGGTGCAGCCGCGCCTCCACACTCCACCTCCTCACCGTAGCTGGGAACCAAGCTGCTGGCCCAGGAACCGCGTGGGGACAGCCGCCTGCAAAGCATGGGTGCAGGCGCGGCAGTGGGTAGGAGCATGGAATCTTTTAAAAGGAAGAGGAGAAAATGTCATCTACAAAATTTCTCATTTTATGTATCTCAAACCGTGCCCCAGAACCATTACTAAACAGTCGGTTCTTTCTTCAGAGATTGTAAACCCAGTTTTGTTCAAAAACCTCAAGTTTCCACCTGTGTGTGGGTCTGTTTCTGTGCTTTCCATTCGCTTTCCTTTTTTCCTGTTCCGGAGCCAGATTATCTTGTTACCATAGTTTTAGAGTAAATTTTGACAACTGGTAAATCAAGCTAGTTTTCTGGAAGGTTTCAGTGTTCTTGGATCTTTGCCCTTCCGTATCCATTTGTTGATTTCTCTAAAAATCTATGGGGATTTTAAATTGATTTACACTTCATCTATAGATCAATTTGCCAAGATTGACATTTTGAACCTTCCAATGGATAAGTGTGACTATTTCTGTCTTCTTTAGGTTTTTTTCAGTAATGTTTTATAGTTTCCCTGGTGGAGGTCTTCATATCTTGTCTTATATTTATTCCTGTTTTACAGTTTTGAAGCTTTTGCAAATGATGTATTTCCTTTAATTTTGTTTTCATTAATGCTTTTATGGCTTTATTTATTAGTTTTTAATTTATATTTTAGATTTTCTGTATTTTATTTTTATGCAAAGAATGAGTCATTGTTTTAACTTTACATTTTATGAAATATTCAACCATTCCTATCAACATGACTTATTGAAGAGTACACTGTCATCCTTGGATGTGGAATGCATCTTTATCATTCGTTAAATTTCCATGAATGTCCAAGTTGTTTTTCTCCATTCAGATTCATGTATTCAGCCCGTCCATCAATGATATGTACTTGTATATTATTTTCTTGGAAAATATTGCTATCATATAGGTCTTTGCTAGTATATAGGTCTTTTTCTCTCTTACCCTTTTTTGTTTTTCCCAAGTCAACTATATTTTTTTACTCTTATTGCTGATACATACACATGTAACTGGTTTTTGTATATTGGCATATTCAAGAACTTTGGTAAATTCTCTTACTACCTGCAATTTATCAGATGTTCATTTGACTATACAATGATATTGTCTGCAAAGAATTTTTATTTCTTTTATTTGTGTGTTTTTCTTATTTCACTGTCTAGGAACCTCCAGTACAATGCTCAATAAAAGCACTAATAATGAGCACCTTTATTTAATTCCCAGTCTTAGTGGGAAGCTCTTAAGTGTCTCAGAGGTAAGCAGTGTTTGTTGGAGGGGTTCGTCTTGGACTCTCTTTGCCCCTGTGGCAAAGAGTATTTCCCATGCCTGGCATTTCCAAAACCATGTCCCTCCTCCATGAAGAGGCATGGTTGATGTGTCTTTCCCTTGAAGCTGAACCAGCCAGCTCAGCACAGTGGATGGAAGTGCTGTCCCTTCTGAGCCTACATCATGGAAGGTGACTCAGATTCTGCCTTGTTCTCTTTCTTGGAGCACATGCTGGGAGAGCCATTAGCTTCCATGTTAGAAGTCTGAATACCTTGAGGCCACAATGCTGGAGACACCATGTAGGGAGACTGAATAGAAACAGAAACATCCAAGGAACCCCAGCTGTTCCAGACCCCACCCCACCCCCCAGCCCAGGCATCAGGTGTCAAAGCCTTGGGATGACCGTGCTGGCCATGCAATGGCAACGGTACCAGACCCTGAGCCACAGCCCCCCAACGGAGATGTTCCTGAAGTTCTTGATCTGCAGAATTTGTGAGAAATAATAAGTACCTGTCACTGTTGTAAGCTGGATGAGTTGCTACACAATCACCAACCATCAAAACCAACCATGCAGAGAGACTCAGTGCAGACAGGATTCCAGCTGTTCTGATCCTTCATGTGTGAGTCTCCCTAGCCCAGGCACCAAGTATGTGAGTAAAGAAACTGCTGGGATGAATCCATCTGGAGATAACGACCAATGGTAATGTCATGAGACCCTGAGCCAGAGCCACCTGGCCCAGCCACACTGAATTCCTGAACCTGAGCAAGGTGACAATGGTTGTTATCGTGGTAAGCGACTAAAGTGTGGGTTGATTTGTTACGCAGCAAGTCTCCTTCCAGCGGTGCCGTGAGCAGCTCTCCGTGCCATGCATCTTACCCTGCAGCCAGTCACCAATGGACTGAAACCTCTACCAACTGTGAGCAGCGAAGAATCTCTCTTCCTTCCTGCTGAGAGTATGGGGTTTTGGTTCTCAGTGACAAGAAAGTGACCAGGAACTCTCCAAAGGTGATACCAGGTCTCACCCACACCGATCCAAGTCCTGGCCACTTGCTACCTCATAACAGACATTGGCTTGGGAGTATTAGGGAGAGGGAGACAAAATGAGAACCCTGAATAAGTACTCAAAAGAGACAAAATACAAACTATTTAAGAGAGAGGAGATACCATTAATTAGCAAACCTAAGTGTATTCCTTTAGCACCCAGTCAAGAAGCCCTGTGGTGAAGATGAGATGGTCACAGGAAATTAAGTTACAATGTTTTGTCCATTTACTTAACATATCTGAGTAGTTGCAGATGTAAATACATAACTTAAATAATGACTTATCAGTCTCATATTATATTTGTTGCTTGTCTTATTCAAGTCCTGTTTATCCCTTATCCACTTTTTGTCAACTCAAGCTGCCAAATTCTGAAAGAGAGATGATATTCCTTTCCCAACTGGAAATAGCTTTATCACATTCTTTTGTTTCTGAGCATTTTTGCCATAAACGCTTTACTGTGTTGATGTTTGATAACAAAAGATGTTATATTTTCCTTGATAGCTTCTTATTTACCTTTATAGACTGTTCTTTTCTGTCACACTCAATGTCTGTAGCTTTGAAATCTTTATTATTGGATGATAATTTAGGAGTCTCTGCTAAATTGTGTATTAGTTTCCTAGAGCTGCTATAACAAAGTACCAAAGATTAGGTGGCTTAAAACAACAAAAATCAGTCATTTCACAGTTCTGGAAGTGTGGAGTTTGAACAAAGTATCAGAGGGTGACACTTCCTGCAATGACTTTAGGGGAGATTCTTTCCCCGCCCCTTCCAGCTTTCTGGTATCCTCCATGCTCTGGGCTGATACACTCACCATTCTGTTCACGTATCCATTTCTCCAATGCATGTCTGTCTCTGTGTCTAAATTCCACCAGCCCTAGGCCCATCATTTTAATTTTATTACCTTTGTAAAGACATTATTTCCAAACAAGATCACATTCGGAGGTACCAAGATGAAAGACTTCAGCATATCCTTTTGGGGATATAATTCAATCTCTAAACACTTTCTTTCTGTTTTCATGAACTATTAACTCTATTTTCAACCCTAATCAGTTTGCTCTGTGTACATGTATTTTAGACAGAAAATATTTGATTTTTGCTTTTTTCCTATTTTTTCGTGGTCCACATACTTACTTTTTATTGAGTTTGTTAATGTTATAAGAATTCTTGCACTGCCAAACCAGGCTCTGACTCCAAAGAGAGAACAATGAGCTGCCTCATCCACCCATTACACAGTATATTAAAAAGTGATTCATGTGTATTTTTGTAATTTCACAATCTTCTAAAAATTATAACAAGGGTTGGAATTTAAATCTGCAGCAGACCTTCAGATTTCTATTGAGTATGGCATTGAGTAAAACCTCCTATATTCCATCTCTCAATAACATAACCCCCCGTGAAATTTTGTGGGGGAAAATGCATACTTTTCATGAAAAACATGTCACTCAAGGTCCAAGAGATTATTTGGTTTTGGTTCCCAAATGAAATCTTCAGCTTAACCAAGTCTCTTATTTCTCATATAATCACCCAACCTCCCACTGGCTGGCCCAGCAGCTCAGCAGCCCAAATACATCAGAAGACAGGACCATGCCACCTCAAATAATGCCAGCATGACTACCCAGAAGTAGCTGGCAGTGCCTGTCGAGAGATCCTGTATGCAACCCTCCTAGGAGTACCTGTCCTCCACTTTCATAGGGACTGAATTCCTACAGAAAAATGCTCCCAGCACCAGGATAGTTTTACTTAGCCACTTGCTTTCCTCTTGCCAGCAGCAAGTCAGCAACTCATGTATTTAGCAAAGGGATTTATTATAGAGAACCCCAGACTCTCCATCAGGTGGTCACCCAGCACTGTGAAATGCTTCTACTGATCCAAAGATGCTAAACTAGGAGAAACTGCTAGGCTGTCTCATTAGGTAGAAGCTTTTCAGTAATCTTGGGGAGCTACCTCGAGTCCCTTTAAGCTGCCATTGTTGAGAATAGAAGTGCTTTGTGAGTGCTTTCAGCCCTGCACTTCAAGTGAACACTCTCCAGACACACCAAAAGGCTGATAATGAGTGAGCTGGAACCATCAGTGCATCCTCAGTTGTCTAACCCCTTACAAACTGGGGCACAAGTATATTGTTAGAGTATTCTGACACAATAGAGAAGCAAAAAGTACAAAATGAACAGGTTTATTCAGTTGAGGACGTGGAAAGGAGCACCCAACCCATGGCGGCTGGTCTGTCTCCTTTGACCGGATACAGAGAGGCAGAGGGTTATATGACCTCTGACCGGAAGTGGTGTATGGGGCGGATATTGATGATGTATGAGGAACCAATTGGAATTCTCTGTGCATGCAAACAGGAAGGGGAGTTGCAATTAGGGCTAAAGAAGAAGCAGGAAGTGGTAAGCGTTCCTGCTTTGGCCTTCTGCCACCATAGACCACTGTAATAGTTGCACAGTAATTTATACTAGGGCAAGAACCTTCTATATATAAGAAATTCTTATCAAAGATCATGCAAGATCTAGATAGAAAATATTTGGGAGTTTTTATTTTTATAGAGAAGCCAACTCATTGACATTCTTTTAGTGTTTTTAATCTTGCTTTACTTCACTAATGCTAATATTTCTCATTTCCTTTTCCTTCATTTTGGTGCATGGATCAACTGATAATTTTCTTACCAACACAAAAATGAAATTAAACACTTTTCATTTTTTACTTTTTCCATTTTCTCCCCTGACCCCCCAGTGCTGGGGTTACAAGAGTGTACCACCACATCCAACTCAAAAACCATTTTTCAGTCATTACATAGCAGCTTGCAATCACTTTATCATCATTTACAAATTTAACTATGAAATGTACTTAATTTGTGGTTTCCCACTGTTTCTTGTATATTTGTTGTCTTATATTATGTTGAGATCCTTGTTCTGATTTTGATTTTTATTTGGTTGAAATATTTCCCAGCCAATTTCTTTGGAAAGAGCATATGTTCATATCATTTCTATACCATTATAGATCTGAAAAAGTGCCTGCCTTTGCTTTCATGTGTAATGACAACTTGGCTCAGCATGGAAATCTTGATTTGTGGTCTTTTCTTTCTTCACTATATCTAGAGTCAAGAGTTGCAGATAAGAAATCTGAGCTTGGCTTGATTGTTTCTTCATTTAGGCAATCACACTTCTGTTTGGAAACTTTAAAAATATCTTTTTATCCTTGATGTTGAATCCAGGCTGGTCTTAAGTACATTAGGTAACCCAGGCTGGCTTCAAATTCATGGCAGTCCTCCTGCCTCAGCCTCCCAAGTGCTGGGATTACAGGCACGTGCCACCGAATCAGGCTTCCTCCCTGAATTCTGCTTGGCATTTCATGAGCCTTTTCTATATGAAAATATTTTTAATCTGGAAGAGTATTCTCTGTCCCACCCCCATGAACTGCACCCCCAGCTCTATTTCTTCTTCCTTATTGGCATTTATTCTTTTATTCTTCTATCTGGAATATACGCAATCTTCATTTTAAGACTTTTTAATGTTTTCCATGGCAAACCGTTGTATTCTGAATTTCCATTTTTAAACATTTTTTTCTTAGAGATGCAACATTGTATCTCTTCAATAAATTTAGAGCACTAATTTTCCTTTAATAATTATCTGTTTTGTTTTTCACTTCTCTTGAATATTTTGATGACTTTCTCTTTTGATGTAATTTTTAAGGTACAGACAAGTTGCAACAGCACCAAATGTTTCTTTATCCAGTTTCATCAATCATTTTACCATATTTCCTGTAAAATTTTATTTTATTTTATTTAGAGACAGTGTCTCACCATGTAGCCCAAGCTGGCTTCAAACTCACAGTGACTCTCCTGTCTCAGCTTCCCATCACACAGTGACTCTCCTGTCTCAGCTTCTCTGGTGCTGAGATTATAGACTTGACCCATCACTTCCAGTTCTATGAATGGATATTTTATAATTTTATTTATTTTTATTAGAACAAATTTATTATCCATAATGTTTACATCTCTTGTGTGCAGTTGGTGCATTTGTAACACAATTTAATTTTTTTCACCCTCATTCCTTCCTGCTCACCCCATCTCTTGATGCCCTTCCCACTTGAGAAAGATCTATCTCCCTACTTCTATTACTTATCTTTTCTTTTACTCCTTATTTATAATTTGGGTTTCTCATGTAAGAGAAACTATGCAATATTTAAGCTTTGTGTCTGATTTATGTTGTTTAGCATTATGACCTCAGGATGCATCCATTTTTCTTCAAATAACTCCAGTTTATCTTTCTTTATGGCAGGGTAGTACTCCTCTGTGTATAAATACATTTTTTTTTTATCTATCCATCTGCGGACTTACAGGCATTTGTCTTTAGCTTTTTAAAGGCTAAATCTAGAAAGGGCAATGAAAATTGATGATAAAATGTACACGCTTCTCTGTTTTCAACAGACCGTAAGCATAGTAACTTACATTGTAAGACACTTGAATTAAGGATGAAGAATTATCATTTCAGAAATGTCAAAATCTTGAGTTTTTGAAGTGCTTAAAAATTTGTGTGGCTTATGAAATCAGTCAGGAGTAAAAATGATACAATCAAGGGCACAATCACTGCCCTTGATAGTCCTGCTTTCCCACTTCTAAAAGCACCCATTTGGTGTTTCTTCTGTTGTTTACAATCCTAGCTCCACATAAGGAATGCTCTGCTCTCCTGATACATCAATTTCTGTAAAACCTATTTTTTTACTACTATGGCAGCTGAGAGTTTTAACTAATATGTTGTTTCTCTCCTTATCCTTTCAAAATAACTTTAGCTTTTTCAGTTGAATCTGTAGTCACTTTTATGTTCAATAAATCTTGTTTACTGCTGAACTAAGTGGTGTGTTCTAATTGCAATTTGTCCTTTGAGATATGCTCTCACTATTTAGTTCAGGATGGTTTTGAGCATGGGAGTCTCTCATCTCAGCCTCCCAAATTCCGGTATTATGGCTGTATGCCCTACTATTCCCACCATACATTTTATTTCTTGCAAGAAACTCCTTGTAAAGATTATGCTTTGAGAAGAGAATGCTAAGTCACCCTGCTCTCACAGGGCCACCTAAGCTGTTTCTCCCAAACTCATTTTGCCCTGCTCAGTCAGCCACATGCTCAGAGACCTCTGCAGCCATGATAAAAGGTGTCCCAGCTACTGCTCACACTGGAGGTAGACCTTGACATTGTTCACCTGATGATGCTTTTGCCTGTTGGTTCCATAATTTCCTAGTTTACAAAGGTAGAGACTATGATACAGAAAAATTAGGTAATTTTCCTAAGGACACACAGCTAGTACATGATATATATTCCAAAAATATATGCAGTCAGTACGATCCTACATTCCTAACCATGCTTTTAACCACCATTCTTAGTTTCTTCAGCAAAAGTAATCAAAGGAATTCACACTCATGGAGAGTTTTGGACACTTGGTCCAAGTGGTTAACTTGAGGTTGACATCGTACAGACTGCTCAGGCTCTTGACCTGTACAGAAGGTCAATACTAATTATGAAGCAGTTTCTCTCTGTACTACAAGGCCTTGGACATTTCCTAGCAGAAATTAGTCATCAGCGCTTTCTACTGCCAGCAGGCAAAGAGCTTCCCAAAGCAGAGCAGGTATAAATTTTGGCATGGGCTTGAGTCACTTGCTGCCACAGGAGGCTCGGAGAGGGCGATTTGTTATCTGCGAGGCTGACTCAGCTCCACTTTTAGCAGTAGCCAGCACTGCTCTTTGCAGCAGCTTGGGGCACCTCGTACCTGGAGGCTTGCAGATGCTCATGCCCTCATCTTATGCTGTCATGATGACTTTCCTCTTTTCTTCCTGGAATCCCACTACAAATGCTAATTTTTGGTAAGTGAGCAATATCTGCTGTACAGCATTCCTTGTATTTTTGTTAACTTCACATCTTCCCAGCTAGGCTGTCGGCAGAACTATTTCAATTATCTTCTAATCCTTCATGGTGATAAAGAGATCACACAGGTGTGTGTGCGTGCACGTGCGCACACATACACACACACACACACACACACTGTTTAAAGGCTTTGTATCAGAAAGACAATATATCCTCATGTAAAAAAGAGTTTAAAAGTTCAAAGAGATGGAAAATTAAATTTAAATTTTCTCAATTTTTCTGAGTTTCCAAATCCATTCCTTTGGCTAGGGGAGTGGTATGGCCTAGAGGGAAAAAGGTTTCATACCAGGGCCTTCCTAAGTGTGACCAAGTTGCCCAAGCTGGGCTCTAATTTGGAATCCTCCTACCTCAGCCCCCAAAGTGCTAGGATGACAGGCGTGGGCCACTACACCTGGCTTTCCATCCTTTCCATCTACTGTCATCTCACTGTTCTCACCCCACAGAAATCACAAGGGTTACTGCTGTGTGTAGAAATTTTCTATGGCTATAATAACATGCATGTAAGATACATTTATTTGTTTATTTATTTAGATTTTTTGAGACAGGGTTTTGTTATTAGTTCAGCATTGAACTCACTATATAGCACAGGCTTGCCTCGAATTCATGGTGATCCTCCTGCCTCAGCCTCCCACGTGCTGGAATTATAGGCAAGTGCCACCACAATGGTTACAAAACATATGGGATTGTTACGCTTATAGTTCTAGAACTTAATAATTTAACTTGTTATGGAATCATATTCTCAACATCTTTCTGTAGCTGCCAATTCCTTTTAATGACTGTGTAGTATTTCATTGCATAAATGAATTAATTTTGTCAACCAATCATCTGTTCATAGGCATTTATGTTCTGAACAGAGTTTTAGGTTTATTTTACTATTACAATTGATGCTGCAGTGGATATACTTGTAAAAACACCTTTAATCATATATGCAAAAACAAACAGCCACATTTATTTTCATGAACATTATTCTAAATTACATTATAACAAGCAGTGGGAGCCCCTGTTTTCTCCCACTGTATCAGTCTCCAAAGTAGAAAGCTCTTTAATGCTTCCTTATCCAGTTTGGAGGAAAATTTATAACTTTTGCTATTTAAAATGATAAAACTGGAGCACATTTTCAGACATTTGTTCAGTGTTGCTCTTATTTTTGCAACAAATTGTATTATCTGACCATTTTCTAATGGGTTATCTATTGGTTGGTTTGTAAGAGGTTTATGTGATTTTTGTGGCTTTTTAAAATGTGTAGTATGTTACTGTAATTAGTGTAGTATAGTTTGTGATCTGTCTTTTCACCCAGCTTTTTGGTTGTCACATTGTTCTTGTCTGTCTGTCTGTCTGTCTGTCTGTGTGTAGGTAGATAGATAAGGATGTAATATATATATATATATATATATATATGCTTTAATTTATATATATAGTGATATATATATATATATATGCAACTGGAACAAATGGAAGGATGGTTTCAAGCCTTGAACTGAATGAAGCCTGAGTTAGCATGAAGAAGATGAGGCAAAGGAAAAGAAACAAGCTCTGCAGTGTTGTGCATTTTCTCCTTCCATGGGAACCATAAGCCTGAACCAAGCAGAAAGCAAACCTGAGACTCTTATCTGCAGGGTTTTAGTGAGAGACATCAAAAATAATTTATTAAAACATATAACTTGGTAAAGCATAGTCAGCCTCTTTAAAAAAAAAAAAAAGATGATGGGAGCCCAGAATTGGATGGCGAGTTAATGTGTATCTCTGTATCTTGTCCGTGCCAACTCTTCCAGCTGGCTGACTTCTCATCAGGCACTGTAATTTATTAACACTGAGGTGAGAAAAGACATGAATCAGCTTAATGTGATAGAAGTAGGGCGTTGCCATAGCAACAAGATGCCGTCTGTTTTCTACTATTTATGTACAGTTTATTTTCTCCAGAGCCTCTGAGTTATTGCTTGAAACAAATGAAATGAGAAACATCTTGTTCTGAACACCCCCACCCGCCCCTGTGTGTATGTGTCTAGAAAACCACATTTTTTTTCCCATGAGAGAAAAACACAAAGCCTTTGAATTTTTAAGAGTTAGGTTTATGGTAAAAAGACTAACTACATAGTTTCCAGTCCACAATGATTCCACAAACTCGAATTTATTTTTCACCTCTGAAACACGTGATGCCTCCCAAAACCCAGGCTGCAAGCAAACAGAAGGCCAGCGATGCCTCTCAGCAGAAATGTTCATGCTTTCGGCCCAGGTTTTGTGTCTAGCTGGAATCGATGCCTCATGAGGAAGGGGGGAACAGACTAAGCTTGGAGACGAGATTTTATTTTACTCAATCTCAAGTACTCAAAAGGGAAATGGAGAGCAGGCAGGGAACCAGGGCCTGGGTTTGTGACACTCTGCTCACCAAGGGCACTGGGCTCAGCCTGAAATATGCCGCGGGGTCCAGGAAGGACCCCGTATCTTCCCCAATTTTCTACTTTGTCCTGAGTATGTAGAACCTGGCATTTTTAGATCAGAGATGGACTTGGTCGTGATCAGGTCTACACCAAGGTATTTGATGTGCTTTAAAAAAATAAAGAGTGGCAGAATTCCTCCTCACCATCCATCCTCATTTCAAACCTAATTCCTGTATCGTCACCCCATGCTTTAAAACAGGAGGAGGAAAACCAGAGTGCTCTGCCCTAAGTGAGAAAAGGCATTTATTTGACCATTTTATTTGGATCTTCTAATCATCCTGATGAGCTCCTCAGGGTTCCCTTCAGTCTTCTAGCACATGTCGGGGGACTGGAGAAAAGACACCCCAAAATGACCAACAGCATTCTCTTCCCATGGAAATAGCCCCAAGCTTGGATTCCAAAATGTTCATCTACAGGATCCCAAAAGCTCACACTGCCTCCAACTCCCCTCCGCTGCCCAGGGCCGACCTGAAGGGAAGAGGAGGGACAGGGTTATGACCGCTCTGGGTGCCATTTGATGTGCCGGGAAAGCCTCATCCTTTCCCATGTTCTTTGGGAGAAGAGGCAGGATTGGGGGTGTCATAATGTAAGTAGTTTGAGCAGTGTTAGGTCACCCAGCCTCCAGAGACCAAAGACCACTGGACACCATCCTAAGACATCTCCTTTGTCAATCACCACTCTCCATCAGTGGAAAAAGCATCTAATTCAACCCACATTGCAATCATTGAATCGATTTTTGCAGTGACTATACAAATAGTTATAGCCATGGGAGAGCAGTCATGGGGGAGCAGTAACAGCTCATGTCTAGCTGTGTAAAGCAGGGGAGTATCTTTGGTATAATTTACATACAGTAAAATGTAGAAATTTTGTCTTCATTTTGAAGAAGTTTCACTTATGCATGTGCCCACAACCACCAAGATACAGGACATTTAAACACGTCATAAGATCCCCGTGTGCCTCTTTCTTTTTTTGTAGGGGTGGGAGGGAGGAAACAACACCTTTTTTATTTTAAAGAGAAAAAAACAAGAAGTAAAGAAACAATTAAAAAACAACAAAAACAAAATGACAACAATAATACAATAGTGTTGATACAGGATTTCAAAACAAGATTGTAAGAATTTTTTAAAATTTTAAAATTATTTTGAAGTAGTAAAATACAACGAAACAAGACAGAACAAAGCCAATTGAGACAGTGCAGTGAAATTGGTACAGAACTTCACAGCACGATAACGGAATAACAGTATTAGGTGCCACAGTTTATCTCATTATCTTCACAACAGTTGTCCTTTCCCAAGTGCTGGGATTACAGGGGTGAGGCACCAGCCCGGCTTAGTTGTCCTTTCAATCAGGTATAGCAAAATCAAACCAAATACAAAACATTATAGAACTTATCAAAACAGAATATTCCATAGAGCAGTACAATTAATCCAAACAAAGCGAAACAGTGATAACAATATTTGCCTTCAAAGAGATGGTGGAGGTAAATCCCCCATATTTGCTAGACTGCATATGGTCAGCCTCCCAAGAGCTGCTCAGACCTCTGGCTCCCATTTGCTAATAGGGGGTGGGGTGGAGGATGGGATGTTTGATTCTTAGCCCACGCACCAGTAGGTTCACGGCTGCTCACCAGGGAAGCAAGTGGGCTGCTTGGTTTCCCAGCGCCCTGAATTCCAACATGGCGCAGATCTCGGGAGATGCTGGCTGGTTCTCTCCCTGGGTTGGCCTCCGCTGACTCGAGCCACGGCAGCCTCCCAGTGTGTGCCTCTTTTGAGTTCATGTTCCTCCAAAGATACACACTGTTCCGATTTCTGTCATCAGTTTTGCTGCTTCTTAAGCTTCATATAAATAATATCATACACTGTTACCTTTTTGTACATTTAGTTTTAGCTGTGTAGTATTCTGTGACTATTCCATGTTTTGTGTATTCATTTCTTCTATTGATGGGTATTTGAGGGTTTCCAGTTTGGAACTGTTGTGCATAAAGCTGTACAAATACTCTCATACGTCTCTGTGTAATTATGTAGATTGAATTACTGGATCATACGGTATGTTTGAATTTAGTAGTTACTGTCAAAGTTGCAAAGCGACTGTGACTAGGCTTGTATCATCTTGTTTGGGCAAATGCTCTACAGAGCTGATCATTAGCCAATACCATGTGTGTCTCATTTTTCATGAACTTAACATGCCAAAAAGAAAGCAATGCCTCTAAGAGACAAAAAATTTGAATAATTTGTAAATATTCATGTTGCTTACAGTTTTTGAGTCCTGAGAAAATGTATTGAAAGAGTAGGGAAATGCCAGGCATGGTGGAACATATCTGTCATCCTAGCATGTGAGAGGCAGAGGCAGGAGGATCACTGCAAGTTTGAGGCCAGCCTGGACTACATAGTGAGACCCTGTCTCAAAAAAAAAAAAAAAAAAACCACAAAAATAAAAGCCAAACAAAATGAAAACCAGTAGGGAAATGGTATTTTAGGATTTGGGTTCTTACATCCTTTGCTATCAACCCATTGCAAGCCATTTGATGTCATTGCCTCATTCTCTTCAGTCTTTAAGGTGGGGGCACTTAAGGTGGTGAATATTTCTGAAAAAGCGTTGCAGGAGAGATAAAATACTTAAAAAGCTGTTTTTCTCCTCTCTGTTGCTTTTAGTGTTGGTTTGAGAACATTACAATACACATAATGTAAAATGATCTTATTGACATGTTTAAACAAGGCTCTGTTCCAGAATGTTCCTCATTTTTCTTCAGAGAACTCTTTATATATAAACAAACTGATAGGCTGGGCCTATAGCTCAGTGGCACAGTGCCTGCACGCTAAGCATGAGGTCCTGAGTTCAACCCCCAGTACCAAAAAATAAATAAATGAACTGATACGTATAAATGCATTTCTTTTAAACACTAATATTGAATGACTTTGTTTTTTAATGTTATTTCTAATACATGACTAAAAGACTGCCATAAAGTACAAGTTGTTCATTAACTGCAATAACTCTTTTAAACAGGGTATTCCTAATGCTTCTCGTGTAAGCAATAACATGAGTACACCGGTCTTGCTTGCTCTGACAGCAGCCCCAGGAAATATGGGACCAAGTTCTGGTAACACTTTGTCATCAAGTCACAGCAAAGCCACTAACTGTGCTGTAAAACTGGCAGAAAGCAAAGTAAGTGAGTAAGTGTTACAGTGGAAGCCAGCACAGATAGCTCGAAGACAGACAAGAAATTGCAAATTCAAGAAAAAGTAGCACAGGAAGTAAAACTGGTGATTAAACCCATTTTATCAAAACAAAGATATCACCAAGGAAGAAAATAAAGAGATTATACGGAAAGCAGTAGATAAAGTTTGTCATAATAAGAGGGGAGAAGTCAACCCTATGAAAGTGGCCAGTCTGGTAAAGGCCTATGTGGACAAATACAGACATGCCGGGAAGGGGAGCCAGAAGAAGGTGGTGGAGAAGCCTGCAGGGGCTGAGGTGCACAGCACTGCGGAGGACGCCACCCTGCCAAGTGCAATTTCAGCATGTTCCATTAGGAGAAAATCAGATGGAACCAGGACTGAATTTTTTTTTTTTTTTTTTTTTTTTTGTCTTTTTGAGACAGGGTCTTGCTATGCAGTTCAGGCTGGCCTTGAGCTCACTTTGTAGCCCAGGCTGGTCTCAAACTCACAACGATCCTCCTGCCTCAGCCTCCTGAGTTTTGGGATTACAGGCATGAGCCACCATGCCTGGCTTGAAATTGGTTTTGATAAAGTTATTTTTTTAATGCAGGATATGATGTTTTGTTCTAAAGAAATCTAGCTCTGCACTGAAATTTCCTTATCCACAGCCTCACCTCAAATAAATAAATTCAAGGGAAAGTAGAAGTTTTAAAGGAATGTGCATTTTTTACTCGGACCGAGTACTGGCGTGGATGCTGGAAGATGTACAGCTTTTTGATTTGACTGTTTGACTATAACAATGTCTGCATAAATTAGAAACTTCTAAGTGCACTGGTTTTGGAAGAGATATATGTAAAGTACGTTTATTCTGTCAGACTAAAAAATAAAGTATAAACTTTATGACTTTCTTCCTCTAACTATAGAAAGTTAAATAATGTATTACCATGGAAAATATTTCTAATAAATAGAACATACCCTCCCCCAAAAAAGTTGCAAAGGGATTGAATCAACTTACTCTCCTAAACATCCTTGCCAAGACTTGATATGGTTAATCTTTTTAATTTTGGCCATTAGGATGAATGAGTAGAAATATCTCATTGGAGCTTTAATTTATGTTTTCCTGAAGGCTAATCATGTTAATCAGTTTTTCCAAGTGCCTATGAGGTCTGTACTCCTGTGCACCAAGTATCTTCATTTCCAAAGGAGTGACACATTAAACAAGTAACAAACAATGACAGACTGAGGGCCTCAGGAAAAAAATGGGAAGTTTTTGTTGTTGTTGTTGTTTGCTTTTGGCTTTGGTTTTTGCTTTTATGTAACAGGCTTGTATTTTCATTCTACACTGGGACCCACTATGAATGTGCCTGGAGCCCACTTCTACCCACTAAATCCAAATCTTTTGGGCCAGTTTTGGAATTCCACACATTTATCAAGGTACCAAACTTCCTGTTAGTACTATACTTCATACTTTTCTCCAATTAGTGTGTAAAGATGTTCCATTTTTACAGAGCTCAGAACACGAACAAGCAAAGCAAGAAAGAAAACTGTCAACACCAGCTCTGCATTGCTCTTCCCTGCAGACCTGAGTTTGAATTACTATAGTGAAATGCCTGGCACTGGGTGGAAAAGATGGCAGATCAATAAGCAGCAGGATACAGAGCCTCCCTGAGAGAGACAACTCATGCCAGAGTAAAATGTTCTGGAGAGGTCCTGACAGAGGGAGGTGGATCCTCTCCATCCAGGAAGAAACTAAAGGCAAAAGAGCTGGTCAAACACACAGTCCCGGGGCTACCATTGGAGAAGCTAAGATTAGCGGCCACAGAGCTCTCGCTGGAGCCACCTGAATTCGCGCTGCCACGACTGGCTGGAGTGGCCTGAACTCGCACAGCCGTGAGCTGCTGGAGCCACCCAAAATCGCACCCCTGCAACTAGCTGGTCGCACTGAAGGTGAAGGTTAGCAAGCCCAATGGAATACGGAGCCGGCAAGGGACCTGCATGAACCTGCAGTGAGTGCTGGGAATAAGACCCCACCACAGGAAAGGGGCGACCAAATGGATGACATGGTGGAATCGGGCAGGACGGGCCTGAACTAGGAATGACAGAGACTTCAGTTGGTTGCTCCCTTCCAAGAGCAGATCAGTGGGATCTGCTTGGCCTGGGTCACGCCCCTGGCCAGGACCCAATAAGTTATCCCAAACCGATTCCCTACATGCAGCTCACACTAACCTGGTGAAGGCCCCTGAAGGTTGACTGGCCCGGTGGGGAGGAGCTGGCATATGCAGCCCCTGCTTACACTTCAGTGACAAGAGCAAACACAAACAGGAGAGGGCAGAAATCCCTCACCAGCATGCTTCAGGAGAACTATAACCAACAAGGAAGGGGCTGAGACCTCCACTATACACCTGTATGGAAGAAACCAAAAACATGACAAGAGAAAGAAACAAGAAAAAGTCCCCAGCCCCCAACCCTGAGAACATTGATCCAAGAGAGGGAAAAATAAAAGAGACTGAGGGCAGCAAACATGCAACATCAGACACAGCATCAATGGACATAAAGAGATATCTTCAGGACCTTGTAGATGAGCTCAAAACTGAAATATTAAATCAAGTAAAGAAAGATATAAGTAGATTAATAAAAGAAATGCTAAGCATCTCTCAAGAAGACCCAGATGGAAGAAGGGAGGAACATCAAAAAAAAAGAGAGAAACGTTCGATAAAGAATATAAAGAAAACCTGGAATACATGAAGCAGATTCAAACAGACTACCAGGAAATTAAAAACTCCATTGAAAGCTGGTAAAACTGCCTGAAAAAAACTAAGGATAGACTATCAAAACTTGAAGACAGGTTTGCAATATGTGATCATGAAAGGGAAGATCTCTTAAAAATAACAAGGAAAGAGAAAGTAATACAAAAACTAGAAGACAACAAGAGAATCTATAATTTAAGAATAAGAAATGTGGGCTGGGGATTTAGTTCAGTGGCTTAAGTGCTTGCCTGGTAAGCACAAGGTCATGAGTTCAATCCCCAGTACCAAAAAAAAAAAAAAAAAAGAAATGTGAGTGAAGAAGCAGGAGTAAAAACAAATGAAATACAAGGCTATTGACAGAAATAATTAAGGAAAACTTCCCAAGCATAGGAAAAGAAAATGATACTCAGACGTGTGAGGCATACAGAACACCAGCCACCTACAACCAAAACATATAATAATCAAGATACCAGAAATATAATAATCAAGATACCAGAAACTCAATATAAGAAGAGAATATTAAAAGCCATCAGAGAAAAGAAACAGATCACCTATAAAGGAAAGCCCAGCAAAATCACAACAGACTTCTCAACACAAACCATCAAATCTAGAAGAGCTTGGAGAGAAGTATTCCAAGCCCTAAAAGAAAATAACCTCCAACTCAGACTGATGTACCCTGCAAAACTGTCTCTCAAAATTAATGGAAAAACAAGATGATTCCATGAAAAAGAGGAACAGGGGGAGTTCATGATCACCAATCCAACCCTACAAAAAATACTTAAGGACATTCTAGAGAGAAAGAGAGAGAAAAAAAAACCACAGGATTTCAGGAACTGTGGCAGAGAGGCCTCAGTGAGTGGGGCAGGCAGTAGAATGAAGGAGGAAAAAGACAACCAATGGTAGAAAAATAGCATAGCAGAAATGAAGCAGAGAAGGTTGGCTATAATCTCTATCATAGATGGCCTTGATACACTTAAAAAAAAAACACAGGCAGAGTAGATCAGGAGATAGGGTCCACTGAGATGCTCTGTATAGGAAATATAATCAATTTGAAAGAGGGTTTATGGACCAAAAATCAAATATGAGAAAACAATGCTCTATGTGGCGGGGAACCAGCAAGAAATAGGGGTAACTCGACCAGCAGCTGCAGAGGTTGGAAAGACATAACACTTTTATACAATGGAGAACTACTCAGCTCTAAGGAAGAAAAACCCTGAGGCTTTTGTAGGTAAAGGAATACAACTTAAGATCAAGCTCAGAGGTAAAAAGGTTCAGAACCACTTAGATAAATAGCAGGTTGCCCCCCAATCTAAAAACTGAGGGAGTGGATGGGGCCCAAAATGCGCAGCACCCTGTGGGAGTGAAAGGGGAGGAATAGTCTAAAAACAAGAAGGCAGAGGATATTGTTAACAGTGTATCAGGATTTAAAACTCATATCACTCACACTACTCTGTTTAGTTTGGTTACATTCTGTTCCAATTTGTCTGCTTGTACTAGATTTGAGGGCACAGACAGCTATCCCAAAAATAGCAGGATAGAGTACGGTAATCATTCTTAATTTCCTAATCTGAAGCCCTGTATAATTTATGCTGTTTTATTATGACTGATCTTAATTGAATCTGGTTTGTTAGATTGCTGCTTTGTATTGACAGATTTTATTCAAAGCTGTTATGATGGATAATATCAAGTCTGAGAGTATAGGCAACTACACTGAAGATGGCAAGATTCACTAGGATACCCACTCTGGTTTAATTATTACCTGCTTTTGAAGTTTTAGACTGTCTATAATGTTTTGTTTTTATTAATATTGTTATGTACTGCTATATTCAATTATACTGCTATATTCAATTATGCCTGATGATATGGACAATTCTATTGAAGATAACAAGAGACAACACAGTAACCATTGTAGATCAACTTGTACTATGATAAAAATATGACTTTTTCATTTCATGTCTTTATAGGAATTTATTTTGTTTTATCTTGCTATGTTTTGTTTTTCCATCTAATACAGAAAGGATAGAAATACATGTAGAGACTCATACATGTATAGAATCTATAAACAGTTTATGAGAACTGATTATATAATGCATGACGACATGAACAACTACTTTGAAGAAAAAGAGACACTAAGGTACCCAGTGCTGATTCTGTGGTGTCATGATGTGAAATCCAGCAATACTACTACTCTTCATTCAGAGTGATTCTAGCCTGTTTTGTTTTGTTTAATTTCAACATACATGAAGGTATGGACAGCTATTTTGAAGAGAAGGAGAGACAGTATGACAGCTATTACTGACTTCCCTATTGTCTGGTCTTGAAGACCTAAAACGCCTTCCTCACCCTGTTCAGATCAGTTGTATACTGTGTTATTTTATGTGAGTTCTCTGTATGTGAAGATGTGGACAACTATTTGGAAGAAAACAAGAGACAATATGATAGGTAGTGAAGATCTCTGATGGTCTTGCTTTGAAATTTATGTCTCTTACATTGCTTTTTTGTGTGTGTTCTGTTTTGTTATGTTTTGTTGTGTTTAATTTTACCCTCTTTAAAATTAAAAAAAAAATCAAGAAAAGAAAAGAAAAAAGAAATGCCTGGCACCGGACACTTACAAAGAAGAAGAGGTTCATTTAGCTCATAGTTTTTGAGGCCAAAAATCCAAATGGTGAGCTCCACCTCTTTGCTGCATCACCTCAAGGCACAGGTGAAAAGGGCGGGAGGACAAACGGAGTGAGTGGTGACACCTTGCACCAGGAGCAGAGAGAAAACTGGATGGGCAGGGCCACGCTTGTCTCATTTCTAACAGCCCTCTCTTGAGAGCTACCAAGGGCTCACGCGTGAAATAGCTCATGTTCCCAGTGGCCTAAGGATGTCCCACTAGGCTCACCTCCTGGCAGTTCCACTGGCAATCAACAGACCACCAGCGTCACCCCGGAGACCCAGCCTTTCATCGCAATGACTCTTGGGGACACAAAGCATATACCAGCCTCAGGGCGCTGTCTTCCCCTCGCCGTCCTAGTCCCAGCCCTCTGCAGACTGACTTGCTAGATACTTTCCATCAGCACTGCTCTTGCCAAGGTTGACCTGTACATTTTAGCCTCAAAATCCAATGGATATTTTTTAGTTCTTATAACAGGATTTTCAGTTTAAGCTATTGGCCCATTTCATAACATCTCTTTAACTGTCCTGTTTCCCAACCAGGATGAACCTGCACTAGCCCAGATTACACTTTGAGATGCTTAATCATGGCCTTAATGACTGGACCATGCATGGGCATCTGAATCAGCCCTATCCCCCTTCCCTTCCTGTTGTCCTTTCTCTTTCTCTACCTTCTCCATATCCCTATTTTCTTCACTCCTTCATTTTTCCTCTTTCTATCCTCTCTCACTCTTTCCTGCCCTCTCTCAAGAGTTGGGATTCTAGTGTATCTGGGCAAGTTTTCTGATCAAACGTAACAAACTGTTAGAACCACTGGTGGCCCTCTTCCAGTCCCAAGGTAGCCCCATGAATGTAGGGAAGTCACCTGCACCAACAGTCCAGAAAGCAGCCAATAGCAAAGAAAGCATCAGTGGTGCTCAGAGCTTTGAGTTCTTGCTTACAGTTCTTGCTCTGGGGACCATGAAGTACTCCACCTCTTTACTGTTTTAATATAACTCAAGTTGATTTGACAACAGCAGCTGGAGAGTCCTAATTAATATTGACCTTAGTAGGGTCCTTCTTGGGAGAGCTGGCCCCTGCTGACCACTCCTTCCTTTGGACTACTTTCTTCTCTCCACTTGGAGGATGCTGGGATTCCTACAGCTGCAGTCACGGATTTCCATGTCAGGCCGCTCTGCTGAGTATTCTGTTTTTTAGCTTCTCTCCCTGCTCCCTTTTCCTTCACTCACAATCTCAGTCATGGCTTTCTTCACTTCGTGCTAATGTACCCAGCCATCATCAGTGCCCTGAGTTCCAGACCTTCCTGCCCACTGCTTGCACGTCTCACAGGCCCCTGGGACTCACCAAGTCCCTCACCAGGGTCATTGTTACCTGCCTGCACCCCAAGCCACCTCCTCCTCCTGCGATTTCTATCTCTGGGAATGATTACACTAAAGAGTGAAACAAAAAAAAAAAAACATGGCACTGTTCACACCCTGTCTTCTCCTTCTGTTACTTCCTCATCTCCTAGCTGACAAGACTCCCGGACCTATCCACACAGTTTCTCAAATATCTATTGGTGGTTTCTACCCACTTCCCCCCATTTGCACTGCCTCCGTCTCAGAGGCTTCCTCCCCAGGTAACATCCTACGTGGTCATTGGCTTCCAACGTCGCCTTCATTTTCCCTGCTTCCCTTGTCCCCATTTTCTTTGGGCTGGTTTGTGAGGCCTGCGATGAGCTGTTCCCACTTTCTCGCCAGCCACAACTGTCTCATTCTGAGTGCCAATCACCAGAAGACGCTTTGAGTTCCTCCACAGTAGAGGTTTTCTCCATCCTCCCAGCCTTTACCATGGCGCTCCCATGCCTCATTCCTTTTCCTCTAGCTCTTCTTGGTTAACTCTTAGTCATCATTTGGCTCTCAGCTGGTCTCTCTTGATGGATGTCTTTCTTGAAGTCCACCTGCTAATTTGACTCTGTCACATTAGTCATGCTGTATTTAATGGCCTACTTACTTATCCATCTCCTTCATTAAATCCTATGATCAACGAATGCAGGTTCCTTGCCCTTCTTTTCCACTACAGATGCTGGCACATGGTGGGATTATTTGTTGAGTGAATAAATGGACAAAAGGGCACTTCAAGTTCTCAATATGGATGGAGGCAGTTGCAAGGATGGAGGACAGAAATTAAGAATGAGGGGTACACAGGGCACAGACGTGAAGATCATATTTCAGGCAAATCTCTGGTTTGATCCCAACAGCAAGGGGGAGTCTTTGATGAATTTACTCCCCAAACACATGCTAGCTCCTGACAGTCAGTTGCTTTATTCCCTTCTACACAGCATCTCTGTACTTCAATTTACACTGATCTCATCTAAAGCTTTAATCACAGTCCATCTGCTTCTGATGCTTTCCTTGGCTCATCCCAACTTTTCTACAACATCCTGAGCCAACAATACAGAGTCTGTGACTGGGCTGAACTCTGTTTCGGTGTGTGCTGTCATTCACTGTGGAGCACGTTGTCCTTATATAACCAGTGGAGAGTGGAAAGTGACTACAAACAAATCACATAGGGGATTCTTTTTTTTTTTTTTTTTTTGGTACCAGGGATCCAACTCATGACCGTGTGCTTGCAATAGATGTGCTTATGCCACTGAGCTAAATCCCCAGCAAAATGTTAGGCTCCTTACCATTTTTTTTCCCCCATAGGGGATTCTTCAGACAAGCATTGCAAAATGTGTCCAAGTGAATATCATTCTTCCAAATAGTCCTCATTCAAAATAATTTTGGAAGTTCTCCTTTGGAATGATCTTCTGCTCTCATTTGTGAGCTGTACAAAAATACATTTACTCAGATTTTTCATCATGTATCCTGATGATCTTTTTCCTTGATTTGAGTCAAGCACTTACTCCACAGGTGGTTGAAACCTCCACCTTCTCTTTGGGTGATCTCCTTGGATGCTGTTTCATGACATAGTTAGAGAAGCTGGGGTAGGCAATGTAGCACCCTGACCCACAAGGGGAGCCCCAGAACTAGCTGGCACCACCTTCCAAATCTTGCCTGAGAATTTTTCAAGACTAATTCCAACCCAGAATTCCACAGAGAAAGGGCATTCTGGGAAATATAGTACCACTTGGTAAAATGATATGGTACCGCTCCCGTTCACTCAGCAAAAACTCAGGCTGACGTCCAAGAGGTGGAGGCTTGGCAACACTGAAAGAAGTAAAAAATTAGAGCCACAGCCTTTGGAGAAACTTTCAGAATAAGGGTTTTCCAAATTTGGATTCAAGGGTAAAACCTTTGGAATGAGTAGCAAATCCTTCCACAAAGACTAACTTCTTTAAAAATGGGTAATGTTCACCTGAATATTTAATGTTTTGGTTTCTTTAGGGAGGGAACAAAATCTGTACTATCACTTCATAGCCATTTCTTGTATTTTCATCTGTTTCCTACTTTGGTTCTTAATTTTTCAGGTCTTTTAATAAAAAACTACAATATTACTTGTTATACTTTAGCTCAACTCATAAATTTAGCTCAACTTTAGCTCTTTCATAAATTGTTCAAAAGTCATAGAGGAAATTCAGGGGAAGTGTGCTAGAGCTGTCTAATCCCTTCTTTCTATTCAGGGTGGAGAGACACTCTTGCTACTTTCTTTCTCTTAACATGTGATGTATTTCCCAACTATAGGTTTTGGAGTTCATTTTTTCCTCTGAGGTCTTTGGCCATCTGCCTTTCATCCCAGCTAAGTAATTCCTTTCATATTATATGGCATTTTAGCTTCTTGAATCCAGCTGTGTGTAAAGGCTTTTTCCCTTTCATGTTACTATAACAGAGTACCATAGACTAAGTGGTTTATAAATCATAGAAACTTATTTCTCACTGTTCTGGATGCTGGGAATCTGGATAGTTAACTGTTGTATCAACCTGAGTACGAAGCGCCCAGTTGAGTGGATTAGCATAGATCTGGGTGGCACTGAATGAGGGATTTGCTGAGGAGGTGAAACCCATCCCAGGTATAGGTGGCACCAACCAGTAAGTCTGTAGCCTGGATGAATAAAAAGACCAAGAAGGAAGCCTCACTTCTGTTTCCTTGGAGGAGCTCTGGTCTTGGTCATCACCTCGGGTGTCTATCCCCAGGCTCCCAGCACAGACCCCTCAGCCTTCTGACACGGGCTTGCATGGAACTCCAGTGCTCAGACGACACTTCTTCACCCTTCACGCCTGACTTCACAGGCGACCATTGTAAGCTCACCTTGTAAATCCATCTTATATTAATACTTACATGAAATCTGTTTCTCTAATGAATGCTGACTCTACAGGGTCCAGTCAAGGCACCGAAGGAGTCCGTGTATGAGGGCCTGTCTCCCAGTTCCTAGTCGCTTTAGCCCACTGTGCCCCACCTGACAAGAGGGAAGATCAAGCTGTTTGGGGTCTCTCTTATTAGGGAACTAATCTGATTTGTGAGGGCTGCATCCTTGTGGCCTAAAGACCTCCCAAAGGCCTCACCTCTCAGTACCATCACATAAGGGGTTAGGATTTCAACACACAAACTTCCAGAATTTAGCACTGGATAACTTAGTGACCCTACTCTTTTATCCTAGGTAGGCCAGAGGCTGAAAAATTTTCTATTGGCACACACAAAAAATCTAGATTTTATTTGTCAGTCTAATCTCAATCTTTCTTTCTTTCTTTCTTTCTTTCTTTCTTTCTTTCTTTCTTTCTTTCTTCTTTATTTTCTTTCTTCCTTCCTTCCTTTTTCTCTTTTATTTCTGGAACAAAGCCTATATACTGTTGACCTCCTGGATAATTCCTAATCTGTCTGCTTAATTTATTTCTGTAATTCTGTTAGATACATATAAATATATAATTCACCATCCTAACCTTTTTTAAATTTTTTTTTATTTAGAGAAAAAAACGAAACAGAAAGAGGATAGAAATAATACAAAATTTCAAAAAAAAGTAAGAAATCACTAGTTGACAATTACATATTTTCTTCCTAGAAGTAGTTGTTCAAGCTACAAAAGTAAAGCATACAAAGTAGACATTTAAACAGTGAGACTGCAATCAGATCTGTTCATCTATCCAACAAAAACTTAGTAATATGGTCATCAATCCTACACACTCAAACATACTTGCAGTTATATCCTTTAGAATACTTTCCTTTCCTCTCTCTTTTTTTACAGTAACTATAATCAATTCTCGTAAACTGTTTAGAAGTTCTACACATGTGTAAGTCTCTATATGCATACCTAGCCTTTCTGTATTAGAGGGAAAAACAAACCAAAACAAGTCAACAATACAAATTCCTAGAGAAACACAAAATGAAAAGGACATATAAAATCACAATACTAGGTGATCTATGGTTGTCACCATGGTGTCTCCTGTTATTTTCAATAAAATTGTCTATATTGTCAGGCATAGAACAATTAAACTTAGCAGTACATAGCACTATTAATAAATACCAAACATTGGAGACATTATAGGACTTCAAAGGCAGTTAATAATCAAACCAGAATGGGTATCCTATTGAATCCTGCCATCCCCAGAGTAGTTGCCCCTACTCCCAGACTTGACACCCTCAAGCATACCAGATTCGAATAAAATCAGTCAAGACAAAACAGCAATATAGCCAATCTTCTCTGTCTCATCTCTGCTATGCTATTTTTCTGTCATTGTTGTTTACTTTTCTCCTTCATTCCATTGTCTGCCCCTTTCATTGAGGCCTTTCTGCCATTGTTCCTGGAATCCTGGTGATTTTCTTCTCTCTCTCTAGAATGTCCTTTACTATTCTTTGCAGGGTTGGACTGGTGATCATGAACTCCCTCAGTTCCTCTTTGTCGTCGAAATAGCTTGTCTCTCCATTAATTTTGAGAGACAGTTTTGCATGGTACATCAATCTGGGTTGGAGGTTATTTTATTTCAGGGCTTGGAATATTTCACTCCAAGCTCTTCTTGATTTGATGGTTTGCATCGAGAAGTCTGCTGTGATTTTGATGAGTTTTCCTTTATAGGTAATCTGTTTCTTTTCTCTGACTGCTTTTAATATTCTGTTCTTGTGATGGAATTCTGGGATCCTGACTGTTATATGTCTGGGTGTAGCTCTGTTTTGGTTATAGGTGGCTGGAGCTCTGTATGCCTCATATATCTGAATATCATTTCCTTTTTCCTATGCTTGGAAAGTTTTCCTTAATTATTTCTGTGAATAGCCTTTTTATTTCATTTGTATTTGTCCCTGCTTCTTCATTCACATTTTTTATCCTTAAGTTATAAATCCTCTTATCTTCTAGCCTTTGTATCATTACTTCCTGGTTCCTTGTTATTTTTAAGAGATCCTTCCTTTTACAATCATACATTGCAAACCTATCTTCAAGTTTTAAAATCTGTCTTTAGTTTCTTTTAAGAAGTTTTGCCAGCTATCAATGGAGTTTTAAATTTCCTGATATTCTCTTTGGATCTGTTTCATGTATTCTAGATTTTGTTTATATTCTTCATCAAAGGCTTCTCTCCTTTCTCTAGGTTCCTCCATTCTTCCATTTATGTCTTCTTGAGGAATACCCAGTGTTTCTTTTACTAATCTTCTTATATCTTGCTTCATCTGAGTTAGAATTTCAGATTTAAGTTCATCAATGAGGTCACAGAAGTATTTCTTTATTTCTGATGAGGCCATGTCTGACACTGCATGTCCACTGCCCTCAGTCTCCTCTGTACTCACCCCTCCTGGGCTTATTTTCTCTGGGACAGTGGTTGAAGGCCTTTTGCTTTTTCTGTCTTGTCATGTTTCTGGTTACTTTCAGACAGGTGAATGGTGGAGGTATCTGGACCTTTACATACTGCCTTAAGTCCCTCTGCAGCTTACTGGCTAGGGCAGTGCTGCCCTCCCCTGTCTGCTGTTGATCTGTGAGGTGCACACAGGGGCGGCGATGTAGGCCGGCCCCTCCCCTCTGAACCAGTGAGTAACCTCAGCATGTTAGACTGTGCCCTGTGGATGTCATAGGTCCTCATCCCTGGCTATTGAGTCTCGATCAGAAGCATGGCCCAGCCCAAGCAGATCTCACCAATCCACTTTGTGCCAGGAACTGCTGACTGAAGCCGCCTCAGCTGTTGATTCAAGCCTGACTTGCCTAACTCCAATATGTTGTCCTGCCAGTCATCCCACTCTGGTGAATCCAGTTCCCTGCACTCACCAAAGTCCGTGCAGCTCCGCTCGCCATCTCCACTCCCTGTTGCAGCGCCTCCTCCCCCCAAGGGTCTCGAGCTCAGCAATCCCCGCTCTCAGCAAGGCTGCAACCCCAGCTCAATCCATGAATCACCAGACTCCAAGACACACCCAGCACAGCTACCGGTGAGTGCCCAGCTCCAGCCCTCAAATTCACGCTTCTTCTTCTTGTTCTTTTTTTCTTTTTCCTCAGTTTCTTCCTGGGTTGTGAGAATTCCTCTCCTTTTGTCCAGTCCTCCCCATGGTGTCAGATTGTAGCATTTGAGTTGTTTTTCTCAGAGAGGCTCTCTATCGTGTTACATTTCAGTCGGCCATCTCGGATCTCCCATCCTAACCTTTTTTAAGTGGACAGCTAAGTAGTGTTAGGTACACTCACACTGTTGTATAACCAGTCTTGCAGAAATGAAACTCTGTGAACTCTGTGCCCTTTAAATGAGAATGTTTAGTTCTTCCTCCTCCCCTGGCAACCATTATTCTATTTTCTACCTCTGAGAATTTGACCACTCTAGGTATCTCATATAAGTAGCTTTCTATAATATTTGTCATCTGTGGCTGGCTTATTTCACTTATTATAATGTTCTCTCAGTTCCTCCATGTTTTAGCAAATATCTTCATTTTCTTCCTTTAGAGACAGAATGGCATTCCATCACACACATGTGTACCATTTTGTTTATACATTCTTCCCTGAATAAAGGACATTCTAGAGAGAGAGAATGGACATATGGTTTCTTCTACTTTTGGGTTATTGTGAATAATACTGCTCTGAGCATGAGTGCACTACTATTTCTTCAAGACCCTGCTTCTAATTTCAACTGTTTTGAATATATACCCAGAAAATAATGACTAGGGAGAAACAGCTCAGACACTAGAATTTAACACCATGGAGAAGAACAGATGACAGGAGAGGGATTCTCATGATCCAGAAATAAACTAAGGAAAAAGAAAAAGAAAAAAATAGAGAAAAGAAAAATGTGGACGATAAGGTTGGAGCCAGACGTGCTCTCACCAGAACTGGTCTGACTCACGGTTGCACTGAAGTCAGTGGTTGGCGAGCCCTAGGACCTTGGTGGGAGGATGCATCTCAACAGAGAATGGAGCCAGCGTGGAGATCTGCACTGGCCTGTGCCGAGTGCTCAGAATTTGGTCCTCCCGCAGGAGGGGGTGACTGACTGGGTGACATCTTGGAATCGGGCCTGAACTCAGAACCATAGTGGCTTCAGTTGGCTGTTCCTGGTGCAGAGTAGATTGGTGGGAATGCCTTGGACTGGGTCCTGCACCTGGGTAGTATCCAATAGCCAGGGACAAACTTGCCCCTGAAGTTGTCCCGAACCAGTTCCATCCGCGTGGCACACACTAACGTGGTGAAGAGCCCCGGAGGTTGACTGGCTTGGAGGGGAGGGACCAGCCTGCACCACCCCTGCTCATACCTCAGTGATCAACAGAAAACTGGAGAGGGCAGCAATCCCTAGCCAGCACACTTCAGAGTAACCGTAACCAATACAGAAAGGGCCTGGGACCTCAACCATACACCTAGCTGGAAAAAACCAGAAACATGACAAGAGAAAGAAACAAGAAAAAGTCTCCAGCTGCCAACCCAGGGAATATGGGTCCAGGAGAGGTAAACACAGAAGAGGTTGAGGGCAGCAAACATGCAATATCAGAAACAGCATCAGCTGACATAAAGAAATATCTTTGTGACATTATAGAGGAAATCAAAACAGAAATACTAATACAAGTAAAGCAAAATATAAGAAGATTAATAAATGAAATGCTAAACGTTTCTCAAGAAGACACAGATGGAAGAATAGAGGAGCACAGAAAAAGGAGGGAAACCTTCAATGAAGAATATAAAAAAAATCCAGCATACATGAAACAGATTCAAAGAGATTACCAGGAAATTAAAAACTCCATTGAAAGCTGGAAAAAATGCTTGAAAGAAACTAAAGACAGACTATCAAAACTTGAAGACAGGTTTGCAATGTGTAATCATGAAAGAAAAGATCTCTTAAAAATAACAAGGAAACAGGGAGTAACAATGCAAAGTCTAGAAGATGATAAGAGGATCTATAACTTAAGAATAAAAAATGTGAGTGAAGAAGCAGGGGTAAACACAAATGAAATACAAGATTATTTACAGAAATAATTAAGGAAAACTTCTCAAGCATAGGAAAAAGGAAATGATATTCAGATATATGAGGCATACAGAGCTCCAGCCACCTACAACCAAAACAGAGCTACACCCAGACATATAATAAAGGTCCCAGAAATTCATCACAAGAACAGAATATTAAAAGCCATCAGAGAAAAGAAACAGGTCACCTATAAAGGAAAACCCATCAAAATCATGACAGACTTCTGGACACAAACCATCAAATCTAGAAGAGCTTGGAGCAAAGTTTTCCAAGCCCTGAAAGAAAATAGCCTCCAATCCAGATTGATGTATCCTGCAAAACTGTCTCTCAAAATTAATGGAAAAACAAGATGCTTCCATGACAAAGAGGAACTGGGGGAGTTTGTGATCACCAACCCAACCCTACAAAAAATACTGAAGGACATTCTAGAGAGAGAGAGAGAAAAAAAAAACCCAGGATTTCAGGAACAGTGGCAGAGAGGCCTCAATGAACAGGGCAGACAGTAGAATAAAGGAGAAAAGTAGACAACCAATGGCAAAAAATAGCAAAGCAGAGATGAGGCAGAGAAGGTTGGCTATAATCTCTAACACAGATGGCCTAGATACACTAACAAAAAGAAACAAAGCAGAGTAGATTAGGATTTAGGATCCATTGAGATGCTCTGTATAGGAAATATAATCAACCTGAAAGAGGGTTTATGGACTGAAAGTTAAAGATGAGAAAATAATGCTCTATATGACAGAGAACCAGAGACAAATAGGGACAGCTCATTCAGCAGCTGCAGATAGGTTGGAAACCCATGACACTTTTGTGCAGTGGAGAACTACTCAGCTATAAGGAACGAAAACCTTAAGGCTTTTGTAAATAAAGGAATACAACTTAAGATCAAGCTCAGGGGTAAAATGGTTTAGAACCACTTAGGTAAATAGTGGGTTGCCTCCTTAATCTAAAAATTAAAGGAGTTAGTGGAATCTAAAATGTACAATGCATCGCGTGAAAGTGAAAGGGGAGGAATTGTCTAAAAAAGGAAGGCAGAGGACATTGCCAATAGGGTATGATGATTTAAAATCCACATTGTTCTCATCACTCTGTTTAGTTTATGTATATTCTGTTCCAGTTTGTCTACTTGTACTAGATTTGAGGGTATGGACAGCTATTCCAAAAATAGCAGGATATACTGCAGTAACCATCCTTAATTTCCTATTAACTTAATCTGAAGCCCTGTATTACTTACACTGTCTTATTATGATTCATCTTATTTGAATCTGGTTTGTTAGATCGCTGTCTTGTCTTGACTGATTTTATTTGAATCTGTTATGTTTGATAGTATCAAGTCTGAAAGTATAGGCAACTACTCTGAACGCGGTAAGATTCACTAGGATACCCATTCTGGTTTGACTATTACCTGCTTTTGAAGCCCTATAATGTCTGCAATGTCTTGTTTTTATTGATTTTGTTCTGTTCTGTACTGCTGTATTCAATTTTATGATGACTGATGACATAGACAATTCTATTGAAGATAACAAGAGACATCATAGTAACCATTGTAGATCATTGTATTGTGGTTTTAATCATGTGCTATGTCCATCCTTTTGTTTTGAATGACCCCGTTTTGTGTCCTTTCTCATTTGGTTTTGTTCTTTTCAAAATAAAATTTTAAAAAAAGATTTAAAAAAGGAATTACTGGGTTATATAGCAATTCCAGTTTTAGGTCTTGAGACCCCCACCCATAGGCACTTTTTTATGGTTTAGATTTAAAAGGTTCCCCCACACACACCACAGTCTCACGTGTTTGGAAGGTGACTGGATCATGGTGGTGCTATTCACAGGAGTGGATCCATCCGCCAAGGAGCTCAGTAGCTAACTGAGCTGTTAGGAGATGGGGTCCAGTCAGAGGTGGTCACTGAGGGCTGACCTGCAAGAGTGTAATCTTGTCCCTGCTCCTCCTTTCTCTCTGCTTCCTCACTGCCAAGGGGTGAACAGCTGTTCTTCCACAAGGCCAGTTAGATCTTGGAGCCAGATAACGTTGGCCTGAACCCACTGGAAACTGTGAGCCAAATAAACCAGAAATTGTGTCCTATTCATGGAAACTAACATTCACCTTACATTCACACCAATAGTTCAGTGGTAATTCCTTTGTACCACCTGCCAGTAACCTTGGCACTTGAACAACTATTTTGTATTATTCTGTATTTGTTTTCTTGTATGTTTGCCCTGTCTTTTCATTGAGATATAATTCCCCCCGAAAGAAACTTTGTTTTTTCTTGCTCCTATTCTCCCAAATCTCTCTGTCTATCTGTAACTGTCTCTGTCTCTCTCTGTCTCTGTCTCTCTCTTTATCTTTATCTCTATCTCTTCTTCATGTGTTCCTCAGCTCTGGCCACTGTGAACTGATTACAGTTCCTCAAATACAGCAGGGCCTTTATGGGTGCTCTGGGTATATTGTTTCATTTGCCAGGAGTACCCTGGACATTTGTTTGCTGTGATTTCCACTCTAATTGTATGACTTTCCAGCAGAGCAGCAAACCTTAGCTTTATTTATTTATTTTTTTTAAAAAAAGAGAATAAAACAAAACAAAGCAGAACAAAACAATGCAATCAACACAGGATTTCAAAACAAGGCAACAGGAAATCAACAGTGGTTACCATGTCAAACCATAGCTCTTAAGGTTAGGAAAGAGATTGAAGAAAAGTTGGTAGGTTTTTCCTCCTGTGCACTGCAGAGTGGGCCTGATACAGAGAAAAGAACCCTGGGCTGAGGATCAGGAGGCCTGAATGGAGGAGGTGCCAGTTCTACTTTTCACTTTCCATGAGATCTGAGTGACATTTCATCCACCACTGGCCTCCATTCCCTCACTTGTTAACCAGAGTTTTCCATCATGCAGGGCTGTCTGGAGGATCCAGTGGGAGAATGGAAGAGAAATAATGCGCTTGTGTTAGGTCACAGCCCACAACCCATTTCACTCACAGCATACATTGCAGCAGACAGTGGACTTCACAGTGCCTCTACCCTCACCCACTTTTGTGAGTGTAATCATACACTGTGGGCCATGCCCAGTCAAAGCCGAGTTCCTGTGCACAGGTAAGGAGGGCATCGAAGGACACAGCTGGAAATCAATCCCAGTGTTTCCAGACACACAGGGTCAGCTGTGCATTGCGTTCTTAACCCCTCGACCTTCAAACACCTTTCTGCCTGCTCCCAGGATTCACTCTTTTTCTCTGGCCCATACTTTCCAAACTCAAGGGAATGTCTTTGCTGGGCCCTGACTTCCAAAAAGAAAAGATTCCCAGGGGCTTAGAAGGGGCAATGCCTAGTGAGCCCTTGAGAGGCCCCTAGCACATCCTAAAGGAAGAGTTTCTTTATAATCTGAACATTATTGGCCAAACTAAGAGAATCGAGCAGTCCTGGACCTTTTAAATTTTTTTTTATTTTAAAGAGAATAAAATCCAACAAAATAAAACAGAATAATGCAATGAAAACAAAACAGCAAAAGTGGTACAGAACTTCAAAACAGGATAATAGGAAGTCAGCAATGGCTACCAAAGGATATCTTGTTACCTTTACAATCATTGTCCATACCATCAGATACAATAAAATCAAATGAAACAAAACAGAATAAAACAAAAACAAGATAGAAGGAAATCCCCATATTTTCTATTTTGCACACTGTTATCCTCTTAATAGATACTCAGACTACCGGCCTTAGGCCTGCAAAGTCAATCAAACAATACAAGCATTTAGTTGTTTTTGCACCTCAGTAGCTATTTCAGCCTGTCCTCCTAACCAGGGCCGGTTGCTTACATGGAGGTGGGGAGGTAGAGGGTGGGTAGAAGTCTTGATTCTCCATCCATGCTCCAGTTAGCTCACAGGAAGGGTGAGCTGGCTTCTCTCTTCCTAGGCCCCACATGGTTTGTGCAGTTTATGGGATGGGCAAACTGGCTTCTTGTTGTACTCTTTCCAGACCCAACATGGCTTCTCAAGTCCTGGTCCTTTGTTGGATATTTGGAAATATATTTTAGGTTGTTTTGTTCATTTACTTTACAATATGCATGCAAAGCTTTAGTAAGTAGAGATACAAATTATCTGTTTTAATTATAAAAGCACATCTTGTGTTCTGTCTCTCCTGATCATGCCCTCCCCGCTCCTTGCGCTACACACAGACACACATACACACACACAATTTTGAGAGTCAATGAGGGGCAGTCATGGGGTAGCCTCAGAAAGGGCAAGAGAAAGGCAGTGGACCCAGCTCCTTTAAGCTTGTGTGTAGCATTGAGTATCTCAAGGTTCTCAGTTCCACTAACCTGGTGACACAAAGGGCTGAGGCTTTACCAAGTAGCCAAAATCTGTGGGTGTGGAAGTGAATGTGGATGTGGGTGTGGGTGTGGGTGTGAATGGGGATGTGTGTGTAAGGGGTTTAAATCAGAGGCACATGTCTGAGACCTGATTCCAAGTGCCGAGAAGTGACCAAAGACTACACGAGGACTGCCAGGCTGGTGACAAGCAAGAAAGCAGAGGATGTATGGATAGGAGTCCTCTTCTCTCCTGTGCTCTGAGGGCACATTCACTTCTATGCAACCCCTGGACCTCAAAAATCATCTTGGCAAGGAGCAAGGACAGGAAATGGGAGGACTAAGCATTTATTCCACCTCTGAGTCATCCAGAAAGAGGCTATTTAAATGGTAGAAATGGAAATCATGGTGATTAAAATTTGTTTCCTTTCCTCATTGCTAGGTGGGAAGCTTGAGGGACAAATTAAATCAATCACGGTATGAAAAAATAGTTTTTTTTTTTTCTTTGTACAACTGAGTAATGGAATGGGTCCACCCTGCTCCCCAAGTGCAGTGTTAGCTGAATGAGATAAATGGTTTGCCCCTTGGGTTTGGCTGTTTTCTCGGTTTTTGTGATATTCAGTCCTGGAATTCTTGAAGAACGAAGCATCTGCGTGTACCGTGTGACATCATGATGCAGTCATCCGTGTGACTTCCTTGCTACTCAGTCAGCAGCTGCACCTCTGCTCGAGGGCACACTGGGGTATAAAAGGCCCTGGGAGCCACCAGTGAAATGTTTTACCTACCTTCATCATCTCAGCCTTTATCCTTCCAGCAGGCCTTTCCAGGCACTGTGTGATAGCCCCAGAAAAATGACTTTTTAGAAGTCATTTTTTAGAGTGTCTCATTCATATCATCTCATCTTATTTCAACAATTCTGTTGTTCTTAAGATATGGTAGAAATTCCTTTTTATATGTGGAAGCAGATGTCCAGAGGCTTACGTGCTACCAGACAGAGCCCAGTGTGAAAACAGAAACCCAAGTAGGTATTTCAACTGTGAGATTTTTCATCTAGGCCCTGAATTGTAGGCAGTAGTGGCAAACCCATGGCACACATGCCACAGTGGGCACACAGCAAGCCAAATCTCCCCAACATCGCCCCAGCAGCAGAACAGCAGATAACATGATTTTTTTTTCTAAACTAAAACCTCAGTATTCAGGTTTAATTCCAGTGTTAGCACTTTGCAACAAGTCAGTGGGTTTTGGGTTGCAGTTTGGTCACTCAGTTTCTAAAAGGTTCCCCATCCCCTCTCTGGGGGCCTTGTTTGCAGGCATTTGGTCCTGAATCTGCTCACACCAGCTTGTGAAGTTCAGAGATACCATACGGGTTGTTTGAAATCGCCCCTGCAGTATGCCTGATATGAAAACAGGTACACAGTACAGATTGTGCTTTTGCCTGGTTTTTATTTTTGTTTTTCTTGAGAACCGGTTACTATTTACCAGCACACCATTGGTTGTACGTATTTCATGACTGGAAGAAATGGAATACAGAAAGCATGCACCACTGCAGAGCTGGGAAGCAGGGGGAAGCTCTGGATTGTGAAAACCTAAGAGCTGAGGGAGGGGTCCCCCGGGCTCAGGCCGTGGAGGAGGCGTAGCTGTACCCTGCTGACACTTCTGAGGGCGCTGAAGAAGCTGGAGACGGGGACCTACCATCTTGCAGAGAAGAACACAAGGACAGGCAGCAAGCAGAAAGTAGTGTGTTCTCTTCTGCTTGTCCCGAGTCTTCCTCGGCTGGGGTTTTTTACGTTGCCCCTAATGGGGGAGGTTGAGAACCAATAGCTTCCTAACTAGCTCACTAAGCCACTGCCTGCTCACATGGCTAGTCAGAGCATTCTGTCTTGTTTCCCCAAGAGGTCTCAGTGTCTAGAAAAGTTCCTGGTATGTGACACGCACTCAGTAAACACTGGCTGAAGGAAGTGAAGAAGCCAGGCTGTTCTGGTCCAGTTCTCCAACCCATCCGCATTTAACTCCGTCTCAGTGCCAGGCTCACCCCAGTTCCTAGGGATTTCTGTGTTCTTCAGCCCACTGTCTCACAGAGGGGCTGCAGGGGCCATCTAAGGAGGAAGTGAAGCTGGGTGCGGACCTGGATTCAAACCCCAGCCCTACTATGTAAGAGCTGAGTGGCCTTGGGCGCATGACTCAGTATCTCTAAGCCTTGGTTTCTTCGTCTGTAAAATGGAGATAACAGTGACGCATAAGCCTTAAATAAAGCAATCTCATCTCACACAAGTGTAGTCCACGCTCTCTGCTTTTTTATTTTTTTTTTTGTCCCTCTCAGCGCTCAGGGCTTTTGCTTTGCTAAGCAAGCACCTTACCGCAGAGCTAAATTCTAGCCTTTTTTTACTTTTATTCCCAGATGGGGTCTTGTGGTCTTGCGAAACTACTCAGACTGGCATCACATTTGTGATTCTCCTGCCTCAGCCTCCCGAATAGCTGGGATTGCAGACTTCTCTTCGTTACCCTTAGTCCTCCCTCAGGCTCTGGATCAGTCAGTAGAGACACATAATTCTGGGCTTCCCTGCCGTGCTCCGCGGCTGGACAAGGCCGGGCCTGGAGGGGGAGGGACTGGCCTGGGCTGCTGGGTTCAGGCCAAGGGTTGGACGGCGGTGGAGGGGCCTGGCCAGCGCCCAGCTCGGCAGCACCGGACCAGCGCAAGCCGCGCTGGAACGTCGCGGTGGGATCCGCGGTTCCAAACCTGCGACCCGCAGGGCGCGGTGCTTCCTGCGCCCCGCGGAAACCAAAGCGCGCAAGGCGCGGCCCCGCCGGGAGCCCCGGGCCGTGGCCGCCAGGAGACGTCCGCGGGCCCCTGGGCTGCGGGCTCGGGCCGGGACTCGGGGGCTGCGGCGCTGGGTCCCACGCGCCTCGGCCCCGGGCCGGGAGGGGGCGGCTCTGCGTCGGCGGAGGGGAGCGCGGGGCCACCGGGCGCCTTCGCAGCCGGGTTGTCGCCACCTCGTGGCGGGAGTGGGCGGCCACACCGGCCCCCCGGCCAGCACATCCTGTCCCTGGGTAGCCGGGGTGTTCCTGCACCGTCCTCTCCCGACCCCGCCAAGGGTCAGCTGCAGGGTCCCCGGGTGGCCAAGGCCGTGTGAGGGGCTCTGCCTCCTGGGCCACCCGAGCAGCACCCCTGCGGCTCGGTCCCCAGCCGTTTCCCAGGAGACACGCTCCTGATGAGGAAGGCAGAGACGCCCTCTGTCTTGTTCCTACTGGTTCGTAATGTTATTATACTTGATGAGTATTATTAAGGGACCCCTGTTATTAAGCTCCCTATTATTATTGTTATTATTATGATTTAGCATTTATGATGTATTCTGTTATTTTCAAAGCGCTCAAAGACCATTATCTCCCCAGACTTTCCAAACACTACACAGAGGCAGCAGGCAGGTGACAACTTCTTCATTTTATAAAATAGGGAAACTGAGGCACTGTAATTAGTGCAGATGGCGTGGATTCATGAGTCAAAAGTAGTCATTTCTGATTACTGTCTTACTGCAAAGTGTCATAGATTCCAGTAGATGGTAAACAGACACCCTAAGTTGGGAAACTAGTTTCTCTTATCCACTTTTATGACCCAGTGTAATCACACTGGAAACCCAGTCAGAGGAGTGTTCAAACTTATGAGTCATGCACTCGTTACAGCTAGCATACGGGCACTGTTAATTGTATTTTATTTTCCTTTTACAAGTCAAATACAATCCATTTAAAAAAGAATAAGTAGGGATACTACCAACAATAAACCTGATGTATCAGAGAATAATTGGCTTTCAATACAAATATCCCACCCATTAGACAACACAAACTTTAAAAAGAAAGACCAATTTTTAAAAGCTCTATTATTTTAAAGTCTATTATCCTCTCACACACAAGAAAAACCATTTCCTGCTTTATTTCTTCATCAAAAAAAAAAAGGAGTCTTCACTCCTGTCACCACAGTACCTTAAATTCTTTGCTGACTTACTTTCTGTTCCCAAAGTAGCAACATATCAGTTACTGTGTTCCCCATTATACACTCCGTGCTGCGCCTCCTAAACATAAAAATATCCAGTCCCGGAATTCTCCAGCAGAAAGCTTGGGGTTTAAATTCTGAGCTGGGTCGGGACTGAGACAAAGGAAACCCTGGAAGGCTGGTCCTATCATCACCTGCCAAAATCTCCCTAGTTCCCAGCAAACCTATGAAGTCCAGAAAGTTTGTCCCTTGAGGCTTCCCATACAACCCTCAATGAGCCTCTCTTTTTACACCATGCTCACTCAAAATACAAAATTTATACATGTACACTTTAAAGGAAGTTGTCTACAGGCTTTAGGGCGATCAGGCTAGCCTTTTCAACCTTCCTTTATATTCATTCAACTCATGCATTCATGTATACATAAAGTACATTAATAAATAGCTACTGTTAACTGGCCTATGGTAGGCTGCTTTAAATGTATTTTTTGTACAAGCAATGCTTTGAAGTCGACTATCATGACTCCTGCTTTGCAGGTGAGAAAACTAAGGTTTAAATAACTCACCCACAGCAGCCCATGCATCAGGACGGCTGGAAGAGGTGCAAAGGCTTCATGTCCTGAGGCACAGACACCTCTGGGCCCTCCAAGTAGGAAAAGCATCCGGGGCAGGGAGAGAGGAGCCACAGAACAGTACAGAGTCACAGGACCGTCCCAGCCGGTGGGAAGGGGTGGCCCCTGCGTGGGCACTGAATGAGGGGCTGTCAGGGGGCCTCCGCAGGGCCAGGCCTGCTCCTTACCAGTGTGGTAGACAGAGACTTTTCCAGGGCCCCACAGCACACACTGAACAAGAAAAGGACGATACAAGTAGGAGAGAGGTCATTTCTATCCAACTATGAGAAGAGATGGGTGGAAACTGACAGGCGCCAGTGTACACTGTGAGAGCGGTTCTCTGGAGCCCGGCTGCTGGGACTTCCTCCCTGTGTGGTGCTGGGCCAGTCGCCTGGCCTTCCTGCCTCAGTTTGTTCATCTGTAAGACGTGGTGATTACAGTATCTACCGCATAAGTTTGAGGTTAAGATTATACAAATTAATACATGTGCTTAGAGAACTGTCTGATAAACACAAGGCAGATGGCAGCATTCATTATCACTGTAGTGGAAATAAACTTTATTTTTCAGTACTGGGATTGAAACTGGAACCTTCACACTAAGCTTCGTCCCCAGCCCTTTATTATTATTATTATTATTATTATTATTATTATTATTGTAGACTAAGTCACTAAGTCACCCAGAGTGGGCTCAAACTTGTGATTCACCTGCCTGCCAGAGTGCTGAGATCACAGGCATGGGACACCACATACAACAAACTTTTTGATCAAATGTGGGTATCCGGGGTCCTGCCCCTGCTGTGTTGTCCTGGGTATCCAAACTCTGTGGCCTCTGTCTCTTTATCTGTAAAACAATGTATAATGCCAAGAAGGTACCCTTCACAGTTTTGGTCATTTAGTGGAGACCTCATAATTTCCCATTTCTTTCTTTTTAAATTTAGCATTAATGAAATTTTGGTAGTATGTTTAGTGACTGAACAAGAATCAGGCCAATAAAAATATATATAATCCATAAATATAGCTTTTAATTAAACTGTATAAATGTTAACATTTTTATAATTAAAAAGAGAACCCCGTGGCTTCTATGGATTTCATGAGCCAATCAGCCATAAACTGGCCACGGCACAAGGCTGTTGGTGCTCGAGAAAACTATAAGACACATGAACAGTGAGTCTGCCTCCCCTTTCTCTGCAATGTTTTGGTCAAGTTGAACTCTGCCTTTTGAAGTCGGCCTGAGGACAGGATCTCTGGGAGGGGTGGGGGTGGGACCTGGAATGATTCGGGGAGGGATCTCGGTCCTCCCAGGTGCTTGAGCACTTTTCGTTTTTTCTCTGCAGCCAAGGTCAGAGGGACTTCCAGAGTTGGCTGGGATGGAAGGAGAGGCCCTCTCAGAATTGGGGTCAGTGGGGGTGGTTACCTGCAGCCCTGCTCCTCAGAATGAAGTTCAGCTGTGGCATGCTGGTGCATGTTTGTCATTCCAGCTCTCTGAGAGGCTGAGGCAGGAGACAATCAAAGCAAATTCAAGGCCAGCCTGAACTACACAACCAAAACCCCAGCGGGGAGGGCTGAGAATGCAGCTCTGTGCAAAGTCCCTGAGTTCAGCCCCCAGTGGTGGGGGTGGTGCAGTTCAAGGTTGGGCAGCATTCAGCAGTTGGTCAGAAATGTAAAATCTCCGGTGCCGCCCCAACACCTACAGTACTGACTCACAGGGTATCTCACCAAGATTCTCAGGCGATTTAGATGCTTGTGAAAGACTGAGAAGCGCCAACCTGACCTGGGCATATGAAGCCCACATGCAGCGGCCTGAACTGAGTGGATGCAGGGAGGGTGGTACTTATAAACTGTGCATCTCGTCTTCACGTGCTCTTCCCTTGAATCCACAGCATGCGCTTTATAAGGAGAGCGCTGCTTTATGGACCAGAAGTTCCACGGAGCCCCGAGGTGAGCGATGGCCCAGATAACCATTGGGAACTCACTCAGGCCAAGCAAGGAAGTGACCCAGCAGGCTGTCCCTATCCACCGAGGACCTGCCGTGTGGCCACTCTGCTCAAAGCCAGCACGGCTGCGACCGGCTGAAGCAGCGCTGTGCCGCAGAAGGCCCTGGGCTGCGAATGCGCAGGAGATCTGGGCTCCAGTCCAAGCCTCATTTCTAAGTGGGGGGACAGTTCCCTCACTCCTCGCCCGCTGCCTTGCAGCATCTGAAAAACAAGTAGGTCAGTTGAGAGGATCCTAAAGAGATGGGATTTTAATGGCCTCACAACCTCGGTCTGGGTGAAGTGATTTTAAATGACTACACATGAAACAGAGAGCAACCCAGGGCAGGATGTGATTCAGGACTAAATTCTGCGGAATTGGCAGCCCCAAGGCACCGGCTCCTGGAAGCCTGCGCCAGGGGCAGAGTCAGAGCCTTCCTGGTCTCCGCCTCCCGGGCTTTCCACACTCAGCCACCAGGTGTCGCTGTCATGATGTGAAATCTAAGGCTGGCGGGGACGAGTGCAGGGGAGACCGGGAGCTCCAGCCCTCCGGCTGCGGCTCCGGAGAGCGCCTAGGAGCTGGGAGCACCGGCTGGTCTGGGGTCCAAGCGAAGGTTGGCACGCACTGAGCGCAGGTGGGGTGGAAGGAGGACGGCGAGGACGTCGGTGGAGGGTGCCTGAAGAACCCCAACACACATCCTGAGGATACGGGGTATTGGGGACCTCCCTTGTCACCCTGGGCCTCAGGCTCACTCTGGGCTCTGCTGCTCTTCTGCTCATTTGCCCTATAGAATGCCCAGTGAGGGCAGAGCTCCCCTTCTCCTGCATGACCACCTCCCAGGGGCTTCGGTGCGTGCTTGTAGCTGGCGTCTGGTGACTGTCCAGGGCTGGCCTGGACCTGCTCCGCGTCCCTAGAGCTCCTGCACATCGCCACCTGAGCGATTCCGGGAGGAGCCGCTGCCTGCCACCCACTCGGGCTCCGTGCCTGGAAACGTGGGGACACTGGTCAGCTAGCCCAAGGGATGGCCAGCATCACCGACACAGGGCCACCCTCACTCCCAGTTCTGCCTCTTGACAACCATGCGACAGTGCGTATGTCACTTAATCTTTTTGACCCTCACCCGGTTTCCACACCTGTAAAACTCAGATGAAGTTCATAGGTTACCATGAGGTCATTTAAGCACACTCTGCCACTTGTAAAAGGCTGGACTAATAGAATACAAAAGCCAGTTTTTGTTTGTTGTTTTGCATTTCTTGTAGTTTTAACATCGTATTGAAATATAATTTACACACTGAAAAGTGCATATGTTGTAATGGCTCACTGTGTTTTCAGTCTAAACATAGCTGCACCAACACTGCCTTTACCCCAGAAGCCTTAGTAGTGCTTTCGGGGTCACTCACCTCCCGCAACCCCAATTTCACGCTATCATCACTCGTAGAAGTTCAAACTGGTTTAAAATGTTACACATAATGGAATCAAACAGTGTCTACTCATCCACTCTTGTGTCCTTGGCTTCTTTTCCTAAGCATCCATGTTTTTACATTTAGCTGTACTTCACTGGCTGTGGACATGCGGGTAACTGCCTCTTGGTGAGCTCTTAGCCACAGTGCTTCTGATAATTCTAGTATGCATTTTTTGTTCCACATTTATACTCATTTCTGTGCACATGTACCAACTTCCCAAGATGACTGTAAAATGCATATATTGCAAACATATGCTAATAAAATAAAAATTTTAAAAAGCGTTTGTATTCATTTCTGCTGGACCTGAGACTGGGGCAGGGGAAGTGGGGCTTGAGCTCAGGGCCTGCACACTGAGCGACATCCTCATCTCTTTTTTGAAATAGGATCCCACTAAGTCACTGAATTGCCCAGGCTTGCACCTGTGATGCTTCTGCCTCAGCTTCCCGGAGTGCTGGGATTACGGGTATGAACCACCACACCCAGTTTACTTCTGACATTCCCTTTTGTGCGCCCTGTTGTAAGTGACTATGGATTGCGCATGTAAAGGTGTCTGTATTTTGGTGTGGTAAGCACATCTTCTTCCTGGTAGACTAGTTGTGAAGGGGTTTGAGAAGGTGGGGCTACCAGAAATTTCCTGGCCCTTCAGGGTGCTTCCTTCAGCAGGCGTGCAGCTGCCCTTCAGTCCTTGCAGCCCTGTGGTGCATGTTTCAGTGTTGGAAACACAAAGGCCTGTCTCTTTCCCTTGTCTTACATCTACCGTAGGGCTGATATGAGAGTTTGGGAATCAAGTGGGGGGATGTTCAGCTGATTATTTTCATAGTAAGTCCATGGCCTTGAACCACACTTGGCTGACTCAGCAGCCAATGGAGGGAGAAATGCCATCATCAGAGCTCCAGAACTTTTAGGATGGAGAACAGTGGGAAAGAGAGCACGTCTTCTAGAGGACTCAGCAATTGACTAGTGCTTCATTGGCCTGATTTGGTCACATGCCTGGCCCTGAAATAAAATCAGTGTAGCCAGAGTCCTACAGTACGTTTACCTGATTTAAAACTACGTGCATACAAACTTTAACTTTCAAAAACACAAAGCAAAGCAAAGCACACAAACCATATAGATGTGATATGTGAATAATTAGTGAGCAGCTACATGTGTACCCCTTCTACAGATGGAGGAAAAATATCACCAGCACCCCCATAATCTACCCCACATCTCTACTAATCACAGTTCCTTCCCTTCTTCACCATACAGATAATTATTATCCTGACTTCTTACAGTACGTATTTCTTTTTCTCTGTTCCGCCAAAAGTATCTTTTTAAAAACTAGTTTAGTCTTTGAACTTTCATGCCATGTGAGGGCTTTTTGCCTTGGTTCCTTCATTCAGTACTGTGTTATGATTATGGCATGTTGTTCTGTACAGCTAGAGTTTATTTTCATTGCTGTGTAGCATTTCAATGTACAAATTACTGCTGAATCCCTCATGCTAGTGTCGCTGAATATTTTGGATTGATTCCAGTTTGGGTTGATTTTGATTAATAATTTCAGATTTTGTAACACATTTTCTGGTATATATGTTCACACATCTTTCTAGGGTGTAGATTTAGAAGTGAAATTAGTGATCTGTAGAATATACATATCTTTCTTGGAATGAGGAATGCATGCCTGTAATCCCAGCTACTCAGAAGGCTGAGGCAGAAGGATCCCAAGTTTGAGTCCATCCTGGGAAATTTAGTTAGACCATGTCTCAAAATAGAATAAAAAGGCCTCAGAGTATAGCTGTGAGAAAGTATTTGCTTAATATGTGTGAGGCTGTGGGTTCAATCCCCAGCACCATGAAACAAAATAGTTACAACAAAAATGCCTCTCTTCCATTTGTTGGGAGAAGACATGATGGCCGATCAATGAGCAACAAAATGCAAAGCCTCCCAGGAGAAACATCTCATTTGCCAGAATAAAACACCCTGGAGAGACCCAGACAGAGGGAGATGGATCCTCGTGACACAGGAAGAAATTAAAACGTAAAGAAGCTCATCAAATACTTCAGGAGTACAACTGAAACAGCTAAAAATTACGGGACAAAGCATTTTTGTTTGTGACAACCTGCCAAGTTTGCAAAGGCCTGAATCCTCACCGGCCAGCAGAACCGCCCAAACTTGTTCCCACAGCCACTCACAGGAAGCACAGCAGTGCTGAAGTCGGGGGTTGGTGAGTCCAACAGAGAGTGGAGCCAGTGAAAGGACCTTCATTAATCCATGGTCAGTGCTGGGAATGAGACCCCCCCACACACAGGAAGGGCGTGACCAAATGGGTGACATGTTGGAATCGGGCGGGAGGACCTGAAATGGGAGTGACAGTGACTTCAGTTGGTTGCTCCCTCCCCAGAGCAGATTCATGAGATTTGCTTGGACTGGGCCACGCCCCTGGCCGGGACCCAATGAGCCATCCCAAATCAATTTCCTGCGCCTAGCAAGCACTAACCAGGTGAAGGCACCTGAAGTTTGGCTGGCCTGGAGGCGGGGGCAGGCATAGGTTGTGTGAGGCATACAGAACTCCAGCCATCTACAACCAAAACAGATCCACACCCAGACATATAATAATCAAGATACCAGAAATTCAATATAAAAACAGAATATTAAAAGCCACCAGAGAAAAGAAACAGATTACCTATAAAGGTAAGCCCATCAGAATCATGGCTGACTTCTCGACACAGACCATCAGATCAAGAAGAGCTTGTAGCAAACTATTCCAAGCCCTAAAAGAAAATAACCTCCAGCCCAGATTGATGTACCCTGCAAAACTGTCACTAGAAATTAATGGAGAAACAAGATGCTTCCATGACAAAGAGGAACTGGGGGAGTTTGTGACCACCAATCCAACCCTACGGAGAATACTAAAGGACATTCTAGAGAGAGAGAAAAAAAAATACCAGGATTTTAGGAACAGTGGCAGAAAGGCCTCAATGAGTGGGGCAGGCAGTAGAATGAAGGAGAAAAGTAGACAAACAGGCAGAAAAATAGCATAGCAGAAATGAGGCAGAGAAGGATAACTAGAATCTCTAACATAGATGGCCTTGATACACTATATTGTTAATAGTGTACCAGGATTTAAAACCCACATTACTCACACTACTCTGCTTAGATGTATTATATTCTGTTCCAGTCATTCTACCTGTACTAGATTTGAAGGCACAGACAGTAATCCCAAAAATAACAGGATATAGTACAGTAATCATCTTTAATTTCCTATTAACTTAATCTAAAGCTCTATATAACCTACACTGTTTTACCATGACTGATCGTAATTGAATCTGGTTTGTTGGATCGCTGTTTTGTATTGATAGATTTTATTCAAAGCTGTTATGATTGATAGTATCAAGTCTGAGAGTATAGGCAACTGCACTGAAGATGACAAGATTCACTAGAATATCCACTCTGGTTTGATTATTACCTGCCTTTGAAGTTTTATACTGTCTACAATGTTTTATTTTTACTAAGATTGTTATTTACTGCTTTACTCAATTATACTGCTATATTCAATTATGCCTGATGATATAGACATTCTATTGAAGATAATAAGAAACAACACAGTAATCATTATAGATCACCTTGTACTGTGGTTTTATACGACTGTTTGATTTCATGTTTTTATAGGAATTTGTTTTGTTTTGTCTTGCTAAGTTTTGTTTTTCCCTCTAATAAAGAAAGGATAGAAATAAATGTAGAGATTCATGCATGCATAGCTGTTTACCCTCTCACTGTTTGACTATCTACTTTGTATGCTTTAATTTTGTAACTTGAACAACTATTTCTAAGATGACAATATGTAATTTATTAACTAGTGATTTCTTATTGTTTATCTTTTTTTTAAATTCTGTATTATCTCTAACCTTTACATGTTTTTGTTTCTCTTTAAATAAAAATTAAAAAAATTAAAAATGCCTATCTTCCATTTGTTGTTTTTTATATTTTAACCTATTATTTTTAATACTACTATATTTACATTCCTATAAGCAGCATATAAATTTCCATGATTTCATATCCTTATAAACACTTTGTATTGTCACACAATTTTTGCCAAACTGATACTTTTGGAGCAGTTTCCCAATGTAACTTTAATTTGCTTGTCCTCATTTAGAAATGCAATGAGTCCCTTTTAATATATTTATTAACTAATTATGAGAAATGTCAATATACTTTCCCCTTTCTGGATCTAAGTCTTCTGTCAGTTGAATGTCTCAAGAATGTTTTCTTCCTTTTTATTGTTTCACATTTTATAGTGTCTCTCGATAAACCAAACTTCCTAATTTTAATATAGCTGATGTTTCAATCTTTTCTAATGTGGTTGGTGCTTTCTTGTTTAAGATTCCTTCTTTAAGATATTTTCAGAAACATTTTCAAGATCATGAGGATATTCTTCTATGAGATATTTTTCTATATTATCTTCTACAGATTTAGTTGTTTTTCTTTTTATATGTTGACTAATATCAATCCACTTAGATTAGGTTTTGTGTAGGGTGTGAGGTAGGGATCCAATTTAAAACTTTCCTACATAGATATCTACTTGTCCAACATTGAAGAGGCTATCCCTCTTACCAATGTTTGGTAGAGTCCTCTTTTATGTAAATTATGTGATGATATTTGTATAGATTGGTGCTTGGGTTCTATGTTTCCTTCAAAGGTTTATTCATCTATCCTTATCCAAATACCATCTTGCCTTATTGATTATAAAGTGTGATGTCTAGAGAAATAATTCCTCCAACCTGATTCTTCTTCAAGGGTATGTTAGTTATTTTTGCATAAACGTTAGAATCAGCTTGTGAAATTTTTAAAAATGTATTGAGATTTTTATTGTGATGCACTCAATTTATAGATGGATTCACAGAGAATTCACATCCAATCTCTGAGTCTTATAATCTGTCAACATTGAAAAAGATCTTTATTTATAGTCTTCTTTAATATCTATTAGTAAAGTTTTATAGTTTTAAAGAGTTCTCGCACCTACCTTGTTGTTAGTTATTATTAAGAGTTTGATACTATTAATGAACTTGTATACAATTTTCTGATAATTTTCATATATAGCTATTGTTTCTTTTAATTAAACTTTTCATCTGAGATGATTATGGAACCACATGAAACAATACAACAATACTGAAAGATCCCATGCACTCTTTATACAAATTACTCCACTGGTAACATTTAACAAAATTAAAATACAAAATCACAACCAGTTTATTGGTTTTCTATTTTCTTTTCTTTTCTTTTTTTTTGGCACCAGGAATTGAACTCAGGACCTTATGCTTGCCAGGAAGGTGCTGTGCCACTGAGCTATATTCTCTGCCAGTTTATTGATTTTCATTGCATTGAAAATCACTTATACTGATCCTTTATAAACATGTCCATTTTGCTTCCAATCTCACCCTTTTCTTGACTTCTGGCAACCAAAAATCTCATCTCTGTTTCTGTAATTTCATCATTTCAGAAATACTATATAAATGGAATCATGTCATATATGCTATATCTTTGGCAATTGCTTTCTGATCGTTTTTCCTTTTTGCTGCTGAGTAATATTCCATGGTATGAATGTAACACTGTTTAACCACTCACTTATTAAAGGACACCTATGTTGTTTTCAATTGTTGACAATTACAAACACAGATTTATGTGGAAGGATAAGTGTCCAGAGTTGTAATTGTTAGGTCATATGGTAATCGCTTGCTTGACTGATTGCAGTACTGGGAATTAAACCCAGGGCCCTTGCACTGAACTATATCCCCAACTTGTTTTTATTTTTTATTTGAGACAGTCTCACTCAAAATCACTAACTTGAGATCTTCCTGTCTCAGCCTCCCAGAGTGCTGAGATTACAAGTGTGCAACACCATGCCCAGCGCTTGTTTAATTCTGAAAGAAAATGACATTTTCCAAAGTGGTTGTACCATTTTATATCCTCACCAGCAGTGTATCAGTTATTTCACTTAAAATGTTAAACCAGACTTGCATGTCTAGGATAATACCGTTTGATCATGGTGTATACTTTATTTTGCGTATTGAAGTCTGCTAATATTTTTGTTAAAGATTTTTGGTCTTTTATGAGAAATATTGATCTAAAATTTTCTTCCTTTATGTGTGTAATGTTGTTGTCAGATTTTGATATCAGGATAATGTTAAGTTCATAAGATAATTTGGAAAGTTTTATAATGCTTTGCAATCTGTGGGGTCTGTAGTACTGTCTCCTCTTTCATTTTTGATAATATTTTTATCTTCTCTCATTTGTCTCTTTTAATGATTTTCTCAAAAAACAAACTGTTTTCTTGATTTTCTCTATCATTTTTAAAATTTCATTGCATTTTTTATTATTTGCTTCTGTTTCTTGCTTTGGGTCTATTTGCTCTTCTTTTTGGATGTACTTGATACAGAAGCTTGAATAATTTGGGGAGGGGTATTTTCTTTCATTTCTTTTTGGTTTTGTTTTTTGAGACAGTGTCTTGCATTGTAGTTCAGACCTTAAACTCATTATGCAGCCCAGGCTGGCCTCCTGCCTCAGTTTCCTGAGTGCTGGGATTGGGAGTTAGATTATTGATTCAAGACTTTTCCTCTCTGCTAATGTGTGCTTAGTGCCCTAACAATTCTGTTTTGGTTGTTTTGATATGCTTACTGCGATATATTTCCTAGAAATTTGGTTTTTGTGCTTTTGGTTTTTGCTCAGTTCCATGCATTCAGTTTTTGTTTGTATTTTTTTTCTTGTTAGTTTCCTTGTTTTTGCAACTGGGGATTGAATGTAGGCTGGGCAGGTGTTCTACCACTGATCTGCACTCCAGGCCCAGTTCTATGTATTCTTTATTTCCCTTGAATAAAGTGTAATAACATTACTTGCCTTTACATTCCTTTACCCTCCCTTATTTATAATATAGCTCTCTTAAATATTTCCCATACTACATACTTTTATGGACACATAAGTTATAAGATATAATTCTTACTTAAACCTTTAAACATAGAACCCTCAAAAGAACAGTCTACTGTATTTATCCATATTACTGCTTAGTATGTTCTTTCTTTCATCTGATTATTCAAGTTTCCTTTATCATTTCCTTTCTGTTAAGAGAATATCTTTCAGCTGCTCTTTGACTAGGCTTCTCATCAATTTCTTTTAGTTGTGCTTTATATGAGAATATCTTGATTTGATTTTCTCTTTGTTTCTGAAGACTATCTTCTTTGGGGTATAGGATTCTGGGTTGACAATTTTTTTTCCCAGTACTGGGGATCAAATGCAGGGCCTTGCACATGCTAAACAAGCTCTCTGCCACAGGTGCACCCCAGCGTTTTTTATCTTACATTGAGACAAGATGACCAGATCTTGCTAAGTCGCTCAGACTGACCTCGAAGGTTCAGTCCTCTTGCCTTAGCTTACCAAGTAGCTGGGTGACAGGCACCACAACCAGTGACAATGTTTTTCTTTAGTACTTGAAAAGGCTGTGTCACTAGCTTCTGGGCCTCCATAATTCCTGATGAAATATCTTCTGTCATTGGAATTGTTTTCCCCCTGAAAGGAAAGTAGCATTTCCATTTCACTGTTTTCAAGATTCTTTTTATTTTCTGTCTTAGTTTAGGTTTTGACTATCGTGTGTCTTCCCACTGATTTCTTTGTGTTTACCTGGGATTCACTGGAGTTTTCTCTGCAGGATAAGTCCCTTGCCAAATCTGGGGAGTTTTCAGCCATTATTTTGGTGCCCAGTTCTCTTTCTTGTCTCCTGTATCTCCAGTGAGATGAATGTTGGATCACTTGTTATAGTTCAATAGATTCCTGAAGCTCTAATCATCTTTTTGCTATTTTGTCTTTTTTGTTCTCCAGGTTAGCTAGTTTACATTGTTCTTTTTTTCTGCCCCCACTATTCTGCTATTGAGCCGTCCATTGAATGTTTCCTTAGCTGTTTTTTTTTTTTTTCAGTTACTGAGAATTGAACCCAGGGCCTTCACAATGAGCTTCATCCTTAACCCTTATTACTATTTCTTTTTTTCTGTCTGTTTTGAGATAGGGTCTCATTAAGTTGCTAAATTACCCAGACTCTACTCAAACTTGCAGTCTTCCTGTCTCAGCCTCCCAAGGTGCTAGTATTATAAATCTGTACCACCTTGCCAGCACTCACCAAGTGTTTTATTCTATTATCTGTCAGTTCCAAAATTTCCATTTGGTTCTTTTTACATCTTTTAATTTGTATAAGTGTGTATCTTTGTTGAGACATGAAAGCTTTAAAGGCTTCATCATACCAGTGTTGGCATATTTTGATTATTTTTTTTTCTTTCTCTATGAAATCTTTCAAGTTCTTGTTATGATGAGCAATTTTTTTTTACTGAAACCTAGAAATTTTGAGTCATATGTTATGCAACTCTAAATCTTCTTTAAAACTTTTGTTTTGCTCTATGATGCCACTCTGCCAGAGAAAAAATGAGTTCCACCTCATTTCTGTCAGGTGAAAGTGGAGTCGAGGCTCCCCACTCACAGTCTGCTGACACTCAAAGGTGAAGAGGGGCTCCTCAGTGCCGCGGTGTCGGGTTGGGAGTTCCTGTTCCTGGGTGTCTGGGAAACGTAGGGCTGTCTTGATCCTGCCAGGTGGAGGTAGAAATCACAGCTGCCCATATAGTCTTCTCTGATGCTGAGTGTGTGTGTGTGTGTGTGTGTGTGTGTGTGTGTGTGTGTGTGTGCAGGGAGAGGTGGTCTTTACTATCATCTGATGGGATGAGAGGCCCCCTGGGCAGTCTGGCACCCCATGTGCAGGTGTCTGTGAGAGTGAAAGTCTAAGTCTCTCTTTATCTTTGCTGGGGTGGGATGAAAGTTTTTCTACAGTATACAGCTGTTGTAGCACAGTGACTTTCTAAGTTTTCTGTCTTGTTAAGCTTGCCATTTCTTTCTCAGTCCTTTGGCTGAGAGAACAGCCTTTTTGGTGATTTTTAAATTTTTTTTTATTATTTTGAAGATAGTGAAATACAACAGAACAAGACAGAACAAAGCCAACTGAGACAGTGTAGTGAAACTGGTACAGAACATCACAGCAGGTTACTGGGAAAACAGTAATAGGTACAATAGTATATCTCATTATCTTCACAATAGTTGTCCTTTCAATCAGGTATAGAAAAATCACACAAAATACAGAACATTATAGAACTTATCAAAGCAGAATATTGAATAGAGCAATATAATTAATCAGAACAAGGCAAAACAGTGATAACAATATTTGCCTTCAAAAAGATGGTAGAAGAAAATCCCCCTTATTTGCTATATTGCATATGGTCAACCTCCCAACAGATGCTCAGACCTCTGGCTCCCATTTGCTAACCTGGGGGGGGGGTGCTGTTTGATTCTCAGCCTATGCTCCAGTAGGCTCAGGGCTGCTTACCAGGGAGGCGAGCAGGTTGCTTTCTTTCCTAGTGCCCTAAGTTCCTACATGGTGTGGATCTCGGGAGACACTGGTTGGTTCTCCCCCTGGGGTGCCCGCCATTTGCTCGAGCCGCAGCTGCTTACCAGGGAGTTGAGTGGGTTGCTTTCTTTCCTTTTTGGTGTTTTGTTTTTGTTTTTATTTTTGTCTGTGACCATTTACATTTTGGGGGTTGTCAGCTTCTCTAATACCCAGTCTGGAAAAAACAAAACACAGAGATCCTGCTGTCTTTAGATTCTGAGGTCCCCAACCAGTCTGTCTTCTTTTCTACTTTTCTGAATCTTACATTTGTTATATGTATAATATTTTCATTATTAAATTTTAGTATGAAGGGCTGGGGATTTAGCTTAGCGACATAAGCGCTTGCCTGGCAAGTGCAAGGTCTTGAGTTCAATCCCCCGTACTGCAAAAAAAAAAAAAAAAATTTAGTATGAGATAAAGGAAAACTATATCCATCTTTCAGAAGCAGGTAATTATTCATTTTATATGTGTATTTACATCCAGGTATTTTGCAAAGTTCACATTACTTCTGATAATAAATTTATACTTCATTGGATCTACCTTTATAATAGTATCATTTTCAAATAGTGACAGGTTTGTATCTGTTTTCCTTTACTATCTCTTGTATTTTAGGTTTGTCAAATGAACTCTCTCATATTTTATGTGTCTGAAATATGTTTTAACAATAACTAGAAATAATTTCAGCTATGAAATTGAGATATAACAATTTTTTCTCTTCGAATATTTTAAAGATATTGTACCACTATCCTCTAGCTTGTATTGTTTCTCATGAGAGCTCTACTATCACTTACCTTTGTTCCTCTGTAAGGATTGTTCTTTGTGGTTGTTCTTGTTTTTTCTTTTTGTTTTGGTTGTCATTAGTGTTTTCACATGATTTTTGATTTTTAGCTGTTTCTTTATAGTGTGTTTAGTTTCTTTTCCCTCCTGTTTAGGGAGTTTCTCTGAACTTCTTGAATTTGTTGGGGGGCCTCTCATTGAATTAAAAAATTCTTAGACATTATGTCTCCAAATTTCTGTTGTCTTCTACTTCTTTAACTAAAATCATACTTGACTGTTGAAAATATTTTCCTACAGCTCTTATACACTGCATTGTGTTTCTTCCATTCTTTTTTTTCACTTTAGATAATTTTGTTTATTCATTCTTCTACTGTATGGAGTCTGTTAAAGGAACTCTTTTTTAAAATTTTATTTAAAGAGAAAAAAAAGCAAAACAGAAAAAAAGGTGGCAACAATACAGAATTCCAAAGGAAAAAAACACTAAGAAATCACTAGTTGATAAATTACATATTGTCATCTTGGAAATAGTGTTCAAGTTACAAAATTAAAGCATACAAAGTAGACATTCAAACAGTGAGGCTGCAAACAGTTCTGCTCAATGATCTAACAAAAACTTAATAATATGATCATCTGTCTTACACACTTAAACATACATGCAGTTGTATCTAAAGGAACTCTTTGAGATAGGATGTTAAAAAAATTTTTTTCTAGTATTCCCAATTGTTGGGAAACTCTGGCTGGAGGAGTGATTGAAACAATTCTGAGTTGAAGGGACCCCTGGGACTATGGCCCAGTTTTCCTGGAATGCGTGGTTGAAGATTAGGACAGAGCAGCAAAGGCAATAGTTGAGCAGGATCCCATACAGATACGGCTGCTCTAACCACTGTTCTCTCCTCCTTGATTGCTGTTTAGATTAGGGAAATATGAGTCACTCCAGACCACCCGGTCCTTCTTCAGTTCCTGCACAGATATCCTTATTTTGTCCTTCATCCTTGTTTCCTGGTTTTATTAAAAAAACAAAAAGCCATAGAAGTTCCAGATTGGGGCTGTGTTTTCTGAAACTCTGGAATACAGAGGAGTCTCAGGTGAAATCAGACTCTGTGGGCCTCTCAGAGGTAAAAGTGGACCAGGACTCTGAGTAATCTCTCATCCTTGCACTTCCATAGTTATGCACAATTACACCAATTAAATCTTTTATAATCTTTCTGCTAACATTCCCTATTTATGGCTCTTATCCCTCTGTTCCAGTAAATCCCTTAGTAGGGCATTCAGACTTATTTCAGTTAGCTGCCTGGTCATCTCAACATTTGGGTCACTCATGGCTCTTGTTCTATGGATTGCTTTGTCTTTTGAAAATGAGTTGTCTTTTTTATTGCTTTTATGTGTGTTGTTCCTAAGTTTTTTACTGAATTCTGAACACTGCGGTGAAAGAACAATAGACTGATATAAATAGTATTTTCTCCTAGAGTGGACACAGTTTTTCTCTGTGAAAATACCATGTCAGAAGTTCAGTCGGTCCATTCAGTAGTTGAGCTTGGCTTGGGTTTTGTTGTTGACATAGTTACTATCATGGCTTGTATCTAGATGTTTCCATAAAGCCTCACATAGTCATAGGTAGACCTTTTAAAGATGTCTAGATCCAGAGTGTGTGATGCTGAGATCAAGGATGTGATGCTGGGACTGATTCATGGTGTGATGCTCGGATTAAAACTGCCACAATTTGGGTGTGAATGCTGCCTGTCCTAAGGGCCAGAAGCTTGCCTAGACTATAAAGGACACAAACCGGGCTACTGTTATTGACACACATCACTTGCTGCTGCTTTGCTGTCTTCTGCCTGCCATGAGCTGTTTTTCCTCTGTGATGTCCCTCTGTCATGCCACCCTGTCTTGGAGCCAGCCGGCTATGACCTGAACCCTGTATAAACTGTGAGCTAAATGAACCTTCTTCCTTTAACTTTATGTGACAGGTATTTTGCCTCAGCAATGACAAAAGTCACTAAGACAGTTACCTGTAGAGCCAAAGAATCTTAGGTACTCCTGTGGTTATCTGCTGTTATTGTGTACCTAGTGTGGGGCCTGGAGTACCTAAGGATTTTCCTCTCTCATGTTTTTGCCTCTACCCCAGTGAGAGGCGCTATGGCTTGCTACACTGTGCAAGGCTCTTAATGGATGCAAAGAAGCGATTTTTGGTTGTTCATTCCAGCTTCAGTCTTAGGCCTTGGTTGTAGAGCTTTTTTGGTGTGCCTTCCCTTCCTACGCCTATGAAAACCAATTTCTGCCTTGTAACTGTGAGGATTCCTGGGTAAGAGTTTCCTGTCTTAAGAGTTTCTACTGCTAATGAAAGCAGATATGCAATTTGTGTCAAAGCAGGATACTGGGACTTACCATATCTTCTGCCTTTTTTAGGGGCAGATGGCATTTTTTTGTTCTCTTCCCTCAGGGGCAGATTAATTTTATCTAGAATTAGGGTAGGATGGGCTTACTATATAAGGAGAAAATAAATTCCAAAATAAGTATTTTCATTTGTTGCCCAGGGCCAGAGTCAAATATACCCCGATGTGAATGTGACTGGTCACGTGTCCTCTGATACAGAGATGGCTGTTACAGCAAAACATTAGTGTTTCTTGGGATGAATCATCTTTTTTTTTTTTTCCTTTCCTGACCTTCTTTACTTGTCAAAGAATTTCCTGGAATGGATGTTATTTCTCACTTAACTTCCTGCTGGGAATAGCCTATGTTATACTATTGGCAATTGACACTGATCTATATCTGGTTGACCTGATGAGCTGAAGGCCAGACCCTTGGTTTATACTGACCTCAGGGAAATTCTGGTGCTGAGAAAACACAGCTGACCAGCAAATACCTTCCCCTCTACCACAGTGACTGTAGACCCAAATTGTGAAATACAGTATTTGCTATACTTTGGATGTTACCCAATGCATAATCAAAGGATCTGTAACATAGTCACAATATCATCCCTCAAGAAATAAACTGGGAAACTTCTATTGTGACAGACTGATGATTGTTTATTCAGTGTGCAAATTAACAGGGCCAATCTCATGGGGAAAAAGTCCACACAGATTTATCTGCATATCCACACATGCACATAGAGAATTCATATTTATATACATATCTCAGAGAGTGTCTCAACACATTCCTGAACGCTAAAACTCTGTTGACTCTACTTGTTGCCATGGTGAAACTTGCCGGAAATAAATGCAGCCTTGCTGGTCACCTCAGACAGAGCTTCATTTAGGATACCCAATTCCTCTGATGAGGAGCCCTCCCCTTCCTGAGGTTCCTCTTCCTGCCCACTCACTTGCCAAAGCTGGACAGAAGCACACTGTTATGGTTTGGGTCTAGATGTCCCCCCCAACCCTCATGCAGTTTTATATGAGGCTTTTTTCAGAGATGGCTGAATCTAGAGTGTGTGATTGATTCAGAGTACAGTGCTGGGATTAAGGGTGCTGGGGTCAAGAGTGTTTGTTACATTCCCCCTAGGGTACATACAATATAAGGGATAGAAAGAGGCTTGTCTTTTCTCTCACTCTCTGCCCCTAACTCTCTCTTGCTTTTGCTGTCTTCCATCACCATGAACTGTCATCCCTCTGTCATGTGCTACTCTGCCTTGAAGCCAGCCAATTATGGGATGAAACCTCTACAAACTATTAGTTAAATAAACCTTTTACCCTTTAACCTTGGGTGTCAGATATTTTGTCTCAGCAACCAGAAAAGTAACTAAGACACACACACACATTGCCAGCTATAGGTCTGGTTCAGAGTCTGAGGAACTCTCTGTGGGAACCTTCAGTTAACACATGGAGCCCAAAAAGAAAGAGGAAAGAATTCTCTGTGCTCAGCTGAATTCCAGAAACCTCCTCATTCCAATACTAACAGATGAGTAGGAGAACAAGAAAGCAAGTGTCATGATCCCAGCCCTCCCATTTTCTCCAGCTCCCTCCTCTGATCATCCCAGCCTCCTCCTTCCAGCTCCTGGATCTGAAGCAGCTCTGACATGGACAACATCTAGAGACTCAATAGGCATCTCTCACTCCTCAGTCCTTCAATGTTATGATTTTGGAACCAATCAGGTATACCCAAACCAAAGAACTTTTTGTAAGGTATGCCATGGAGAGCTTTGGGAAACTTCCACCCTCTTTCCCAGGAGATAGGCACAGCCCACAGAACTGCAGCCTGCTGCCACCCCAGCTGACCAAGACAGGGCAGGGCCAGTAGGGTGCTGGGGACGAGGGTCCTCATACGCCATCCCTGGGCGTAACTTTTATATCTCTAAACTCCAACAATATTCTTTACTTTTCTCTTTTTTCCTTTCTCTATCAAACTCCCCAATATCAGGTGGAACAGAGTGACTTACAGTTTGAAGTCTGGATGGGTCTTGGGATATTCTGGGTGTTTTCACCCAGATCACCCTGAGGCAATACACACTCCCTTTGTTGTTAGCTGTTTTTTTTCAAGAAATTTCCTCTTGTCAAATGCTGAAGAGTTTATTTATTTTTTTGTTCTATTTTGTTTTTTGAGACAGGGTCCACTATGCAGTTCAGGCTGGCCTTGAGCTCTACATAGTCCAGGCTGGCCTCAAACCTGTGGTGGTCCTCCTGCCTCAGTCTCCAGAGTGCTAGGATGACAGGCATGCACAATCATACCTGGCAGGAAATGCTGATGAGTTTAGCAAAACTGATTTTAGCTTTGGTGATGTTACAAGAAGAGGATAACATCACAAAATGAGGATCGCCTCTGTCCCAAATCTTTCCTCCTCTCTGCCCTTTCTGCTGTCTGCCTGCCCCTCCCTCTAAATCTTTCTCAAACATTAGTCTCCTGTTCTCTCTCTAAAACTTTAGTGCTAATTGAAATACAGAGGCTGAATGAAGCTGGGGGTGAAAGGACTGAAGGAAATGTGAGAAGGGAGTGCAGCAGAGATTCTACCTCCAAATTTGCATGAATGTAGCCATCAAAATGTTCAGTAAAATAAAAAACTCTTCATTAACATAATTCATTCTATTTAGAACACAGTTATTTCATAAGTAACAAATCTTCCCACCCCCACATCAGGAGATATATATGTATATACAGTCTTAGTTTTTTTCTCTTGTTGCTGATCCAAAATACCCAACACCTACAATTTAAGGGAGAAAAGGTTGATTTAGCTCACAGTCTGTAGAGGTTTCAGTACATAATCAGATGGTTCCAAGACAGGGTGGCTTTGGAGAGCAGAACAGTTCATGGTGGGCAGAAGGTAGTAAAAGCAACAAGGGAGGGAGAAGACAAGCCTTTTCCTGTCCCTTATATTGTATCTGGGCTACCAGCATTAGGGCAATGCCAAACCAATCAGTGTGCTGATTTAATAATCACCCACCCTTAATCCTAGCATTGCACTAAGAATCAATCATACAACTCTAGAATCACCACTTCTGAAAAAGCCCTACCTGTGACTGCATGAGGCTTTAGGGGGACATCTAGGCGCAGCCATAACATTTCACCCTGGCCCCCCAAAAACTCATCCACATCCCTTATGCAAAAGGCATGTAGTCAATCTCTAAAAGTTGCCAAAGTACTAACAGTTCCAGCATTGATGAAAAGTCCAAATCCCAGATATCCTCTGAGATTTAAGGCAAACTCTTAGCTGTGAGTCCTTGTATAAATAAAAAGAATGTTAAACACTTCTAACACAGAATGGCACAAGATAAACATTCCCTTTCCAAAAGTTATAAGCAAAGGGATACAAAGGAATGTGACCAAAGCAAGTCACAAAATCTAGTAGAGCAAACGTTAAGTACTGTAGTTCCATGTCCTGTGTAGAGGCAATCTGTAGCAAGTTGTAAACTCTAAAGGGCTTGGGTGGCTCCACCCCTATGGCACTGTTGACGGTTGTAGCTTCTCTCTTGGGCTGGCTCTGGTCCCAGTTTTTCCAGGACAATCCCCTTTTCTGGCTTCTCCAAACTTCTGGTGTCTTCAATGTACCCTCAGCTTCACACTCACAGCTTCACACACTGCCCTCTCAGAGACTCACTGCTTGGCCTCCCAGATCTTGTGAAATCTGGGTGGAAACACTCCTGACCCCACAAACCTTACATTCTGCATGCTCCTAAAAGCAGCACCACTTAGATGATGCCAAGGTCTGCTGCCAGCTGAAACAGTAGCCAGACTTCCTTCTCTCTTGGCTGTAGAGATTCAGTGTCTATGAGCCAAACCCAGAGGAACAACTTCCCTAGGACACAGCCATTCTGGAACACAGTGCTTTGGGCCTCTCTTCTCAAAGCAAAGTCTTCCACTTTTTCAACTCTGAGGCTGCAAAGATCAGAGTCCTATTGGTTCTTAGGAAGTCTCAGGCCATCTTTTCTGTTGTCTTCTGAAATACTTAACTTTTTCTTGATAGTCTTTTTGGCGATGAATTTCTTCTCTGTTCTATCTTTGCAGGCTGAAATTTTACTAGAGCTTCCTTTCTGGCTAAACTCACAATATTTTGAATCATTCTACTGGGATCTTTGTTCTTTATTCTCAACATAAATCTGACTAAAAGACCCCAACTATTTTGAAATTTCTTCTGCAAGATTAATTAGTCTGCCACTCTTAATGTTAGTCTCAGGCAGTCTCTAGACAAACACAGTGCAGGTTAACTTTCTACCAAGGTATAGTACACATCATCTCCAGTCCAACAGCCAAAACAGTCCTTCTTCCCAGCAGAAATCTCATGAGCCTAGTCTTTTATCAGTAGCATTTCTGTCAGCCTTCTGGCCTTCTGAGCTCTGACCAGAATCTCCCATCACATACTGCCTAGGGCTGTCCAGCTCTACATTTTCAGCTGCATCTTCAAACCTTTCCAAACTCTTCCCAAAGGCTCCTGAACCACGTGGTCAGATATAGTCACAACAATGACTCCACTTCTCTGGTACCAAGTTCTGTCTTAGTTACTTTTCTCTTGTGGGTGAGACAAACTATCCAACATCCATGCTTTAAGGAATGAAAGGTTTATTTAGCGCACAGTTTGTAAAGGTTTCAATGCATAATCAGCTGGTTTCAAGTCAGGATGTCATGGCAGACAGGTCTTGAAGAAGAGAAACATTCATGGCAGGCAGAAGGTAGCAAAAGCAACAAGGGGAGAAAAAAAATAAGCCTTTTTCTGTCCTTTATAATGTAGCCAGGCTATCCAGGATTAGGGTGACTCCAAACCAGTCAGTGTGCTGATTTAGTAATCACCTACCCTTAATCCTAGCACCCTGAATCCTAGCATAGTGCTGTGAATCTATCACACACTCTAGATTCACCCACCTCTGAAAAAGTCCCACCTGTGGCTGCATGAGGCTTTGGGGGGATATCTAGACACAAGCCATAACATATATGCATGTATTAAATTGTGCATCACAGTGGAAATCTCTTTTTACTCTGGATCCAAACAAAGGAACTACAAGAAACCTGTTTACTGTGCCTCCTGTGGGCTCACTGGTCTCCCCGGAGAATAGTGCTGTTCTTTCGTCAGAGCTTCAGGCCTCTGCTTTGCTGCCTGGTAGCCGGAGCCCCTTCTGCTCACTACCCCTTCTCATGAATAGGCTGTGCTGCCTCCTTTGTCCTCGTGGAGCATGTGGTCCATGAAGCCACCAGTGATATTTTCTAGCTCAAGACTTTGAGGATTCTCTTCTTTAAACTTAAATTGTGCTAAAATTCTTGTATGCTCCTTGTTCTTTCAATTTCTTGATGGGTCTTTTCTTTAAAGGATAGCCCTCACTGTTGCACACAAAATTATTCCTTAATATCAATTTTATTTATGGTCCTAAAGCCAAGTTCCACTGCCTTGACTTCAGTGTATATCCCAGACTCTCCTCGGGGTGTGTGTGTGTGTAGGGGGTGTACGCAAACTCTCTGTGGTGAATCCAATCTTGTTAATTTTGGCCTCCTGGACATCTTCCAAATCAGCTACCTCAACATTTACCTGTTTTTTATAGGGTGCCTGTGCTGGGTCCTTGTATAAATCAGATTGTTTAAAGCCATTCTGACATTCTGAAAAAATATTGCCTGAAAGAAATGTAATGCAATCCCCAATTTTGCTTCAAAAAATTTTAGCAGCCACATTTTATAAGGGAAAAAGAGATCAATGATGATGATTTTAATAATATTTTAAAATTTAATGCAATATATTTAAAATACTATCATTTCCATAAATGATCAATGTAAAAAATCTTAAGGAGTTGTTTCTGTTTTTGCTTTGCATTGTACTAAACCTTTGAAGTCTGGTATGCATCTTATATGAATAGCACATCTCAACACATTCTAAGACACATTTGAGATCTCAGCCACATTTTAACTGCTCCATAGCCACACTGGATATTGTTGCACTGGGCAGAAAAATTCTAGGATAACAAGAATAACCATATGATTTAGCAGGTACTTTTTTATTATTTGTTATTTTAAAGAAATATCTCCCCTTCACCAAAACTAGGAACACTTTCAGAATACTATCCATATTTTATACTATACTTCTCAAAAACCCACACAGTCTACTTTAACACAGAACCTATGGTATCTATTACAGTTACCCTTATGGCTTAATATGCTGCTACAGGTACCTTTTATGCCATTTCATTTATACCTTGTCTCTCCTGCTAGACTGAAACTCTTCCCAAGCTAGATTTTGCTTGTAGTTTATTTCCCTTGCCACTTAGCACAAATATTACTAGGTTTTAAATTTCTAAGCTTAGTTAAAATTACAGAGTACTTGATGGATTAATAAGTGCTTTTGAATAACTAATCTCATTTGATTTTCAAAACACCCTTCAGAGGTAGAGTTACTGTTACCATCAGCACTTTGTAAGGGGTCAGTATGTGACTCAGAGGAACTGACTGATTTTCTTGAGCTCACACAGAAGAGAATTGACAGAGAGCCCAAATGATCCAGCTGTAAGTGAGAAGTCATGCTTTCCAAATCACTGGCTACCACGTTTGACTGTCCCTAAAGTTCCTATGTTGGACTTTTAATCCCCACGTGTTTATATTTTTAAAAATGCTTTAAGGGGTGATTATGTTACGAGGCTCTGCCTTCATGGTGTTATTGTGAGACTGGATTCATTATCTCAGGAATTGTTCCTGCTAAAAGGGTGAGTTTGGCCCCACCTCTGTGTCCATACATGCACATGCTCTGTTGTCCTCTGCCTTCTACCATGCAAAGATGGAGTAAGAAGTCTCTTGGAAGATGCAGTCTCCTCAGTCTTGAACTTCCCAGCCTGCAGAACTGTAGGAAATGAATCTTTGTTCTGCATAAGTTAGCCAGGGTCAAGTATTCTATGACAGCAGCCCAAAACAGACTGAGACGCTGGTCCATCAGACGAAGACTTATTAACCCTGCTACGCCCCTCTTTACCCCTCCAAATCAGAGGGAAGCCAGGGCTTCTGTTTTTCTTGTTAATGTTCCTCATGAGATTTCTGGGCATGTAGCCCTCCCATGTCCAAGAACAAGGACTTAGGAACCACTCAGGTGAGGCCACATGGAGGGCAGCTCCCCTGCTGCCCCTGTGATAAAGCTTCTAGGGTAAGGCATTCTTACGAGGGGTTTCCCTGTCTGCTCCCTTTCTCTGGCTGCTCAGTCCTCCCTTTTTACCTTGTCTGAAAAGAGAAAGGGGTACAAAAATCATTAAATACACATGAATGAGCCTCAGTTAATCATACATAAGTGTAAACTCTTGTGGTTATTGTTCCAAAAATCCAGTTATAATAGTTCAAAACTTTAAGCCCTCACCCACCCAGCATGCCCCACACCCATTAAAAGCAGCATTATTAAAAACAGCAGCTACTGGGCGCACTTAGAAATGACTCTTCTCAAGTAAATAACTTGGAATGTTTTTATTTTAGAATATCAAAGGGAGTCTGGACCACATTATGGCTAATTGACTACATATTTCCATGAGCAGAAATGAAGCTATATTTTAGTTATAAGGATACCAACCACAACGTCTTTAATGCTGGTTACCAGCTTTTTAAAAAGAGGAGAGAGAGCAAGAAAAAATGAATTGCACAGTAACTTTTAGGCTCACTTAAATCTTAGCTTCAATTCTGGAACAAGGAGGAGTGTAGCACAGACATTTTGGCCTGATTACAGTAATTTTAACAAAGCTGCGGCCGCACTTTGTAAAAATCTATTCTGATAAAGAAACATTCTTATGGATTGTTCTCCCTCTCCCTACCCTCAGGTCTATCTCCCTGTTTCCCTCTCCCTTCTTGTGCTTTGCTTTTCTCTCACTTCCTCCCCTCTTCTTTTCCCTAATGGAAGGTGGTTAAAGCAGCATGCTTGCTAGAAACAATGAATTCTGAAAGCTGAGCGTACTTGAACTGCCAAGCTCTTATGGCAAAGTTGATCTTACTCTTCATGATTTGTTTAATCAGTTTGTGCTGCATGGTAATTAGGCTTAATAAGCATTATTTGCTTTACAAGCTAAGCAACCATGTCTGGGCTTAGCTAGTGCAGGAAAGTCTGAGAGATGGCGTTTGCAGTGGGGGGCCCCTCTCCTCTGACCCTTCACAGTTCCAGGGACCTCAAGGGAGGGGCTACAAACAAAGCCACACCTAGCACCCCACACTACCGGCTGGTCTCCTCCCTGTTTACTTTGCTAGTGTGTAAATTGTTCAGCTGGGGACCTCTAAAATTCTAGACTGTGGGTGGGCTGGAATTAAATTCTCCAGCAAGGAAAGAAGAGAGAAAAATCTTGATTATCCAGAACCCTTGGATGATTAGTCTTTCTGTGCAGTGGAAATTTCCCAGATAACTAAACATTTTTTTTTCTTTAAACCCTAAATATTTGCTTTTGACCATTTTAAATGAAAATCTAAATCAAACATATCATATTCTTCCCTTGATTCTTAAACAATAGACATAACTTAAAAATTTCTACCCTGAGTCATTAAAATGACAGTTTACGACACTGATTTGTAATAGAAAAATGACCTCAGAGGTTGCTGAGACATTAAGATAATTTATTTTTACATATAGTGACCCAGATTTTTATATAGGTGATACTTGCAGTGGTTTCAAAATAATTTTTTCTGAAAATTTCCCTCTGTTGTCAGTGAACCTGCTGCCAGTAATTCTGTTTTCCTCTTCTAAACTGCTACATTCATGGAAATTAGGGCAACAAGGGTATCCATGTGGAGGGTAAAGTAAACAGACTCTGAGGGTAGACGTAGTGGCAAACAAATAGGGCTGTTACACGTTCTCCCCAATTTTCTAATTCTTGCCAGCTTGCAATATGAGGAGGTTGTCTGAAAGCTAAATTCTGGAAACTGTTACACTGGGCAGTAGAGCACTTGACTACCATGTGCAAGGCCTTGGGTTCAGTCGTCAGCACCACAAAAACAACAAACGAAAACTCAAGAACAGTAGGGTGGACTGGTTGGTGCAAGCATTATGGAAATCCACATGGAGAATTCTCAGAAGGCTAGGATTGGAAGCCCTGTTCAATCCAGCTATTCCCCTCCTGGGTATTTTCCCAGAAGAACTGAAAAGTTCATATCACAGTGATGTATGTGCACCCATATTCATAGCTGCACAATTTGTGATAGCTAAATCCTGGAAACAACCAAGATGCCCATCAACTGCAGAGTGGATGAAAAAGATGTGGCATTTTTATATAATGGAATATTATTCAGCTATAAAAAAGGATGACCTTGAGGCCTTCATAGGCAAATGGAGACAACTTGAGACTATCCTCATTAGTGAAATAAATAAGAATCATATTTATAAACATCATATTGTGTCTCTAGTGTAAAAAGTAAATAGGAATTACAAGTGTAATAAAACCAAAATGTGTAATTGCTATTGTTAAAAGAGAGGAAAAGAAAGTGCTCTAAGGGATACAACTGCATGTATGTTTGAGTGTGTAAAATAGATGATCAAATTGCTGAATCTTTGTTGGATCTTTGAGCAAAACTGTTTGTAGTCTGACTGTTTGAATGTTTACTATGTACCCTTTAACTTTGTAACTTGAACAACTACATCCAGGATGACAGTATGTAATTTATAAATTACTGATTTCTTAGTGGGGCTTTTTCTCATTTTCTTTTTTCTTTTCTTTTAGAATTCTGTATTGTTGCTACCCTTATTTCTGTTTTGCTTTTTTTTCTTCTCTTTAAATAAAATTTTAAAAATGTATAATTACTATTGTAAAAAAGAGGAAATAGGAAGCGCTATAAAAGATATAGCTGCATATATGTTTAGGTGTGTGGGATTGATGACCATATTTCTAGGTTCTTGTTGGATTGTTGAACAGATCTGTTTGCACTCTCACTGCTTGACTGTCCACTTTGTGTGCTTTAATTTTGTAACTTTAATAACTATTTCTAAAAAACAATATGTAATTTATCAACTAGTGATTTCTTACTGTTTATCTTCTTTTCTTGAAATTCTGTAATATTTCTACCTTTTTCCTGTTTTTTTCTCTTTAAATAAAAAAACTACAAAAAAAAGAATATTTTTGGTAAAAGAACAAATATAAAAGTTATATTTTTAGAAAAAAAAAAAGAATAGTAGGGTGAAATACTACTCTCCCTTCAAAGAATTTATAACAGGGGCCAGGGATTTAGCTCAGTAGCATAAATGTTTGTCTGGCAAGTGTGAGGTTATGAGTTTGACCCTGGGTACCAAAAAAAAAAAAAAAGTAGAATTCATAATAAACAATGTACTTTTTCTAATGACAAAAGTGTACATACTACTTTTTTAATTTGCCAAATCTTACAGGTATATATGATGTGGAAAAGAAAAGCCTTTCACATCTTCCCCTCCCTGATCCTTAATACTTATATGAAAAGTACAGCAATGTTTTCTCTGTCTACATACTAGCATGTTATTATGACCTTTAAAAACACAGGTTTGGGATCTACCAGTACCTTACAACATGGTCTTTCAACGTATCAGTTTATCTTAAATTTCTCATAAATCAGTTCAGTTACTTCATTACTTTTAACTACATCTTAGTATAATCCATTAAAAAGTATCACAATTGGGGCTGGGGATTGAGCTCAGCAGCATAAGTGCCTGCTTGGTGAGCATGAGGTTGTGAGTTTGATCCTTGGTACCAAAAAAAAAAAAAAGTATCACGATTTATTTAAACAGTTCTCTGGATAGTCAGATAACATCAAGTTTTTCAACATTAAAATGAAAGTGAAATGAACACCTATGAATATATTGAATGAATAGTTGGGTGGAACGAATCCTTAGGTGTTGAATTTGACCTTTGTACTGTATTAGTTTCCTAGAGCTTCTGTAACACACTGTTACAAGCTGGATGCCTTAATGAAAATTATCTCATATTTCTGGAGGCTAGAAGTCCAAAGGCAAGGCATCCCCGGGAACAGACTTGCTCTGAAAATTTTAGGGCTAGCCTCTCTTACCTTTTCCTAGCTTCAGAGAGTTTCCTGGCAATTTTTGACATTGCCTACCTCAAAACTGCATAACTGCAACCTCTGCTTTCAACATCGCAGAGCGCCCCCCATGGCCCCCTCTTTACCATCTGATAAGGGCAGCAGTTAGGTTAGAGTAGAAGCCTGCCCCACTCCAACGCGACTTCTCCTCAACTACAAAGACTCACTTCCAAATAAGGTTACAGCCAGGACATACTGAGAGTTAGCATTTCAGTAGATCTTGGTTTTTGCGGAGGAGCAGGTAGCGTGAATGAGGTGGGAGGAGGCAATGTAACTTGTAACAATCTTCAATTGGTAAAAGCTCTCAAAATTTACAAAAACCTGATGCCAAGTTATACTGTCTTTAACAATTTATAAGAGCGCTAATGCCTCACCTTCTCATTTATATGTGACATTATCTTTTTTTTTTTTGGTACCGGGGATCAAACTCGGGACCTCGGACCTCACGCTTGCTAGGCAGGTGCTTATGCTGCTGAGCTAAATCCCCAGCTGATATTATCAATTGTTATAACCTAATCTGATAGGTAAAAACATATAACTCATTATTATTTTGTTTTTGCTTAACTATTAGGGAAAGAGAGAAGATTTATCTCTTTACTGATTTTCTCTGTGATACACTCTACAGCTTTTTGCCCAGTTTTCTTGTGCACAGTTTATCTTTTTCCTTTTTTATTTTTGTTTATCTTTTTCTTATTGATTTCTAGATGGATTTTCTTTATTAGTGGAAGCAAGCTGTTTGCTTATATGTTCTACTTTCCTCCCAATTTATCCTTTACCTTTTTGTTTTTCTACACAGAAGCTTAATATTTTATGTAGCTACATTTTTCTTCTTAGGTCCTAAGAATTTTTCATTTTTAGACTTTACCCACCACAAGATTATAAAAAGATACATTCATGTTTTCCTCTAATGCAATTGTGACTTCTTTTATATACTCGCTTCTTTATTATTTTGACTTGTATTTTAGTTAGGGGGTAAGACAGATGATGGTTCAGTATTCCCGTTTTTCCCAGTGCTATTTGTTTTCACAGAGTTGTCTCTTGAGGTACTTTCTCCACACGTGGGAAATGATCCCTACAGTGTCTGCTGGGTTACATGTAAGCTGCTACCTGCTCTGATGGCCATTCTGGGCCCCTCTTCTGTTGTCCTGGCCTGTCAGACTCTTGCTGAACTTGTTACTGTAATTACTATAATGTTATTATCTACCCTAATATCCATTGGGGCTTGTTTTCCTCCTTTCCTTTTTCATCATTTTCCCATTTTTACAAGTTTACTTCTCTAAGTTAAATCTAAATTTTGTCAAGTTCTTCAAAAATTTACATCAGAATTTCGATGGAATGACATTAAATCTATAGTGAAGACAAAATTGTCACTTTATATCATTTTACTACAAAATGAAACTTTCTATGAATTTGAATGCTTATGTCTCTCAATATTATACCATTTTTGTTTTTGGTTTTTGTTTTTGTATGGGAAAATGAACTCAGGACCTTGTCCTTGCCAGACAGGTGCTGGGCCGTTGAAATATAGTACATGTTATATACATTCTTATGAGCTTATTGTTATTTCACTTTTTAATTACAACTATGAACAAGATATTTTCTTCTGGTAATTGCTATTTGTCTGCAGGGAAGTTGTTGATTTAAAAAATAAATTAAATGTGTGACTAGATGACTCCCTGAATTCTCATATTGTTTCTAACAACTTTGCAGTAGTTTGAATTTCAAGTGTACAGTTTTATCACATGCAGTGATATAATTCTGCCTCCTCTCTTAAAATATTTATACCTTTTATTGGATTTCTTGACTAATTGCATTAGCTAGCTTTTTCATAAAAAGAAAGTTAGCTAATAACAGCTAGAGTGGACATTCTTATTTTATTCTTGGTTTCAGTAGAAACATTTTCATTGGTTTTCTTGTAGTCGTGATGTTGAGATACGACTTAGAATAAATATTTCCACTACAGGAGTATTTTTATATTCTATTTTGGCACAGTCATGAGGAACGTATTACTTAATACCTATATGTGACCCGCTTCCTAGACTTGTGACCCACTGCCTAGCTTATGACTTGTGGCAGGATTCTTACCCTTTTAGGTTTTAGCATCTTCATCCGCTAAACAAAGGCAGTGGTACCCGCCTTGTTAGGTGACGGTGAAACCTAAAGAAAGTGCACACAAAGCCGGTTAGACAGTGCCCAGCACGGAACAAGGACAAAAGAAACATTAGCTTTTGTTATTTTTTTACTATGAATGAATGTTCAAATTACAATCCTTTTCTGTATCTTTGTAGATAGCTTTATTTTCCTTTGACTATTCATATGGTGAATTATACTAATAGATTTTTTTAACAGTGAATCACCCTGAAGTGAGTTTCACCTTGTCATAGAGTATTTTTTCATAGACTATTGGATTTTATTGACTAATATTTTGATTAGGATTTTTACATTGTATTTAGATTGTATTATTGCTACTCTGGGTGGTGTCTGTGTGTGTATAGCCAAGGGTGTGGTATGGGTTTGTATTTGTGCAGTGGTGTGCGCATGTGTGAGGTGTGGTGTGGTCTGGGTGTAGTGTGTGAGTGTGATACATGGGAGTATGTGTGTAAGAAGCATATTTATAATGTGTAGAGCATGGTATGTGAGGTATGTGTGTGTGAACAGTGTGTGATATGTATGTGTGGTGTGTCTGCATGTATTTGTGCAATGTGGGGATGGGGGAGTAGACAGCGCTGTGGAATTTATGGTATATATATATGATCTTGATCAAGTTTTTGTTTTTTTGGGTTGTTTTGTTTTGTTTTGGTACTGGGGATTGAATTTACAACCTCATGCTTACCAGGCAGGTGCTTATGCCACAGAGCTAAATCCTCAGCCCTCAATGAAGTTTTGATGCCAAGGATGTATTGGTCACATAAAGTAAGGATTTTTCTTTTATTCCCTGTAACAGATTTCTTCCTTGAGGGTTTAAGGTCAGTAACTTGTTGAATGATCTGATCATGGCAGCACTGTCAATTTCTTCCATGGTCAGGGTTTTTTTTTTTTAAACAATCTCTGAGTCAATTTTGGTAATAATTTCTTGAAAATCATCCATTAATTCTTATTTATTAGAAAATATAAGAAAATATATACTATCAGGGCTGCAGATATGGCTCAATTGCAGAGCAGTTACCTACATGTCTGAGGCCCTAGCTTCAATCCCCAATACCAGCAGGCAGAAAAAAGCTCAAGAGATATAATCTCGGATAATAATGCAATATATTAAAAAGTTTTACTCAACATTTATTACAAAGAAAAAGAGTAGGAAGACTTGAGAAGCACTTCTGGCGCTAACACTAAAAGGATGATCAAGACTATATACTCTCTGTGAAGCTGAGAAATGAAAATAGAGAAATATATGATTGACTTATTGACCATGACTAGGTAAACAGTAAACAAACACCCACAGAGTGAATGTAATCAGTAAATACTATCAACCACAGTGGTCCTTGAGGAAAATCTGTCCCTAAAGTCTTCCTGGAGGTGAGGAGAGAGGCAGGAACAGGAACTGAGTTGAAAGAAAAGACAAAGCCAGGAGAGGCCAAGGGCATTTCAGGAAGAAGTGGAGGTACAGGTGCTTGCAGCTGTGAAAAGGAGCAGAATCTGGCGCTAGGGAGACTTGAGTACGTGCATGTTAGAAGTCAGCTAGGCTCTGGTTCCTACTGGACGTGTATCCACGTTTATGCCAGGGTCCCTTCTTACCCTTTGGACTTGAAAGCAGGGTGCTTCCTGCACGCTGTGTGTCCTACCTAGGTGCCCGGCTGTATGGCATTTCCTGCCCCTTCCCCGGAGTGCCATGTCTTCTTCACTTTCCAGAGGCCTCTCGATAGCTGAAGTTTCCTGGAGACACAGCAAGCTTTCCTCTGTTGGGTTGCATAGACCTAGAAGTATCTGTCTTTGGTTCAATGGGCTGCTTCTTCCACCAGCACGCAGTACCCAGAAGATCTCTGCACACAGGTGATGGAAGATGAACTTCCAGGACGTTCCGGGTACTTTTTGTTGTTCTGAGAAAATTTTCTTGTCCCTGGTTCTCAAGAGAAGGTTAAAATGAAATAAGTTGTACTTGCATCCACCTGCAGCAATTAAAACCTCGAGGGATATCGCACCTGAAGAAACAAGTCCTTAGACCAATGATGGCGAACCTTGTAGAGATCAAGTACCCAAACTGCAATTAAACTCGAATATCAAGGTTTGAGTTTAGGAATAAACAGCTCATACGCTTGGCTCCTGTGCCGACAGAGCGGGTTCAGGGCGCCTGCTGCGGCACGCGTGTCACGGGTTCGCCACCTCTGCCCTAGAGTTTTGTGGATGACGCTTTGCTGTGCACTGCGGTGTGTCTGTTAATTTTATGTTGACTTGCCTGGGACCCGGGAGAACAATACTGCGTTCAGGCTCCTCCTGAGGCTGCCCGTTGCATCCTCGTAGGATTGGGTGCTTCCTGAGGCAGGACACTAAGGATGCTTTTTCAAGATTCTCTAAGTTTATAAAGATCACACGGGGATATTGGGAAAAGGTTTTGGAGTCAAGTGAGTCACACTGGCTCTTTAACCTTCCTCAGCTTCTGCTCCCCGATTTGTGAAATGAGGCCAGCATAGGGCACCTGCGCAGTGACCGGGAGGATTAGAGATAATGTGTAGTGTACCTGCCAGGCTGCAATTGAGAGTACTTATGTCAATGTTCTCAAGACTTTGATGAATTTAGCAATATAAAATGTAAGTGTCAGGGTCATATTGAGGAATGTCTCTGGCGAAGGATCCAGTGGTCTCCCTGCCTCTGCCAAAAGGACACAGTTCAGGGATCAAAATGAAAATCATCGAGCGGTCTAACACCAGGGATTACACTTTAAAAAGTCTGTGAACTCTAGCTATTAGAACCAGAACCTTCTGCTGATGCTAGTGCAGTGGCCAATGGTCCACAGTCTCTGCCACATCCCGTGGGGTAGTCAGCTTTCCATCTGTGGGCTCAGACGTATCCTTGGCATATGCAACAGTGGTGAATTTTTAGAGATTTCAGTGATACAAAGAGCCCGCTGCAGCACATGTGCCGTAGGTTCGCCACCACTGGCATATAGAATGGTAGCCCCTCACTCTCTTGATTCCCAATAGAGGGCAGTACTAATTGCGTGTATCTGTGCATGTCTTTAGAGGGTTAAAGATGGTCGCAAATTCTTTAACGCTTATCCCATACCGAAGTAGGCTCCATTTCCCCTCCCCTTGATTTTGAACTATTCCAGTACAATATGGTTCGGGAAAAGCTATGCTAGTTCTATGGCTAGGCTTTAAACACTGTACATGACGGCAGTCCCAGCCACTGGAAAGGCAGAGGCAGGAGCACTGTATTTTGGTTTGAGGCCAGCTGACAATCCAGTGAGATCCTAACTCATTAAGCTGGGGATGTAGTTCAGATGTAGATTGCTTGGCTGGGGGGCGGGCAACACTTTGTCACTGGTCCTTTGGAGAGATCACATAGAGGAGCCATGAAACTACATGAACAGAAAGAGGAACCAACCAAGGCAGCCTTCCAGCTGGAGCCATTCCCATTAAAGTTCCAGAAACGTGAAGAAAAACATTTTGGATCCTCCGGACCAGACCAACAGCACCTGAGTACCACCAAACAATCCCAAGTAATTCCAGGTGGAACAGAATAATCATCAACTAAGACCTGCTGAATGCCTGACACTCCCCAAAAGGTGAACTATAATGACTATCATTTCAAGTCGCTAATTTTGTAATAGTTTGTTATGTAGTTGTAGATAAGTCAAAAGAAAAAAGTCTGGACTTAAAATGCCCTTTGTAAAGTTGCCCATGCAGCCCTATGACTTCAAATGACTCAGCCCTCTGAATACTTTATTAGACCAAGATTTGGTGTGTCTTGAAGTCTTTATCTGCTCATCATTTGAGGGTCCAAGGCATGTTTGCAGGGAGACATGCAAGGGAAGTTTTCCAGGTCCAATGTTTAAATTTATTAGTTAACTTCAACCTTACCTTTCTTTCCTTTTGACCATTGTTTTTAAAGTTGTAATAAGAAGATTATAAAGAGGAGAAAAACTAGAGTATGGAAAGGAAGGATGGAAAGAAAACTAGAGGTTGCAGATTAGTTGCCATCAGAAATAAAAGACAAAAATCAAAACCTCCAAATGAAGAAAGGGCTTATTCTTATGTGCCCTTTGATTATCTTTAACATAACTGAACACCAACCTCACCCTGAGAATGAATCAAGACAAACAACTAATGGCCAACACAACTGTCTTATTCCTAGTTTTCACCAATTGAATAAGTGTGATTTGTGGGAGAAACTAGAAAACATAACTGAAATGTCTAATACACCCAGTTGAGGCTCAAAATAATGTGGCATCTGTGCCTGTCATCATAGAAACAAAATGCTGCACCTCCTTTTCAAGGATAGGAAATCCATTTTCCTACAGTGAGATGTCTTGCCTGGGCTAATGCTGAAGCCCATGAGTGTTTACCCAGATTATTTGAAAAATCAATCCTGTCTTTAAGAACTATTTTCCACCTCCACTGTTGCAGTGTGTCTTCACTGTAGAACTGTTGAGAACAGGTGGTCTCTTGAAATGTTTTGCCAAAAAGACAAAGAAATACTATGGTGGTGGAGGTCAGTGGCAGAGAGAGTTGGAGTTAGTGTGCTCACCGTGCCAAGCCAGAGGTCTGATGCTAGCCAGCCTTGTGCAGTAAGAACCAACGTTGAGTCTGACCTCCAATGCCAATTTGGCAGTCATTATGGCTTAGAGGGAGAATGTCCTCCAGAGGTCTCATGCACTAATAGATAGCATTTTTGGAATGAGATTGAATATGGCAGTTATACAGCTGACTTGCTTGCTTTTAGGAGGTAGGGTCTAGTAGCAAGAGGCAGATCATTGGGGATGTGACCTGGAAGAGTACACTAGCTCCCTCTCCAGGACCTCTCCTTTGTCTCTGCTTCTTGCCCACCCTGATGTGAGCAGCTTTCCTCCCCCAGGCCCTTCCATCATGACTTTGGCTTAGAGCCAGCTGACCATGGACTAAACACATGAGCCACAATAAACCCCTTTAAGTTGCAGGAGTCAAGTATTTTGTCCCAGTGATGAGAAACTGGCTAAGACAGTAGTGGTATCTGAGAGTACAAGGAAGATGAGCCCATCTTGCTCCCCGCTGCCACATCACCTTTGAGTGCTTCAGTCATCGAGTGTTATGAATCTTTCGGGAAACATTCATGTACCCCCAAATCCTGCCCTATCTAGAAATGTCATAGAGTTAGGGTGACAGGCAGTAGAGGTTATGCAAACAAGAGCCACTAGATATACCCCAAACCTGATTTCTCTCATGAATAATCAGTTAGGTTCCAAAAGGGAAGAGGAGGTATTTCCCAAATAAAAGGCTTTATTTCCTGCCCTGGTATTAACCACCTGTAATTCTTTATGACCTCAACAGACAGTCAAAAATTGTCTAGCAACATATTCCCACTGTCAGTGGCCATCGCAGTGCAGTAAAACATAGTCTGCTTCCCCCGGAGAGGGTGTGCATTCATCCAAAATTAGACAACGGAAGAGAACAATACATTGACTCATAGAACTTTAGGACCAGAACATACTCCAAAGACCACAGAGCTCAACCACCTCATTACACTCAAGTCCTCACCCCAAACTCCTCTCTTTGGATTTTTACATTACTGCCTTACTGGCCTTCTAAACTAAACTGAAAGATACTTGAATAATTTGGGGCATTTATTTTTTTTTTCTTTGCCTAAGAAAAACAGAAACATTCCTCATTAAGCCAAGGCAGGGTCTGACAGAGCTTGGCAGCTGGAAATGTCGGTCTAAATCAGGAAACACCACATCTCTTTTGAAAGTGGGAGCAATAATTTGTGCCTCTTAAATGTGAAGAAATGTATTTTTGTGCAAAAAAAATTGCAGTGAAATTACTGAAGATAAATACTGGGCAAGGCATCAGCAAAGCAAGATATACTGAGTTTGTGAGAACAGTTAGTTTCTTCATGTGCCAAAAAGGGAGAAAAAGAACACAGGCAAACTATTTTCCATTTGCAAATATGTTCTACAAATTTCCCCCAGAAAATGAATATACAAGAACTCATGAGTTATAAAACCGAATGCTCAATTATTTGATAAACAAGATAGCCTGAAATAGAGCTAAAGAGGAAGAAAAAATTCTATTAACTCTTGTCCTATGGCATAAAGTCCCCACCTTACTATCCAGGATCATTGCTGGGCTGAAGTTAGATGCTTGGGATCACTGGTTCTGAGCAGTTGTCAGTTTAAAACATATTCCACTTATTCGCGTATATAAATGATAATGAAGATAGTGATATAATTTGTGAAGAAACGCTTATAGGTCTTCAGTCATTTTCATTTACTAAATACCTACTGCATGTCAATATTATAACAATTCCTGGACATATAGGGAGAAATAAGATTTAGGAACTATTCTCCAGCCTTCACAGTCCAAGAAAGGGAGACAGATTAATCGACAGATGAGAGCAGCAAACCAAGTTCTGTGGTGGCAGAGGCATCTGGAAGGGGTGAGGACTTAGCGGTGCAATGAGCTGAAACTCAAAGACATTAAGCCTGCACGAAGTAAAACTTAGATGGAAAGGACAGTACAGTGATAGGAATTGAAAACATTGGCGCACAAATGGCTTTTTGATCGGTTGGATTTAGGTCTGTGGGAGAAGGAGATGGACGGATGAATCCCACTGACACGCCCTGACCACTGCCTGGGCTGTGTCTACAGCAGTGCAGCCTGCTGGGGGCCGTGACACCTTCTCCACATCTCGTGAACACAGCAGGAGCAGTTGGTGCAATGACTGAGGACGGGCATGCTTCCCGCACCGGAAGGCGTCTAACCTGGCCAGCCCCACCTAACAAGGCCAGCACACTGACCACTCAGTAACTTTAAAAAGCCGCATTCATAAACAGGATTCTTTGTGAGTCTAGACTCTCCAGGATTAGCCACACGTTTTACAATAATGTGTTTCATTCCATGCTCAACCTTTGAATCCTTAGTGATCAGTAGATTTCTGGTCTGCATAACCAGATGGTACAAATGAATGAGAAAACCTAGAGAAAAGCTGGTGAGGTTTTTTGTTTTTGTTTTTGTTTTTTTACCTCATGTTTTAAGTGTCCAAAAGTCTAAAATTCCTCCAAACAGTGATGAAATTATTTCTTTCATTTGTTTGGAGTTTAGTACACCAATTACCATCCACTTTGGTTTTGTTCTTTAGCTTGGGTACCTCGGGGTTTTTTGTTCTTCCTTTTTTTTTTTTTCTTACCTTATCACTACATCATGACAGACAATGTGCCTCCATAAATGGGTGATAAACTCTTCCGCGCTGACACACAGGTCGAGTCCAGCAGAGCTCCCACTGTCTTTCCATGTTGAGTTCATTCAGTTCCCTTCACTGTGTGTCTGTTACACTTACATGCACTTTCTTGCATTTACTTTTTATTTTCTTACCCCCTTATAACATATTTACAAATAGCTGTGCATCTGTGATTCACTGTAATAGACAGGACTGAAATTCTAGAATTAGATCTGTTCACTAAAGCTGGGGACAGGATAGCAGACACATACTCTATCGGTACAGGCGTTGATTCAGAGGTTGGAAGTTCAGTCTACAGGCAAAACCAGATTGTGACAAATGGGGACAGGCCGAGTTGACACTGGCATCATAGACTGTAACGTGGGGCTATGCAGTTAATGCCAGAGTGGTTGGAGCGATATCATAGCCCTGACTCCCCACCCCCCAAAAATTGGAGCTTTTCCTACAGACATTGGGCAACATTAGAGGCAGGCAGTGCTGAGACACAGAGAAGATACCCACAGCAGCTGGTTAACAGAATGGACTCAGGAAAGAAGTGGACCAGCAGCCAGGGTGAGCCTGAGACCCCTGGAGCCCCTGAATTGTGGCTGGCTCACCAGAAGAGAGGCTAGGACCTTGGGGAAAGGAGTGGCCAAACCCTGCCAATGGGACTAAGCCACACGCTTGAGGGTGAGGACTGTTGTGCTGCTCTGGTTTACAACGAGCATGCATACAGTGGGTGCTTAATAAATACAAAGCTAACTGAGTTGAATCTAAGGGCCTCCTTCGGTTAATGATTCAGAACCCCACTGTAATAGATAGCTTTGGGAGTTTAATGCACTGCAGGTGCATAGATGCCCCAGAAAAGGAACACAATATAGTAGAAACCTGACTGTGCAGGTGACATGACCAATAAAAATAGCCTCATAAACATGACGAATGACACAGCTGATTACACACAGATGGAACCTTAGCCACCTCCCAACCCTCCCAGAGGCTTTCCTCGCCCTTACGCTCAAGGGCAGTGCTGCTGCCTAGGCCGTGAAGCTACCAGGTTGGGTTGAAGAGCTGTCAGTCTTCAGAAGCTTCCTTTACCATTTTTATAGTAAGCATGGATGGGAGAAAAGATCATACTTGCTGTGATGGTTTAGACCTAAAATACTCCCCCTGAAAGTCTCATATGTTCAGATGTGGGACTTCCGGAATGTGATTCAGCCACGGGGTCACTCTAGCTGACTTGCTGTCCAAGGGGAAGCCTAGTTGGAGGTAAGTCACTGAAAGTGTAACCTGGAAGGTTGTATCTTCCTCCCTGGCACTGCCCTTCTCTCTTCCTCTTTTTGGCTGTCTTGAGGTCAGCAGCTGTCCTCTGCCAGAACATTCCACTATATCCTCTCTGCCTTGGAATGAATCTTCTATAAACTGTAAGCCAAAATAAGCTTCTCCTCCTTTAAGTTGTGGGTGTCAGCAATTGTGTCCAGTAACAGGGAAGTAACTAAGGCACTCACTTAGACCTCTGTCCTATTCTGGGAACTCTAGCATGGCACCTGCCTGCCCATCAGGTACAAGTAACTGGTAACAACCCAGCACATTCCTGAGCACACCATTTCAAAGGTCCAATCTGAACATTTTTCACACTTGTCCAGCACAGTAACCCATAGGTCCACTCACACCACCAACACCCAAAGAAGAGGTAGTTGAAACCCGTTGCATTTAGACGTTAGGTATTAGCTTACCTACAGCTGCCAGAGATGAATATATTTGCATGGAAACTTGAGAGTTTCATATGAGAGATGCATATGTTCTACTAAGGTAGAGGGTGGCACCAGCTACCTTGAATGGGCATAATGTACATTTGCACTACAGTTGTGGAATTTTGTCCTGAACAAATGTAAGAATAAACAGAGCTTGTCTGAAGAAAAATTGTAAAACTGAAAAGTCATTGAAATTTGCCTTGGGTACACCCAGCCTCTTCTGTTTATCCCTTGGTAGTTAATCCCTCCCAGTCCCTACCCCATGCCCCCAAACAAACACATCCTTTCCAGCTCTAGGTTCCTTCCCGAAGTCTTAAAAAAATGTACACACAGACTCTGATAACATAATTATATTTAACTGCCTCCTTTGCATTATAGTGGAAGCCGCCCCAGTTATTCGCATTATCATGGGGTGAAACGGCTTTGTAGGTCTTCCCTGGAAGAGATTTTTGGGTCATGGTAACCAGGAAGAGTCAGCTTGTTTTTGTTTTTTAAAGAACAAGAGTTCCTCCTGGCTTCCAAAACTTATGCTGCACTGAATCAAAGGCTCATTGGTACTGAACGTTAAGGAAAGACTGTAAAGTTTCTCTTTAGATGCTGGAGAGTGACTTCGGAAGCAAGTTAGAGGCTACCTTGGAAGAGGCAGCCCAGCCTCCTCCCCGCACCAGCCTTTATCTCAGACCCACATACACCCCTGCTCAAAAGAACACCCACCCCTGACAAACTCCCACAAATTACTAAGGTTCTTTGGTATATTTTATCTCATTTTATTCTCCCATGAGTCTTTTGAGAGAATTATGATTATGTTAATCAAAGCTGTACTTTCATTTATGGCTTCCTTTAGAAACATTTCTTGGGCTCAGTGACTCTGTCCTCTATGTGTCCCTCCTCACCCATCCTTGCTCCTTCTTGGGACCCTTGCTGGCTCCATTTCTTCTTGTCCCTTAAGTGTTGGGTTTCCTTCGAATGTACCCTGGGTTTTTGCTCCAAGTCTAGGGTTCTCGTCCATCAAGGAACACTAACTGCTGTGCGTGCTTTGACTCTCACTGTTCTTGGACCCATGCCCATCCGTCCTGTGAGCTCTAGGTCTTTTCAACCCTCATGTTCCTCAAATTCCATATGGCTAGAGCAGAATGTATAGTCTATACCCCTCACCCAACTAGCCACCATCACCACTGAGAAACCCAGTGTTTGGACAGTGTCCCTGGACACCTCTATCTGCAGTCCACACTTGGTGGTCAGGTGCTATCCATCACCCTCCTAATGGTGATGGTGCCTCTGTTCTCCTTTGCCTCCTATAATGTTCCCCAAATGCCCCCACACACCCATTTTGTTCCCCTTCTAACCTATTTTCTTCAGTATAACATGAACAATTTTATAAAATACGTATCAATCCTCACCTCTCAGCAGCTCACCATGGCCCTATAGATGGGTTCCCACCTTCATTTGGTCTCAGGGGCAGGTAGAGCAAGATGATGCAAGATTTTATCGTCATTTTGCTACTCAAAATAGCACAAATTAAAAACTTGTTGTTTATTTTAGGAGTTTTCCACTTAATATTTCAGTCCATGATGGACTGAAGGTAGGTGAAACTGGAGAAAGTAAGACCACAGATAAGAGAGACTATCATACAACAATGATGCTACACAATTCCCGTGACTAAACCCCCTGCCCCCAACACACATGCCTCTGGGACCCAGACAGCTCACAACAAACATTAATAGCTAGACATGCGGGGCGCCCCAGCCGTGGCAATGTTCATCAAGGAACATAGGTGTCTTAGCTATTTTTTTCATTTCTAGGACAAAACACCTGACACAAGTTAAAGGAGAGAAGGTTTATTTTGGTTGCAGTTTGTGGATGTTTCAGTCCGTAATCAGCTGGCTCCAAGGCAGGGTGACACAGCTGTGGGGTATCACAGAGAAAAAATAGACAGGCAAGCAGGCAGGAGACAGCAAGGGAGCAAGCAGAGATATCAGCCTGCCTGTCCCTTTCATCCCTCCAGGCTATGTGTCTTCTGGGTGGTGCCACCCAGACCCAGGGAGGGGTTTCCCCCGTCCACACCCAGAACTGTGCTGAATCAATCAGTGCACTCATTTAGTCATCATACCCTTAATCCCAGCATCACACACCCTAGATCCAGCCACCTCCAAAAAGCCCCACCCATGACCGCATGAGGTTTTGAGGCTGGGACATATTTAGATACAACCCATAAGAAGAAGTAGGCCTTCCCTCCCTTTCCCTATCTGAGTTTTTGACCCACAAAACTCATGAGAAATAAAAAAACTGTGTTTCAAGTCACTAAATTTTGGGATAATTTGACATGAAGAGATAGTTAACGAATGGACAATTTTATAAGCATGATTTTACCAATAGAAAAAAACAAGATAATATCCCAGGGGATACAGTCAGTCCCTGACTTACCAATATTTGAGTTGCTAATTTTCACAGATAAAAATGGACTGTGCATTACAAACACTCATAGATGCAAACGAATCATGGAAGTCGCTTGCATGTCTGCTACATATTGTCACAGTTGTGCTGCTGTGTGCTTACTGTAGAGTGCATAGTATATAGTAGTTTGGGGCTCAATCAGAGCCTGGGAGGTCCAGAAGGTGAGGAAAAGCAGTAGTGATGTGAAGGGGACTGCTTGGAAGCACAAAGCAGGAGACATCGTGTGTTTGTGTTAAAGGTGGGTAAGACTCACTTTGCTTGATTTAAGAATGAATCCAGCTCACTAATATTCTCTCATAACAGAACTCATTCATAAATCAGGGACTTACTGAAATGAGATGATCATGATCCAGTATAGCAAATATGATGCTGTGACACACTTCATGTGTAGCTATAGTAGATCAGCGAAATTGTGTTGTGGTCCTTATCAGGTAAAAGTACCTATCTTAGGTACTTATATTTGTTGGGCTAGAGGAAAGTAAAGTCATTTAACATTATGAACTGTGCTATTAACTGTGTCAGTGGTATTGATTTGTTCTGGTAAAAAGTGCTTGGGAAGCTAGAGATATAGGTCAGTGATAGAACACTTGACTGGCATGTCAGAGGTCCTAGGTTCCACAAGCACCACAAAAACAAATAGATAACAAAATATGGAGAACACTGCAGTTGGAACAAAAGTCACAGCTGGAAATGCCAGTTGATTAAATTCATGGTGGTCTGCTATCATAATCCAATACTCACCCCTTGTCTTCACTAGTAGAAATGGAAATTGAAACAGGAGTATGGGAGGAATTACCATATAGCAACTTTTGAATCTTAGAGATGACACTGATTTCTGAAGTTTCCCTACTTGGAATTTATTTATCTAGTCAATAAGTATTTATTAAGCACCTATCATGTGACAGTCATTGCTCTAGGCATAAGGGGTAGAGTGATGGACAGAGAAATTACTTTCAAGGAACTTACCTTCTAAGGAGAAAAATAGATCATATAAAAAATAATTGTACAGCATATTGTCAGGCAGTGAGAGGTGCCCTGAAGTGAAAATGCTTTTCTGTAACTCCTTTGCTAATGAGGAGAAATTCCAAGAACTTCCCCATGGCCCTTCCTGTGGAATGGTAGCCCCTACTCCATGAGTTATGGAGGCAATGTGAGGTTATTTCCAGTTGCTCAAGTTGTCTCACTCTACCTGTATCCTTAGATTGTAGGGAAATAACCATGGGAAGAGCATCTCAGGTTTCATAGGACCTACCGCAAGGCACACTGGGTCAAAATTCCATTTAATACCCGTTTCTTATAAATCTCAATATTACTGTGGCTCTGGGCTCCAAAAAATTAGATCTCTTGTAAAAGATGAGGGAGAGTCACAGTACATTCTTTTAGATGTTGGTGTAATGACCACTCCTTCCATCGGTGAGCTTCTTCTCAATCTGGGGGTACAGCTCAGTGGCAGAGTGCTTGCTTAGCTTGCAAGCTTCATGGAGTAGACACTAGGGAGCACCATGAACTATCCCCAGCACCACACACACACACACAAAAAAAATGTGGGAGTGGAACTCAACATTGTAAATTTATCCAGGTCTAGAAATTGGCTCAGATTCTGTAACTCACTTTGCAGGTAGCATTGATGAAGCCCTTGTTCCACAGAATTAGCTGTATAAGCCACGGCAAATCAAGTATTAGCCAGCATCAAAGATCTCTGTAGACCAGTGGCCCATTCAAGGACTTCATTTACTTCGCCTCTGGCAGTGAAACACAAGTCTTGGCCCCTACTGTCCCCTGTATCTTTCCACCCCATCCTTTGTTAAGTTAATCCTATATTTTAATAATTATCTTAACTAGTGTTGGGTTCACTCAACCAATGAGAAAAGGCAGAATGTATCAAAGACCTTGCGAAGAGCTACAATAATATCCTTAGGAAAAAGTGACAGCTCTCTGTAAGGAACACTACACTTGATTTTTTTTTTTTTAAATACTAGGAATCAAACTCAGAACCTTCTTCCTGAGCTGCATCTCCAGCCTGTTCCATGTTTTATTTTGAGACAGAGTCTTGCCAAGTTGCCCGAGATGGGATCAGACTTGGGCTCCTTCTACCTCAGCCTCCCACGGTGCTATGTGACAGGCAGGCACTGCCCTGCCCAACCCACACACCAGTGGAACTTTTAAAGCAGAGATTTGTGTTGGGCTTCTGTCAGGGTCATCTAGAGACATTGTCTAACACACTCTCTTAAATATTTTTTTAAACAATCTACTCTGGCTAGAAAGGCATTTTAGAGCTTTTTAAAATTATCACAACATTCTTATTTCATTATTTCAGTGAATGTGCCTGGGGTGAACTTAGCTAATTAAACAAAATCTCTAGTATCCTCTCCAAGCAACCTGCTTCCATTCTGCCGCAGGCCTCCATCTTTCAAAAAGATGCTCATTATTTGCACCTTCTTTATCTTTTTTTTTTTTTTTTTTTGGTATGGGGGATTGAACTCACGACCTCACATTTGCCAAGCAGGCACTTATGCTGCTGAGCTAAAGCCCTGGCCCCTGCCCCTTCTTTAAAATGTGTTTCATTGTTGGTCTTCACTGGAAAAACACTGTACTCAGCGTTTACTGCTTCTTTGCACTTTGGTGATAGAGACAAGTACTAGCCATATGAATATCAATACTTTCTGGCCCTCAGTGTATAGTATACTCTAGACAGGCTCAAGATTTAAAGGAATGAGCCAACTTGGGGTTAATAACTGCACTCCACTGTGATTTCATTTGATGCCATTTGAATTTCTAATTCTACCCTTCCCTTCCTCTTTGCTTCTCCAAGTCTGAAAGAATCTCTAGTGCATTCTGAGACCTATGAAGCACTACTCAGCCACCCAGCACAATTTTGTCCATTCAGAAAAGGGCATGGAGTTCAAATGGGCCTCGGCCTTTCTCTACATTTCCAAACACCTGTGATTCTTTTGTGGCTGGCCTTTTATTTTGTACTTTTCTTTCTTTCTTATTTTATTTTATTTTATTTTATTTTATTTTATTTTATTTTATTTTATTTTTGAGGCAGAGCCTTGCTACATATTCCAGTCTGGTCTAGACTGGCCTTGAATTTGTGGCAATCCTCCTGCCTCAGCCTCGAGAGTGCCGGGATTACAGGTGTACACCAACACGCTCTACCATTTTGTATTTTTTCTTAGTTTTTGCTGAAAGTTGTTCCTGACCCCAAACTCACTGCTCCCCCAACAGGATGATCCGTGGGGAGCTTCTCTAGGGAGCTGCATGGTAGAATGGGAAAGCTGGGTTTCAGAACTATACCTGGCTCTGTGACACCTGGCCATGTCTCTTTGTCCACATAACTGGTCTCTGTAAACACCAGTCACTAGGTCTTTTTAAATTATTCTTTCTGTTATTTACAACAACAATGAGATGTTATAAGCCTTTACTGTAGAGACACATCTCTAAACTCTCTCTGCTTATCAGTTTACTCTCTCTAGAACTCTGTAAGTATTATTACTTTCCCATGATATGCACAGAGAGAAACCAGAGGGGCACAGCCAAGCTAGCAGCCTCCCTAAGCATCACATGCTGGGAATTGAGGGAACTAGGATTTGAATACAGACAGCCTGGTTCAAAGTTGGCACCTTCTAGAGGCCATACAGCAGTGATTCTAACACTATATTTGGAGAATCTACAAGAAAAAAATATTTTTCTGCCTTCTTTATATTTGTACTCTGTTTGGGAGAGAAGTGTTTAAATATACAGAAACCCGAGATGACTGAACTCTCTCTAGAAGTAAGCCGAATTTATTTGGAACCTTAAAGTTCATTTCTTCTTTGTCTGGGCAGTGGGATGGTTTTAGCTACAGGCAAGAGAAATTCCCCTTAGGCTGGTCTCTAAAGGAGACAGTTTGGCTCATTTACACGACAATAAGTCCAAAGGTAAGGTGAGATCCTCCACCTTACACCAGCTTCTCTCTGTTTCTCTGGTTTGCTCTCTTCTACCGGCTTCCTCCTGAAACTGGCTCGTCCTCTGGTCCTGTAGCAAATGGAACATCATGGTTATGCATTCCCATCTGGTGGAAAAGGAAAAGATGACCCCACCGCTTTCTCAGAAAACTCAAGAAAGGCTTTCCTGAGAGACTACATCGCCTTTAGCTTTTGGTCACATCTCTGCAGCCCAGTCAGCTTCACAGACTCATCCCAGTCTTCGGCAAGGAAATGGAATTATCTTTAAGCCAATCAAGCATACTCCTAAAACCTGGAGGATGTGGCCATCACCTCCAGGCACGGAAATGTAGGGAGGCCAGGGGAGGATGACAGCAGGGAAAGCTACTCGTGGGAAATGGAGGTGGTGATTAACTGACACCAGCAAAGTCCAGCAAACTCCCAAGGGATCCATTACATATTTTCATTGTCTCTGATTCTATTTGCCCTAAACTGTACAATAGTTATAGCAACTTCTCAGAGAATGAGTTTATGGGTTAACATAGATGAATTTTTTTAACACTACAATTATGAGTTGACATTGTTGCTGTGTTGCCATTATAATTGGAGTTTATTCTTCAGATTATGTCGTATGAGAGGGCCGAGCAACAGATCAGATATGTTTGGTACCTGCCAACCCATTGTTCCCACCTCCTGGAACCTCATTTCTCTCACCTCTATTCTTTATTTTTTTCCCTGTGAAAAATACTTTTGTAACTTTATTCATGTGTAGTTCACTTTTCATTTTAGCTGACCAAAGCCACCTCTTTGTGATATTGTGCTTCAGCGCATTGTGGTATCTGGTCCCCTAAAATCCCAGATGACTTCCTCCTACAATCACTCTACTGTCAGGTCTCACCTTTTACCACTATTGCTTTGCTCTGGGTTCCAGGCCCACTTTGCCACTCACTAGTTGAGTGATTTGGGACAAATAATGTCACCTCTGGGCTCCACTCTCCACGTTAGTAAAACAAAGTGCTTGAGCCAATTAATCTCTCAGGCATCATGATTTTGTGAATTTCAGGCAGCAAGGCAAACAGATGTGAAGTGTTTCAGCAAGTGAAAGGAGGAATTTTCAGGGTCAAGGGATTTGAAAGAATCAGTCAGTCAGTAAAGCTACCTGAGTTTGGGATCCAAAGAGAGACAGACACACATGTACATCATGTAGCAGTCAGTAGTGAACATCACAACTGGAATAAGAACAACTACTAAAACAGAAATGGGTCCAATTACAGGGCTGCTCTGAGAGAAGGAAGTAGGAGGAGTGAAAAGTGAGGTGGTGAGACCAGATCCTTAAATGTATCCAAGCTTGGCAGGCCTGAGGGGTACCCAGGGTAGAGAATTACCACCTGGACATTACTTTGTGGGTGCATGTGAGCCAGAACCCTAGGGGATCTCTAAAGAGATAAACCTGACCTTCTAGCTACAGGAACACAGCTACAGTGGACTGGGTCTGACCTTGCTTTATTTTTCCCTTTATAGTTTCATTTGGGCCTCAAAAGCACAAAGGCCAAGATCCAACAAAATAAAAAATATGTTTTAGTTATATTCTCTTGGCTGCCTGAGAGTCCTCTTTTGGCAAGATTTCTGGTGGCTTGTCCAAGCCTGGGGCCTCTTTTTCCTGTAGTTTCCATCACCTTGCTTGTGAGAGAAGAAACTCTAAGCATCATTATGCAGGGCTGGAGAGGTAGCTGCATTTATTAACCTGGAGTCCTTCAGTCTTTTTTTTTTTTTTTTTGTCTTTTTGAGACAGGTTCTTGCTATGCAGTTCAGGCTGGCCTTGAGCTCATTTTGTAGACCAGGTTGGTCTCAAACTTGCAATCATCCTCCTGCCTCAGCCTCTCAAGTGCTGGAATTAGAGGCATGTATCACCATGCCTAGCTCTTCAGTCCTTTCTTTTCCTCTTCAGTTTCCAAAGAGATCAAACAACCTGCAAACAATAGGATTAATAATACCAAGAATGCTTACAAAACCTGTTATTAATTGCCTGTTTAATATTGTGAGGCATGAAACCATTATCTCAATTATTAATAAAATGGTAAATATTAATGTGATATGCAGACATTAAAAGTCACTAAAATTGGTATTTTATGGTGATAAATACACAATTCACCAAAAGCTACACTACTCATGAGCTTTTATGCACTTAACAATATAGTTTCCAAAAAAAATCTATAAAATAAAAGAGCTTCCAATATTCCATGAGGAGAAATTGACAGTGCCCCTATCATAGAAGCCGACATATTTCTTCCAAAGTAGGTTAAACAGATGAACTAAGTATATTAGGAATGTGTGTGGTATAGAATGTTACACAGAACTTCACAGTTACCAGAGATTAAACAATGTTCTAAAATGTATGTGGGAACAATCACAGTTGACCATATAGAAAGCCACAAAAAAATTTGTAAACTAAAAAGTACTCACATAAGCATGTTTATTGAGCAAAATGCAGCAACACTTAGAATGGAAAGGGGACACAGAGAGGGAGGTGGGTAGAGGGAAGAGCAAGGAAATATAATAAGAATTAAGATGTGTTAAGCAGAGGAGGAACTAAAGATGGCTGATCAGTGAGCAACAAAATACAGAACCTCCTGGGAGAAACAGCTCATATGCCAGAGTAAAACATCCTGGAGAGACCCAGACAGAGGGAGATGGATCCTCTTGACACAGGAAGAGGTCAGAGCAAAGAAAGCTTGTCAAACATGCAGTCTCAGGGCTACAATTGGAACAGCTAAAATTACCGGACACAGCGCTTTCCTGCAACCCGCCAAGTTTGCACTGGCCTGAATTTGCACCAGCCTGAATTCACACTGGCCAGAAAAGCCGCCCAAACTCATTCCCGCCGCCACTCACAGGAGACACAGCCACGCTGAAGTCAGGGGTTGGTGAGCCCAATGGAGAATGGAGCCAGCAAGGGGACCTTCATTAATCCACAGTCAGTGCTGGGAATAAGACACCCCCCCACAGGAAGGGCACGAACAAGTGGGCAACATGTTGGAGTCGGGCAGGAGGAGCCTGAACTAGGGGCAACAGTGACTTCAGTTGGTTGCTCCCTCCCCAGAGCAGATTGGTGAGATTTGCTTGGAGTGGGTCACACCCCTGGCAGGGACCCAATAAGCCATCCCAAACCAATTCCCTACACCTAGCACACACTAACCTGGTGAAGACCCCTAAAATTTGACTGGCCCAGTAGGGAGGGGCAGGCATATGCAGCCCCTGATTACACCTCAGCGACAAGAGCAAACAGGAGAGGACAGAAATTCCTCACCAGCATGCTTCAGAAGAACCATAACCAACAAGGAAAGGGGCTGGGACCTCCACTATACCTGTATGGAAGAAACCAAAACCATGACAAGAGAGAAAAACAAGAAAAATCCCCAACCCAAAACCCTGAGAACACTAATTCAGGAGAGGAAAAAACAAGAGAATGAGGGCAGCAAACATGCAAAATCAGACATGGCTTCAATGGACATTAAGAGATATCTTTGGGACCTTGTAGATGAGCTCACAACTGAAATATTAAATCAGGTAAAGCAAGATATAAGTAGATTAAAAAAAAGAAATGCTAAGCATCTCTCAGGAAAACACAGATGGAAGAAGGGAGGAACACAAAAAAAGGAGAGAAACATCTGATAAAGAATATAAAGAAAATCTAGAATACATGAAGCAGATTCAAAGAGATTACCAGGAAATTAAAAACTTCATTGAAAGCTGGCAAAACTCTTAAAAGAAATTAAGAATATACTATCAAAACTTAAAGACAAGTTTGCAATGTGTGATCATGAAAGGAAAGATCTCTTAAAAATAACAAGGAAACAGGCAGTAAAAATACAAAGGCTAGAAGACAACAAAAGAATCTATAATTTAAGAATAAGAAATGTGAATGAAGAAGCAGGAATACAAACAGGTGAATTACAAAGGCTATTCAAGGAAATAATTAAGGAAAACTTCCCAAGCATGGGAAAAGAAAGTGACATTTGGTTATGTGAGGCATACAGAACTCCAGCCACCTACTACCAAAACAGAGCTACACCCAGACATATAATAATCAAGATACCAGAAATTCAATATAAAAACAATATTAAAAGCCATCAGAGGAAAGAAACAGATTACCTATACAGGCAAGCCCATCAAGATCACAGCAGACTTCTCTACACAGACCATCAGATCAAGAAGAGCTTGGAGCAAAGTATTCCAAGCTCTGAAAAAAAATAACCTCCAGCCCAGATTGATGTACCCTGCAAAACTGTCACTAGAAATTAATGGAGAAACAAGATGCTTCCATGACAAAGAGGAACTGGGGGAATTTCTGCCACCAATCCAACCCTACAGAGAATACTGAAGGACATTCTAGAGAGAGAGAAAAAAAAATACCGGGATTTTAGGAACAGGGGCAGAAAGACCTCACTGAATAGGGCAGGCAGTAGAATGAAGGAGAAAAGTAGACAAACAAAAGCAGAAAAATAGCATAGCAGAAATGAGGCAGAGAAGGATGGCTAGAATCTCTAACATAGCTGGCCTTGATACACTATATTGTTAATAGTGTAGAGGATTTAAAACCCACATTACTCACACCACTCTGCTTAGATGTATTATATTCTGTTTCAGTCATTTTAGCTATACTAGATTTGAGGGCACTGACAGTTATCCTGAAAATAGTAGGATATAGTATAGTAATTATCCTTAATTTCCTATTAACTTAATCTAAAGCTCTTTATAACCTACACTGTTTTACCATGACTGATCATAATCGAATCTGGTTTGTTAGATCACTGTTTTGTATTGATGGATTTTATTCAAAGCTGGTATGATGATAGCATCAAGTCTGAGAGTATAGGCAACTGCACTGAAGATAACAAGATTCACTAGAATATCCACTCTGGTTTGATTATTACCTGCCTTTGAAGTTTTATACTGTCTACAATGTTTTATTTTTACTAATATTGTTATGTACTGCTATATTCAATTATACTGCTATATTCAAATATCCCTGATGATATAGGCAATTCTATTGAAGATAATAAGAGACAACACAGTAATCATTGCAGATCACCTTGTATTGTGGTTTTGTATGACTTTTTGGTTTCATGTTTTTATAGGAATTTGTTTTGTTTTGTCTTGCTATGTTTTGTTTTTCCGTCTAATACAGAAAGGATAGAAATACATGTAGAGACTCATGCATACATAGCTGTTTACAGTCTCACTGTTTGAATACCTAGTTTGTATGGTTTAATTTTGTAACTTGAACAACTATTTCTAACAGGACAATATGCAATTTATCAATTAGTGATTTCTTTGTGTTTATCTTTTTTTTTTGAAATTGTGTATTATCTCTACCCTTTACATGTTCTTTTTTTTCTCTTTAAATAAAAAAAAAGATGTGTTAGGCACATATATCAACTTCCCACAATGATTGTAATCATTATGTACTACAAGAATGTACTAATAAAAATAAAAATTACAGGGCTGGGGATTTAGCTCAGTAGCATAAGTACTTGCCTGGCAAGGGCAAGGTCATGAGTTTGATCCCCAGTACTGCAAAATAAATAAATAAATAATAAAAAATAAAAATTACAAATTGCAAGACTAAAAAAACACTTAGAAGTTAACAAAAGCATAATGTAAAAGAATCAACCTATTTAATGCAAACACCTTTATAAGTGATTATTGCATCAGTTCGAGCTTCATCAAAGAATTACAGAGATTTTACCTAATACAGTTGTGGTTTTTGGCCAAACAGTTTCCATAAAGCTACTATGATTTTATGTAATTCTGGACCTTGAAGTTCTCAAGGCAAGTGGTCAGGATGTAAAACAGGAAGGGCAAGAACAAACTGGACCTCACAAATACAAACTGGAGGCAGTGAGGACAGTCTAAAACCCATGTCAGTTCCTATTGCCTGTGACCTCGGTCATGTGGGAACCAAGGACATTTGCCATGGAGGTAATCTCTCAAAATCTCCCTCCTCCTCTCCCTCTCCCTCTCTCTCTCCTTTTTCTCTCCTCTCTCTCCCTCTTTTTTTCTCTCCCTCTCTCTCCCATGGTCTAGGAGTCAGAGAAGCTGAGGAAGACCGAGGAGAAAGTGGAGTGGTTCTAGTCTCAGTCCCAGCCCCACATCAGCAAGAAGAGCAGGTAGACTAAGTATGTGAGCTACCAGATGGATGTTGCTTCACTTATACCCTCCAAATTATCCATGAGATTCTTTTTGTGATCCAACATAACTGGAAATATAGCAAAGGAAATTCTGATAATACAGTTCAGCCTGTTCAAGGTGACATCATTACAAAGCCACCCAGTCTATCCCTTGTCAACTTGGCACTCACAGGCATCTGCATACTTAATCTCCAAATAAAGATGATAAAAAGCATGCTTCTGCCTAACAACACAACAATTTCCACACACCAAAAGCACACTGACCTAGAAGTAGGAAAACTCTTTGTTAAAAGACAAACTAGTAAATATTTTAGGTTTTTCAGGCCATGTGATTTCTAAGACAACTACTTAATGGTAACACTGAAGCATAAAAGTCACTATAGACAGTATATAACTTAACAAATGTTCCAGTAAATCTTGATTTATAACAACAGGCAGCTAGCCCTTGAGTTTTTGTTTTTACATTTGTTCATTTTGCCATAGTTTTCTGTCCCCAATTGTTAATTCTCTCCTCAAGAGAGAATAGAGTTCCTTTTTAGGTTTGGATGATCTTTATTCCTCTTCTGGTAGATTTATGTGTTACCTTTAAATATCTTGTAACTTAACTATTGAGGTACTATTTAACTTGGCAAGCCTACATTAGATAAGGAGATGAGAAGAAAAAATTAGCTATATTATATCATATTATATTATATTATGTGTATTATATTTATATAGACATGCATATCAAAACAAGGGAAAATGCTTTTTTTACGCCCTCTTTTCTGCACCTGTTATTTATATTTGTCCTTTTCTGGCACCCATTCATGTTTCCTCATCAAGTCCCTAAAAGAATGTTTCCTTGTCTGCTTCCAAATCTATAGTCCTAAAACGTTTGGGCCACCAATAAGTGCACTTAAATTGAAGGTTGTAGTTTTTCACTGAGTTTATAATTACAAACTCTGTTCACTAACCTTCACCCTAGAACCGTGGTGGGAACCTATGGCGCACAGGCTGCGGCTGGCTGTTTATCACTGAAAGCTCTGAAAGGCTCCCCAGCACCACCCTAGAGGATTCCCTGCATTTGAGACATAGCCATTGCGTGACAGCAGCTTAATCTTCCCTTAATAGTCAAGATCAGTCACCACAGCCAGGATCGTAACACCCTCTTTGCCTGCTGACTCTATAGCATTAGGAGCCCGAAGTGGCAGTTTCAGCCTTTAATTCAGTGGACTCACTGTTGGGAGCCTGGAGGAAGCATTTTTCTTTTTGGAACCAAGACTCCTAGATCAGCAGCACCTCAAATCATGAGGGATGGGAAACACATGTACTAGTGCATCACCGGGAAGGCCAGTGAGAGCCGTGGCCGTTTCCAGCCTCTTGGTGCCTGAAATGGAAGAACGGCACCATATAATTGGCAGTGGTTTGGAACACTTAGCACAACCTGCAGGATCTTTTTTCAGCCTCACAATACATTTCCACCTAGCTGGTACCATTATTTAGCCTTTAAAAGGCTATTATTCCACTGTCCTCTCCCATCACTTGTTTTATAATTATGGCTAATGTGGCAAAACCAGTGACTTCCATGATGATGGGGTCCTTGCTTCACTTGCCGTGAAGTGAGTTCCTTGGTCAAAGTGATATAAAAAATACCACGTTGTTGGATAAAATGATCCAATCACAGGGAACTGTGAGGTCGTAAATATGCTTGAGGCCATAGGCAGTGTGAATGAGGGCATGGGCATCTGAGCTATTTCCTCATGCAACTCACGTCCTCAGAGTCTGGCTAAGGCCAATTCATAGATACCACTCCATTTGATAATGCAGAGCTCCAGTAATTCCCAACTTTATGATGTGGTAGGTCAGACAATGATTACTTCACAATAGGCAGTTCATGTCCCATGGTGACTTAGTAGATCATGGTCAAATGTTCAGTCTCCAAGGCCCAGTAGCAAACCAAAATTATTTTCAAAAGGAAAATAGTTATCCTTAGAGGATGTTATAGTTTTGCTTAAAAGAAGTCTAAATATCTGTGCTGTGGTTTGTCTATAGCAGCCTGCCAAAAGCTCCAAACACCATCCCTATGAGCCATAATGTCTCAAGTACCGTCATATCTTCTGAGGCATGTGGCTCAGTTGGCAGAACAGGTAGCTTGACTTGTTTTAGAGCTTACTTTTATTCTGGTGCCTACTCAAAATAGGCAGCTTTCCAGGTCACTTAATAAATAAGTCAAAGTAACATACTCAGGGGGCTGGAGATGTAGTTCATGGGTAGAACACTTGCCTAGCATGCATGAAGCCCTAGGTTTAGTCCTTAGCAACACATAGAGGGTGTGAGAGTCAGAGAGAGAGAGAGAGAGACAGACAGACAGAGACAGAGACAGACAGAGATAGAAACAGAGAGGCAGAGAGACAGAGAAAGAGTCAGAGAGTCAGAGAGAAAAAGTCAGAGAGAGAGAGACAAAGAGAGAGTCAGAGAGAAAAAGTCAGAGAGAGAGAGAGAGACAAAGAGAGAGAGTCAGAGAGAGAGAGAGAGACCAAGTAATATACCCAGACGAGGAATATGTTGCTGACCAAACCAAAGAGGCCAAGAAGCCACTGTGCCTTTCATAAAGAAGAGCTAGATGCAACAACTTAACTTTCATCTTAGAAATATCTTCAGATCTAAGATAGTTAGATTTCTAGAACTTTCATAAAACTGGAAAGTTCTTGAATTTATGTGTGTTCCATCTCTCACTCTCTGACATACAAATATCTAATCAACGTGTCTTGGGCAGTTCCTACACTCTGCTGGCCATATCTATTAAGCACAGTATCATCACTGTAACAGAACAATGCCATGTCCTGTGGAGGGGAAAGGCAGTGAGAGTCCTTGCAGATTAGACTATGGCCTGGGGCTGAAGAACCCATGCACACCTGCAGTAGTACAGTGAAGCTGTATGTTCCCCTGTTAGATGAAAGTCAGCCTCTTCTGAGGTCTTTACTAACAGACAGAAAAGTAAAAGCATGTGCCAGAGCAATAGCTGCATAACAAAGTATGTTGATTTTGCTCCAGTCACAAACCACATACAGAACCACTACAGTTGGAGTAATTACCTGATTAATTTCATGATAGTTCATTGTTATTCTGGTTGAATCACAGCCCTGTGCCTTTTAGTTCCTTTCACGTGCACCAATCTCTGCAATTCTTCCAAGAATGCGGTGTTGCTTTTGGTTTACTATTTTTATCAGTAGAGACGCCCTACTGGTTTCCCTTTGGTATTTCTCCTCCTTATATGTATGCATCAGCGAACTATTGTGGGGATGTTGCTGGTATGGGTTTTCTGTTGCTCGATATGTCTGTTCTAATTATGCATTCTGGGAAAATAATCACGCAGTGGGGTTGGGGCACACTGAGCCTACAGTGCTATAGGCCTTAGCCATGTATTGTTTCTCTAATGCTGGGTAACAAATTATTCTGAAACTTATAAGATAAAATAACCAAATAGTATCTTACAGTTTCTATGAGTCAGGAATCCCAGACAAACTTAGTTGGGTACTTCTGGTTCAGTGCTTTTTGGAGATGTAGGATTCACTTCCAAGTTCACTCACCTGGTTCTTAGCTGGCTGCAGTTTCTCTGCTTTGTTAGTCTTAGGCCCTCACTCCCTCAACACACAGCATGGGTATTCTGAGCCTTAGAGTTGCTCAGAATGTGGCAGAAAGCTTCCCTCACTGATCTGGGAAGAAAACGAACAAACACAAAGGCCATAGTCATTTTATAATCTAATAGAAAGATGCTATCCCATTATTTCTGGCATCATCTGTTTATTAGAAGCAAGGTCCAAACCATACCCAAGATGAAGTGGATGCCAGAGAACGAGGGTCACTGGTGATCATTTACAAGTTGCCTACCACATTGCGTTATAGAAATAAAACGCAAATTCTGATTGCTTAGGAAAAAAAAAACCTAAGAATTCAAAGAGCAAAATTCATAGATCCTTACACAGCACATCCATTTTACAGATCTGAAACTGAAAGCACAGAGCAATTGAAATGTATTTCTCAAGGTCATTTACTAATGACTCAAACCTCAGTCTAATTCCAAAGACTCATTCTGAGTGACTTCTCTATCCAAAATGTCCTTCAGTTAGGTTGTTTATGCCAGTTGGCTTCTCTTCTCTTTTCCTCTCTGTCTCCCTACTTTTTCTCCCTCTCTTCCATCCAAAAGAAAAGACCACTGGGGATTGGTATACTTACCTTTTTGGACCAGTTATGAGACACCCTTAAATGTAAGGCCAGTATTCTTTCAGAGAAGAGATGGTTTTCAATACAATCCTCCTTCCCTAATGATTTTACATCTTTCCTTTGTGCTATTCGAGCAAGAGCTGGTGATATCAATACCAGAAGCCAGACACACTAGTTCCTTAGCAACAACAGCTGAGTTGGCTTTATAGGCACCTCAAGTTTCAGAGCTTCTCAGACCTACCCTCCAAAAGGCTGGAGCACCTTTCAGAACAATAAATCAGATATTTAAAATATAATTTAACTGGCTTAGTCATGGACTCCCCCTCCCATCCCATCCCCACCCACTCTTTTCTCTTCTCCCTCTCTCCTTCCTGGAGGCTCGATCAGGAATATCTCAGCATTGATTTCTGTAGCCTGGGAAAATGCTGGGGTTACACTGGGCAGCCCCAAGGACACTTTTAGTTCCCATTGCCCAGTGACAAATAAGACACAACTTGCAAACAAAAATATTCATTTTCTTTATGTAACTGAAATAAACCTCAGACCACAAATTAGGAGTGGAAAGAAAGCATTTTATTTTCTAGTAACCATTATAATTTATTTTATGAGCCTTGTTGCATGTAAAAATAAAACCCTAGTGTATCAGTTTAGGAGCTGTCCTTGGAGTGGACCTGAGCTCAAGGCATGGAAGGGAAGGGGACTCTGGCCTTTAGCTGTCATCGGTCGATAACTGCACCTACTGATGGACATCATTCAGCCAGTCTTCAGTCCTGGAGCCATATTCAGTGCCCTGTGCCCCTCAGACCACAAGGCCCTTCTGTGCCCTCTCAGAGACTGAGAAAACAGCTGTGCTTCTCTTGCCTCAGATGGGGCAATTCTAGACCCTTCCTGGAAGCAAAGTACAGCTTTACTCTTATCCTAAACACCTATAGGTGTCTGGGGAAGGTCCCACTTTCTTCCCACTCTCCAGGTGTTGGCCGTGAGGTGACCAGGCTACCCTGTCCTGTTCTACTTCCTCTCAGATGTTCCTCTTTCTCCTCTTCTAGAGACTTAACTAGCTCAATTTAAGTGGAAAGGAGGGAAAGTTAGCTCAGATTAATCAAGTGTTATTCTAAGGCTTTTTTCCTCTTCCTGGACCTAAATTTTGAAGCTCCAATGATAAAATTTTACTCATTTGTTCTATGGCTTTTCTGTTACAAGCTTCTGCAGGGCAAGCCATATCTCAAGAATAGAGGAAGGACCATAGGATTAATAAAAAATTGTAAGTATGTACATAGCCATGAATATCAAAATGTTATTTCGCTATAATTAAAGACACTTCTTAGTTTTACATAAAAACTGTTTCTTTTAATTTTTACTCTTTTTATTTAAAAAAAAACCCTCAAAATTTCAATACAAGATAATGGGAGGGAAACAAAAAAACAGAACAAGACAGAACAAAGCCAATCGAGACAGTGCAGTGAAATTGGTACAGAACATCACAACAGGTTACTGGGATAACAGTAATAGGTGCCATAGTATATTCTCGTTATCGTCACAATAGTTGTTCTTTCAATCAGGTATAGCAAAATTAAACCAAATACAGAACATTATAGAACTTATCAAAACAGAATATTGAATAGAGCAATATAATTCATCAGAACAAAGCAAAACAGTGATAACAATATTTGCCTTCAAAGAGATGGTAGAAGGAAATCCCCCCTATTTGCTATATTGCATGTGGTCAACCTCCCAAGAGATGTTCGGACCTCTGGCTCTCATTTGCTAATGGGGGGGAGATGGGATGTTTGTGAGCACACTGGTAGGCTCACAGCTGTTTACCAGGAAGGTGAGTGGGTTGCTTGGTTTCCCAGTGCCCTAAGTTCTAACATGGCATGGATCTCGGGAGATGCTGGCTGGCTCTCTCCCTGGGGTAGACACTGCTTGCCCGATCCATGGCTGCTTACCAGGGAGGTGAGTGGGTTGCTTGGTTTCCCAATGCCCTAAGTTCCAACATGGCATGGATCTTGGCAGATGCTGGCTAGTTCTATCCGTGGGGCAGCCGCCACTTGCTCGAGCCATGGGTGCTTACCAGGGAGGTGAACAGGTTGCTTTGTTTCCCAGCATCCTAAGTTCCAACATGGCACAGATCTGGGGAGACCTGGCTGACTCTCTCCCTAGTGTGGCTGCTGCTTGCTCAAGCCATGGCTGCTTACCAGGGAGGTGAGCAGGTTGCTTGGTTTCCCAGCACCCTAAGTTCCAATATAGCACAGATCTTGGGAGATGCAGGCTGGTTTTCTCCCTAGTGCAGCTGCTGCTTTCCTAAGCCCTGTCTTGTTCTGTGGTATTTTTACTACCTTCCAAAAAAAAAATAGATAAAGTGACTATGTCTAGAATTGTTTGTGTATCTTTTATCTGGTTGCATTGATCTTTGGGTCTGTTTTTTGTTTTTCCTTTTATTTTATTTTGTCTTTTGGCCAGTACCATGCTTTTTTTGTTTTGTTTTTGGTTTTTGCGGGGGGTTGTACTCACAGTAGCTTCATAGTATAATTTCAAGTCAAGGTTGTGATGCCTCTTACCTTGCCTTTGTTGCCCAGAATTGCTTTTGCTATTCTAGGTCTCTTCTGTGGACATCCTTGTCTTGTTCCTGATTTTAGAGAAAAAGTTTTCAGTTTTTGTTTATTTAGTAGGATGTTGGCTGTTGGTTTGTCATAGATGACTTTTATCAGATTGAGATAGAAATCATCTATCCCAATTTTCTGTAGGGTTTTTATCATGAACTTGGACTCTATCAAAAGATTTTTCTGCATCTATTGAGATGATCATGTGTTTTTTTTGTCTTTGGCTCTGTTGATGTGGTGTATTACCTTTATTGATTTACATGAGTTGAACCATCCCTGCATCCCTAGGAAAAATCCCACTTAGTCATGGTGTATAATTTTCTTGATAATTTGCTGCATTTTGTTTGCCAGTATCTTCTTGAGGATTTTCACATCTCTGTTCATTAGGGAGATTGGCTTGTAGTTCTTGAGTCCTTCTCCAGTTTTGGGACCAGGGTAATGTTACTTCCAGGAATGAACTTGGGAGTATTTCTTCCCTTTCAACTTATTAAAGAATTTAAAAAGTAGTGGTGGTAGGCCTTCTCTAAATTTCTTGTAGAATTCAGCAATTAATCAGTCAGGACATGGGCTTTTCTTTGATGGTAGGTTTTTAAATTACATCTTCTATTTCATTGATCAATATCAGTTTATTTAGGGTTTTTATATCTCCTTGATTCAGCTTTGGTAAAATCATTTCTTTGTAAATTGCAGCCTTCTCACCTAGAAGACCACAGCAGCTGAGGGGAGCCTTGGGACTCCTCTCTCACACCCAGTAGATATCTAGCCAAGAAAAGGAAAGAAAAAACTCAAATCTGTGCAATAAGGAATGAAAAGAGTGAAATTACTATAGATCCTGTGGAAATACAGAACACCATCAGCACCTACTTTGAAAATCTTTACTCATATCGACTGGAAAATGCAGAAGAAATGGATAGATTCCTAGAAACATATGAACTACCAAACCTAAATAAAGATGATATAAACCAATATCAGTTGCTGGAATTGAAAATATCATTAAAAATTTACTAATAAAGAAAAGCCCATGTCCTGATGGATTCACAGCTGAGTTCTACAAGAATATCGTATTGTCTCCCTAATGTAAAAAAAAAGGACTAAAAGAGTAATAAGATCTAAAATGTACAATAGATATTGTGAAAATGAAAGGGAAAGAAAGTGCTCAAAATGAAAGACAATTGGAATGGGGAAAGGAGAAAAGAAGGGAAAATATATGTATATATGTATGTATGTATGTGTGTATGTGTGTATATATAGATAACCATACTACTAATCTCTTAAGTTCATCAAAAATAGCAGCTTGTTTTAATTGTTTGATCACTTTTTATGCCTAAATCTTGTAAACTGAACAACTACTTAAGATAACAGTATGCAATATATTAACTAGGCTTGATTTCCTACTATTTTTTGAAAGTCTGTATCATTTTTATCCTTTTTTGGATTTTGTCTTTTTTATTTTTAAAATTTTTTTATTTAGAGAAAAAAATGAAACAGAAAGAGGATAGAAATAATACAAAATTAAAAAAAAAATAAAAACAAAAACCAGTAAGAAATCACTAGTTGACAATTACATATTTTCCTCCTAGAAGTAGTTGTTCAAATTACAAAAGTAAAGCAATACAAAATAGACATTTAAATAGTGAGACTGCAATTAGATCTGTTCATCTATCCAACAAAAAACTTAGTATTATGGTCATCAATCCTACACACTCAAACATACTTGCAGTTATATCCTTTAGAATATTTTCCTTTCCTCTCTCTTTTTTTACAATAACTACGATCAATTCTCGTAAACTGTTTTTAGAAGTTCTACACATGTATAAGTCTCTACATGCATATCTAGCCTTTCTGTATTAGAGGGTTCCAACCCTCCCCTTCTTTTTCTTTCACATCCACCCAAAACAGAAAGCTTTGGTAAGTCACGTAAGTCTCCCCTTCCTTAAGTGTGGTTGTTATAGGTTAAATTATGTCCCCCCAGAAGATCTATTGAAGTCCTAACTCCCAGTACCTCAAAATGTGGCCTTCCTGGAGACAGAGTTATAAAATGAAGTTAACTAAGATGAGATCACATTGGAGTGGGTTGAGCCTTTACTCCAACATGGCACTCTTAGAAGACGAGAGTGCACACAGAGTCAGAGACCTGTGGAGAATCTGGTGCTACAGCTGAGATCTTGAATATTCACCCAAAGGCCCAAGTGGAAGGCTTGTTCCTCAGTGTGGCATCTGTTGAGAGGCAGTAAAACTTTTACTTGGGGATGTGCACTCAGAGGGGACCCAGCTTCTCCTCTTCTCTCTTTTCCCCTCAACCATGAATGAGGTCAGCTGTTTTTTTCTGCCACATGCTCACACCATAGTGTGCAGCAATGGGATCTAGCGAACATGGTTGAAACCTCTAAATCTGTGAACTGAAACAAACTTTCTTCTTTACAAGTTGATTATCTTAGAGATTTGTCATAGTAACACACAGCTGACACAGATTACAGAGGACAAGTTAGAAGCTGAGGATCCATCTATAAGCTGAGGAACACCAGATGTGGCCAGCAAGCTCCAGTAGCTGAAAGAGGCTAGGCAGAATTCTTACTCACAAGCTTCCTATGAAAATGTGAGCCCACATTTGGGGGTGACTCATAACCGATCCAATAAGGTGAAGACCCCAACCTGTGAATAGTTTGTCTCTGATGAAAGAGGAAGCACACATGGCCTTATTGATACTTTGATTTTGAAACTCCAGCTTCCAGAACTGTAAGACAGTAAATATCTGCGGCTAAACCACCAGGTTGTGGTACTTTGTAATGGCAGCTCTAGAAAAATAATCCATTAGTCCAACTAAAGAGTCAAAAACTCAGACACAGAAAAACAGGAACAGAATAATGCAATGTCCAATTATGTGACACTGAAGAGAACTGAAAAGCAGTTCAGAGGCCTTCAGACACAGCCTGGGTCCCACCTCTACCGTCTCCCACTCCTCAAGGGTGACTGGATTATCTCATTCATAGCATTGACACAAGCAATTTTCTATCTCCTGATTTTTAGGCCTCACACTCCAGGATCTCCCAAGACAAATCTTCCAGTCAAAAGTCTCAGTTCCCAGAGGAAGTAATTCTCGTTTCAAACACAAATACTAGAGACTACTAGGACAAATAAGACACCCTTCACATCTAGGCAAGTTATTGCTGGGTCTTTTAGCCTCAAGATGGAACCAATCACATGTCTTCAAGCTTCCTCTAATCAGAGCATCAACCAATGGGAAAACCGCATCTGTTGAAAGACTCCGTATAGTGAGAACTTCAAATCATTGCTTGCCTAAACTCTACCCAATAGGATTATAATAATGAATCCTATCTATCTTTGCCTGACTTTGTTCTGCAGAGTCCTGTTCTCTTGGGATCTCTTCTTATTTGAAAGGGGCCATCAAGTATTAATTGTCTCTGTTGGAGTGTCAGGGCCAACCAGAAACACAACCGATAAATTCTCTTTCCGTGTTCACATGGTTCACTGTTCAACATATTCTGTTTTCAGAAAAGGAAATAAGAAACAGGGAAGGAGATTTGCTCAAAGGGCAGACTGGAAAAAACAGAATAAAAAGGCACATTAAGAAATGAAAATTGGCTGGACTGTTGACCAGAGTCATCCTAATTTGCTTTCTCTCGTCTACCACATCCAAATAATAAGCAAGTATTACCTATTACACCCAAACACAGCTCCAACATCTGTCTCTTGCTCTCTCACTTGTTTTCTGCAATTTTTTTTTTGACCAAGAAACCCTTCTCTCTGCCCCTGGGCTATTGCTTAGAACCTCCTAACTGATGCCTCCTTTTTGCACAGAGATTGTTCTACTAAATCATTTTCTAAGAGGCAAGCACAATAAACTTAAATCATGGATGAAACCACTTCTGCCTCTTAATCAAAATATTTCAGTTTTTGTTTCCAGCCAAGATGGAGTAACAGATCTGATTTATTCTCCTTCTCAAAGCAACTAGAAAAATGGACAAAAACACATTTCTGGGCAGGTAGTACAAAACTATGTCCCCTGAGATAAGGGAAAGCAACAAGATGAATCCTTTAATTGTATAATTTTACTGCTTGAAGACAGTTTTCAGGTCATAGGACTGGAACAGGCAAACCAAAAGATCTCCATAGATTGCAGGGATAGAGAGCTGGCTAGGGAAGGTTAAGATGCCTAGAATTGAAGAAGCAGAGTACTGGAGAAGAGTGAGCAATGTAGATATAGTAAGAACACCAAAAGTCTGCAGGGAATTCCACCACGTATCTGAGCTCTGATCTATGCAGATGTAGGAGAGTCTATCCAAGACCAGGGGAAAAGAATCACCTGAAAAACACAGATTAATTCACAGATCTGGGAATAGTTCATGGTTCCATGACCCAGAGTAAGAAGACCTCATAGTACCTGGGGACTTAGAAGAAGGCTTGTAGAGACCACAGAGGGGTTTCACCTTCGTAGTAAATTAGCTCTAGATTAAAGGCTCCTCTGAACACGGTTTAACAAAGTTTAAAGACCTCAAAATAAGCTTAGTTACACAATAGAACAAAATTCAGCATTTGTTGGAAAGATAAAACATCTAGCAACCAAGAAGGTAAATTAACAATGACTGGCATCCAGTAAAGAAAAAAATACCAAGCGTGTAGACAATACAGTACTCCTGGCTAGGGCAGAAGGAAGAGGCAGATGAATGCTGTCTTCACAAAATAAGCGTAAGCTGCACAAAAATATCAATCCTAAGAACTTTATGACACTGGAAAACAAAATGGCAAAGGTAGAGAAGCATTTGCTGATATTTATCATAGTTTCTAGAGCCTCAGGTAATAACATCAGGAGTCTGCATGGGTCCAATTCCATCAGGTTGCTTTTTAAGAATGATAGTTTTTAAAAGGTGAGGCTGCTGCCAGAGGGGTATAAAAATAAACAAAAATATATTTCCAGACAGGTAATACAAAGTACAGCCTCTGAGACAAGGGGAGCCAAGAAGACGAGTCCTATAATTGCATGAGCTTACTTCCTGGAAGCAGTTTCAGTTCATATCTCTAGAAAATGTAAATAAAAGGTCTCCATGGTCTGCAGAGATAGACATGTGGCCAGGGAAGGTTAACATGGCTAGAATTTGGGAAGCAGATTGCCGAAGAAGAGCAAGCAGTACCCTTCCTAGCTTGGTGCAAAAAGGAAAACAAGAGAAGGAAGTTCAATAGGAAGTGACAAGCAAAATCCACAACTCTGCTATCCTGAGCTTGTGATCGCTTTTGAGGCAAGCGACAGAACAGGCTGAATATTAACAAGGAGATCCTGGAAATGACAGAGCCACAAAAGTGCTAGCTTAATTTTTCACTCATCTACTCACTAAGTAGGAGAACACACACACACACACACACACACACACAACCCAGCAGAACCTAGGGAAAACAAAAAGCCTACTCAGACCAGGTATGGGGGCATATGCCTGTAATCCCAGCTCTCTGAAGCCTGAGGCAGAAAGATCACCATGAGTTCAAGACCAGCCTGAACTACATAGTGAGATCCTGTCTCAAAACTAAATAAATCAAGTAAACAAAATGCCTACACAGTCTTGAGAACTAGCTGAACTTTGAAAGTGCCTGTGCCACATACATAAATCGGCCAGCAGAGGAGTGAGTAAAAATTTTATAGACTAAAGATATTTAAGTAGAGTCTCTGCTGAAATCATTAGCTGACCACTAAACTTTGCCACTAAACTTACTGGCAAAGTCAGCTATAGTTAATCAGAATAAAAAATAAAAGTAAGCTGGATGTGATGGCCCACACCTGTAATCCCAGCACTTGAGAGCAGAGGCACTAGGACCACTCCAAGTTTGAGGCCAACCTGGGCTACAAAGTAAGTTCAAGGCCAGCCTGAACTATACAGTGAAACCCTATCTCAAGGGAAAAAATTAAAAAAAAAAAAAAGAATAAAATATCTGAGGAGATGTCAGTAGGTGACCTATAGCCCATAGAAGAGAAAGATTCCACTAGGTAAATCCTAGTAAATTCTTCTTTTAAAAAATCAGCATGAAAATAATGATGTAGAGTTGCTATATTATTTTAAAAGCTCAGTTTTCAATTGAAAAATTCAAAGATATAAAGTAAAATTTATATTCAGGTAAACTCAAGTTAATAGAAACCAACTCAGTGGACTCAGATGTTGGACTGAGCAGACAAAGAATTCTAAACATGTTCAAATATTTAAAGAAAACTATATTCAAAGAATTAAAATAAAACATGAAAATGTCTAAGAAACAAGGAATCTCAATAAAGAAACAGTAAAAAAAAGAGAGAGAAAGAGAGAGAGACAGACAGACAGACAAATGGAAATTCCAGAATTGAAAGTATAATAACTAAATTGAAAAATTTTCTAAATGGGCCAGGGTGGGGAGTGTCAGTGTGCAGTGCAGGACCTGGGAAAGACCTGCTCAGCAACCTTAACTGGCTGGGTAGCATCAGGGCACAGCGGGGACCTGGGAAAGACCCAACCAATGACCCCAAGCATCTGGGGAGCCCAGGTGCATACTGTGGGGCCCAGGAAAGGCCTGCCCAGCAACCCCAACCAGCCAGGAGCATCAGTGCACCACATGGGGCCAGGGAAAGACCTACTCAGTGACCCCAGCCAACCAGGGAAGGTTGGTGCACCATGCAAGGCCTGGGAAATCCCCATCCAGTGACTCCAACCCATCCAGGAAGACTCCCTCCTGGATGGACCACTCAGGAAGCAATGGGACTGTGCATTCAACCGCTCTGGAGGAATACAGGAAAATGACAAAATGAAGGAGCAAAATGCAGTCTTGAAACTCCAGCCCATCCCAAACAAGTCCTGCAGACATGGACATAGAAGAAACTATAAGTCATACACCTGAAATTTCTGAAATTATAGCAACTGAAATAAAGAAACAATTCCATGAAGCAGTAAAGGAAATCAGGTCAGAAATAATCTCCCAGGTAAAACAAGAAAGTATAAACATGATGAAAGAAATGCTGAGCATATCCAAAGAAGACATAGTGGGCCAGGGGTTTAGTTCAGCAGCATAAGCACCTGCCTGGCACTTGCAAGGTTGTGAGTTCGATCCCCTGTACAAAAAAAAATAAAAATAAAAATAAACCATTCTGACAAAGAAGACATAGTTACAAAAACAGATGAGCATGAAAAAATGATGGAAACCTTGAGTTAAATATATAGGAAAGAACTAGAATGCATGAAACAGACTCAAAGAGATATCCAGGAAATCAAAATTTCATTCAAAGCTGGGAAAACTGCTTGAACAAATGTGAAGATAGACTCTCAGACCTTAAAGACAATATTGCAGCTAGTGATCAGGAAAGGAAGATCTTTCAAAAATCACAAGGAACCAGGAAATAATAATTCAACAGTTGCAAGATGATACAAAGAAAAACAATATAAACTTGATGGGTGTAAATGAAAAACAAGTCAACACAAATGAAATAAACTATTTATAGAAATAATAGCAGAAAATTTCCCAAGCTTGGGGAAAGAAACTGACATACATATAAGTGAAGCATTTAGAACTCCAATCAGCCATAACCAAAATAAATCTACACCCAGACATATAACAATCAAGATTCCAGAAACAGCCTAAGAACAGAATATTAACAGTTGTTAGAGAAAAGTAACAGATCACCTATAAAGGAAAGCCCATCAGAATCAAAGCAGACTTTTCGACACAAACAATCAAGTCAAGAAGAGCATGGAGTGAAGTATTTCAAGTCCTAAAAAAAAACCCAACTTCCCTCACCGCTCCAGGGTGAGAACTATCAGCGTTTCCTGAGGTCTGCACCATGATGGAACTTGGGGTGCTGGGAGAACAGGCAGCCAGCTTGCTGCTCTGGTAAGTGGCTGTAGGGCAATCAAACATCGATCCATCCCCCCCACCCCACCCCTGTTAGCAAGTGGGAGCTGGAGGTCTGAGTATCTCTTGGGAGGATGAACGTATACAGTGTGGCAAGTAAGGGGGATTTCCTTCTACCATCTCTTTGAAGGCAAACATCTTTATCACTGTTTTGCTCAGTTCTGATTAATGGTACTGCTCTATTCAATATTCTGTTTTTATAAATTCAGCATTTCCTTCCATTTTGCTCTACCCGATTGAAAGAACAGCTAATGTGAACAGAACAGAATGTACTATTGTACCTATTGCTGTTGTCCTGGTGACCTGTTGTGAGGTTCTGTGCCAATTTCACTGCACTGTCATGGATGGCTTTGTTCTGTCTTGTTCTGCTGTATTTTGCTACCTTCAAAAAAATAGATAGCAAAGTAACAAAATACCTCCAAAAAACTCCCAACTCCACCAAAGCTGATCCATAGGGCATGGATGAGGAGAAACTCAAAAACAAAGCAACAGAATAATATAAAGTGATTAAAAAGTAAATAACAACAACAAAACAGATCAGTAAGGTACTGAGCAACCTGAAACAGGATATAACTACACAGATAATGGACTTAAAAAGCAAAAGAAGGAAAAGAAAGTGCTCTAAAGGATATAACTGCATTTATCTTTAAGTGTGTAGAATTGATAAATATGTTGCTAAGTTTTTACTGGATCATTGAACAGAACTGTTTGCAGCCTCACTGTTTGAATGTCCACTTTGTATGCTTTAATTTTGTAACTTGAACAACTATGTCTAAGAAGACAAAATGTAATTTATCAACTAGTGATTTCTTACTGTTTATTTTCTGAAATTCTGTATTGTTTCTACCTTTTTTTCTGTTTTGCTTCTTTTCTCTTTAAATAAAATTTTAAAAAAAGAAAAAAAAAACCTTCCAACCCTTATTGATGTACCCTGAAAAACTATCTTTCAAAATTGATTCAGAAATAAAATACTTCCATGACAAAGAACAACTGAAGAACTTCATAACCACCAACCAACCCTACAAAGAGTACTGAAAGATATTCTAGATAGAGACAAAAATGACTACAACAGAAAGATACCACCAAGCAGGGCAAACAATTAAACAGAAGGGAAAAGTAAAGAAACAATAGTAAAAAGGTAATATGCCAGAAATAAGCAAATATCAGTTATAACCATTCATGTAAATGGCATCAATTCACCAATTAAAAGAAACAGACTGACAGAATAGATAAAAAAACAAAATTTAACCCTTTGTTGTATACAAGAAACCCACCTAACTCAAAAGGAAATTCACAGACTGAAAGTCAAAGGATGGAAAACACTTCATGCATCAGTCACCCAGAAAAAGGCAGTGGTAGTTTTTCTCTTTGCAGAGAGTGTGAACTTCAAACAAAGAATGATCAAAATAGATAAAGAAGATCACTATACACTGGTTAGTGGAAAACTTAAAGAGGAAGAGATAACAATGTTAAATATATATGCACCCAATATAGGAGCATCCAACTATATAAGACAAATATTAACAGAGATAAAAAATGAAATAAGAAATAACACGGTTTTAACAGGAGACCTTAACATCCTATTGTCACAAAGAGACAGATCAACTAGACAAAAAAATCAACAAAGAAATAATGGAACCGAATCGAACTTGAGAACAAATGGACTCAGTAGATGTGTACCGAGTAGTTCACCCCACAATATCAGAACACACATTCTTTTCACTTTCACATGGGACATTCTCTAAGAGAGAACATACACTAGCCCATAGAACATGCTTAAGTAAATGCAAAGGAATCAAAATTGTCCCACGCATATTATCTGACCACAGTGCCATGAAATTGGAAATTAATGACAAAAGAAACTGTAAAAACTCCATAAACACATGGAAACTAATTAAATTCCAAGGAAATTAAAGAAGAAACTAAACAATATCTACAAGCAAACAAAAATGCAGATACAACTTACCAGAACCTGAGGGTGCAATGAGGTCAGTCCTCAGATGAAATTTATTGTGGTGAATTCCCAAGCCAGGAAAACAGATCAAGCACAAATAAGCAACCTGATGCTACACCTCAAGCTTCTAGAAAATAAGAACAAGTCAAGACCAAAGCCCAAGAAAGAAGGAAATTACAAAGATTACCACCATTAACACCACTTAGACAACAATACAAACAATTAATGAATCGAAGATTTGGTTCTTTAATAGAATAAATAAAATTGATAAACTCCTAGCCAACCTTATAAAAAAAGAAAGAAAAACTTCAAATTCATGAAATAAGGAAATTCAGAAGATCATCAATACTTACTTTGGAAATCTTTACTCTAATAGGTTCAATAACATAGAAGAAATGGACAGATTCCTAAAAACTTATAAATTACCATAACTAGCTAGATGAAGAAGATATAAAACTTCTAAATAACTCAATTTCAGTTAACAAAATTGAAAATGCAATTAGAAACTTACCAACAAAGAAAAGCCCAGATCCTGATGGATTCACTGCTGAATTCTACAAGACATTTAGAGAAGACTCAATGTCAACACTCCTCAAATTCTTTAATGAAATTGAAAGGAAAGCAATTCTCCCTAACTCATTCCAGGAAGCAAGTATTACCCTGATATCAAAACCAAAGAAAGACCCAACTAAAACAAAACAAAACAAAACTACAGGCCAAATCTCCCTAATGAACATAGATACAAAAATCCTCAATAAAATACTGGCAAACAGAACACAGCAAATCATCAAGAAGACTATACACAATTACAAAGTGGGATTCATTCCAGGAATGCAGGGATGGTTCAACACATGTAAATCCATAAATGTAATATACCATATCAACAGAGCCAAAGACAAAAATCACATGATCATCTCAATAGATGAAGAAAAAGCTTTTGGTAAAGTCTAACACTCATTCATAATAAAAAGCCTACACAAAGTTAGAATAGATAGTCTACCTCAATCTGATAAAAGGCATATACAATAAGCTAACAGCCAATATCTTATTAAATCGACAAGAACTGAAAGTTTTCAACCTAAAATCATGAACAAGACAAAGATGTCCATTATCATCTCTCTTACTCAATATAGTTTTGGAAACATTAGCCAGAATAATTTGACAAGAGAGAGAAATAAAAGGAATGAGGATAAGAAAAAAAGTTAAACTATCATTATTTGCAGATGACATGATATTCTACGTAGATCTCAAAAACTCCACTGAAAAACTTCTAAATCTGATAACCAAATTCAATAATATATCTGGATACAAAATCAACACTCAAAATCAATAGCATTCCTGTACACAACAACAAACTCACTGAGAGAGAAATAAGGAAAACCACACCCTTCACAATAGTACCCCCAAAAATGAAATACTTAGGAATTAATCTAACATAGGATATAAAAGATCTCTACATTGAAAATTACAGGAATCTGAAAAAACAAATTGAAGTGGATTTCAGAAAATGGAAAAATAAGAAGAACCAACATCGTGAAAATGGCCATACTCCCAAAGCTGATACACAGATTTAATGCAATTCCAATCAAAATACCATTAGCATACCTCATAGATCTAGAGAAAATATTCCTAAAATGCATTTGGAAACAGAAGAGAGCTAGAATAGCAAAGACAGTCCTGGGCAACAAAAGCAAGGTAGGAGGCATCAGAGTTCCTGACTTGAAATTATACTACAAAGCTACTGTGATAAAATCCACATGGTACTGGCAAACAAACAAACAAACAAAAAAAAAAACCCTATATATCAATGGAATAGATTAGAAGATACAGCCACAAACATAAAGACATTCAGCCACCTTATCTTTGACAAAAGCACCAAACATGTTCACTAGAAAAAAAAGACCTCTTTAATAAATGGTGCTGGACAAACTGGTTTTCCATATGCTGAAAACTAAAATTAGACCATGTCTATCATCGTGCACTAAAGTAAAGTCGAAATCGATTAAAGATCTAAATATTAAAACAGAAACACTAAATCTCCTGAATGACAAAACAAGAAAAAGTCTTGACGACATAAGGGTAGGCAGAGAGTTCATGAACAGAAACCAAACAGCACAGGAAATACTTCATAGAATCAACAACTGGGATTTCATCTTATTAAAAAGTTTTATCATGTCAAAAGAAATCACCAACAGAGTAAAAAAGAAAACCCATGGATTGGGAACAAGTCTTAATCAACTATCCCTCAGACAAAGGGCTTCTGTCTAGAACATATAAAGAACTAAAAAAAAAAAAATCAGGTCCTCAAAATTCAAAGACCCAATTCAAAAGTGGGCATCTGAGATGAATTTACATTTCTCAGATGAAGAAATACAAATGGCAAATAAATATATGAAAAAATGTTCAAAGTCATTAGTCATTTGAGAAATGCAAATTAAAACAACACTGAGATTCCACCTTACTCCAGAAAGAATGACTATCATCAAGAAATCAACCAATAACAAATGCTGGCAGGGCTTTGGGGAAAAAGAAACCCTTCTCCATTGTTGGTAGAAATGTTGACTGGTATAAGCACTGTGGAAATCAGAATGGAAATTCCTTAAAAAGCTAGGATTGGAGGTTCCATTCAATCTAGCTATTCCCCTTCTGGGAAATTGAAGGGGAATAGCTTCAATTGAAAACATCATACCACAGTGATATATGTGCACCCACGTTCACAGCGATACAATTTGTAATAGCCAGATATTGGAAACAACCCCAATGCCCATCAACTGAGGAATGGATAAAAAGATGTGGTATTTTTATATAATGGAATGATACTCAACCATAAAGAACAATAAACTCAAAGCTTTATAGGTAAATGGGTGCAACTAGAAACCACACTCACAAGTGAAATAAATCAGACTTCCATATGTAAACACCATATTGTCTTTCTAGTGTGAGACACTGAAAGAGTAAATAAAATCCAAAAGTTACAATAGATATAGTAAATAGGAAAAAACTGCTCAAAGGGAAATTATATTGTGCGATCAGTCTTGCATGCCTGTATTGGGTAACCTGAGCAACTATTCTGAAGATAACAATATGCAAGATAACAACCATTGTTAAATTCCTGTCATCTTGTTTTGAAATCCTGTATCGCTCTTGTCTGTTGTTGTTGTTTGTTGTTTTTTGATAGTTTGTTTGCTTCTTGATTTTTCTCATTTTTTTCTCTTTAAAATAAAAAAAATGAAATACATTAAATTATGTGAATGGTAATATAATCAGTTACTATTAAATGGACCAGGTATGGTGGCACATGCCTGTAAACCCAGACCTTGGGAGGCTGAGACAAGAGTGCTGCCATAGGTTCAGAAACACCCTGGGCTACAGAATGAGCTCAAGCATAGCCTGAATTACATAGCAAGACCTTGTCCAAAAAAGAAAAGAAAAGAAATGTAAAGAAAAGAAAAATTCTCTACTAGGCTTCACCATAGAATTGAACTGACAGAAGACCAAATAGTGTGCTTGAAGATATGTAGATTAATAAAAGAAAATTTTCCAGCCTGAAGAATAGAGGGGGAAAGTGGATGAAAAACTAACAGAAGCTGAAAGAGTATAGGATAGCATCAGACATAACCATGTACTTGTAATAGGATGACCAGAAGGTAAGGAGAGAGAAAAGTTAAATCAATAATGCCATTTTTTAAAAATTTTATTACAAACATTTGTCTTCATCTTAGTTACTTTTCTTAATGCTGAGAGAAAACACCCAACATCCACAAGTTAAGGAAGGAAAGGTATCTTTGGATCATAACCTATAGAGATTTTGTTAGCTGGCTCCACGGCAGGTGGCATGGCAGAGGAACATCACAGAGGAGAAACAGTTCATGCCAGCAGACAGCAAAAACAAGCAAGGGAGCTTTATATTTTATCCAGGCTGCTTGTCCTTAGGGCAGAAAGCACCCCTACTTAGCATGGCACCATGAATCAGTACCAGTGTGTCACACTCTAGATCCAGCCACCTATGAAGAGCCCCACCTATGACCACATGAGGCTTTGGGGGGACATCTAGGTATAAACTGTAACAGTTTCAAATCCAGAAAGATCAACCAACTCCAAGTACAGTAAACTACCACTAGATATATCACAATCAACAAATTGAAAGCCAAAGGAAAATAAGAAAATGTTGAAGTCAGTAAAAACAACTCATAGGTACAGAGGAACAAAGATATAAATAATACCTGGTTTTTTATAAGAAGTAGTGGAGTCAAGAAAGCAGTAGAGTGATGCATTCAAAATGTTGAAAAAAATCTGTAATTCTGTATGCATCAAAACTAAAAATAAGGATATGATGACAACCTCAGAGACCGTGTTGCCAGCTGATCTGTCATGTAAGAAATGCTAAAGGAAGTCTTTCAGGCTAAAAGGAAATGATATCAGATGGTAAATCACATCCACAGAGAAAAATGAAGAGCATAACAGTGGTAAATATGTAGGTAAAAAGGAAAGATAAATACATAGAATAAAAATACACTATATTTTTTAAATAAATATACAAAGTTTCCTTTAGTTCTTTTCTAAAACATAAAATTATATAAAATGTAATATTAGGTTTATAGCACATACTGCGCTCACTTTGGCAGCACATATACTAACAATAGGTTTATAGCACATATAGATTGAAATATATATAATTGCACAATGCAGGAAGGAGAAATGGGATGAACCATATTTGCAATGCTTTCCTGGAATTAAGTCAATATTAACCTGAATTATATTTACACTGTGATTATTAACGTGTCCACTGTAATCCATGAAGCAAGAGTGTGAGTGCATGGGTGTGTCTGCATGTAACTGTATCTCCTCTTGGTTTTCTTTCTCAGGAGACATATTATATACGTCTTGTTATGTATATACTAGGTAATAAAAACTAGGTAACCATATTATAGGATTAAATAATCATTGAAACAAGAAGTATTATTAGAGAATGAAGGAATTTCATGAAGATAAAAGAAATATTATATCAATACAAAGATATAAAATTTTTTTGAAATATATATGCACCTAATAACAGGATCTTAAAATACATGGAACAAAAACTAACAGATTCAAAGGGAAAAAATAGCGATTAATCAGAGATTTCAAAACTCCTTAATAGCTTATAAAGTTAGACAGTCATAGGCTGGGGATTTAGCTCAGCAGCATAAGCACCTGCCTTGCAAGCACAGGATCGTAAGTTCAATCCCTGGTACCAAAAAAAAAAAAAAAGCTAGACATTCGGTAATTAAAAATATGGAATACTTGAGCAGCATTATCAATTAACTTGAACTAGTATTTATAGAACACTGCATTCAATAACGGCAAAACACTTAATCTTTTCATATGTCAGTGGAGCATTCTCCAAGATAGACAATATGCTAGGACAAAGTAAATGTCAGTAAATTTTAAAAGGATTGAAATTATTCAAGGTGTGTTCTGTGACCACAATAGAATTAAAGTAGAAATTAACAACTGAAGGAGATTTGAGAACATTTCAAACAGTTAAAGAATAAATAACACTTCTAAATAGCCCATAGGTTAAAGAAGAAATCACAAGAGAACTTGGAAACTGATAGACTAGATGAATATAAAACAAAAATTGTCAAAATTTGTGGCATGTAGATCAACTACTGCTTACAGGAAATTCATAGATTTACTTACATTAGAAGTCAGAAAAATCTAAAATCAATAATCGAAGCTATCGGCCAGGGATTTAGCTCAGCAGCATAAGTACCTGCCTTGCAAGCATGTGGTTGTGAGTTCAATCCCCAGTACCAAAATAATAATAATAATCTAGGTACCAAAATAATAATAATAATAATAATAATCCAAGCTATCACATCAAGAAGCAGACTAACTCCTGCAAAAAAATCTCAACAAGGAGCATTATAACTGTGTTAACTTTCTGTTGCTACAGCGAAATATCTGAGGAATTTGGCTTAAAATGAGGCAAGATTTATTCTGGCTTTGAGTTTCAGTCCATGGTCACATGGCCTCAATGAGTGTAAATTTGGGCCTCTGTCAAGGCAGAACACCCTAGCAGGTACAGTATAGTGGAGAAAATCTACTCATCTCCTGCTGGCTGGGAAGCAGAAGAGAAAAGGGAGGGCAGGGAAACATTCCAGGACCTTCTGTAAGGGCACACCCGGGACTTCACATTTTACCAGCAGGCTTTCCCTACAAAAGGTTGCACTGCTGCCAACAATGCCCCAGGTTGGCAACTAAGCTTTTAGCCCAAGGCCTGGGGGACGCCAAACCATAACAATAATCCAACTGCCGAAAACTAGTGGCAGAGAAATGTACGCAAATTCAAAAAAGACCAGAGACAAAGGGAACCAAAATAAGAATTATAGCATATTTCTTACCAAAATCGAGGCAATCCAGAAGGGAGTAGAGAAATAACTTTATTAAAAGAAGATAGTCAAAAACCCAGAATTCTTTACTCAACAAAAACATATTCAAATGTGAGGGTGAATACTGGGCAGGGTGGTGCACTCCTATAATCCTAGCACTTGGGAGGCTGAGGCAGGATTGCCATGGGCCACATAAGCGAGTTCAAGGTCAGCCTGAGTTACATAGTGAGATCTTGTAAAAAAAAAAGCAAAGGCAAAGTAAAGATATTTTTCATATAAACAAAGTTGAGACAATTTATTCACAGCAAAATTGATAAAGGAAGCTTTTAGGGCAAGTGGAAAAAATGATAAGGTTTTCAGGCAGATAGACATTTGAATCTCCACAGGAGACTGAAAAGTACCAGAAATGGTTGCTCATTAATTACAAAGAAACAAATGGTAATTTTATGGTTGTGGAGCCAAGTAGATATCACCTTAACCAGTGATCAGAATTATCATCACCAATAATGAGATAAACTCACAATATATATTTCCTAATCAAACACATTGAAAAGAATACACATCATTTATGTAGCACTCATACCAAACATGTATCTAAAAGCATAATAAGCAAACCCTAATTGAAGGGCATTCTGTAAAACTGCTTGCCTATATTATTCAAAAATATCATTGTCATCCATGATAAAGGAAAACTACTTGGAAGCAGCCTGTATGTCCATCAGCAGATGAATGGATAAATAAAATTGATATTTACACAAAAGGGAGTACTACTCTGCCACGAAGATGGATAAATTTGAGTCATTCTAGGAAAATGGATGCACCTTGAGACCATACTGTTAAGTGAAGTAAATCAGACTCACAGGCTTAAATACCTCATGGTTTCTCTTATAGGAAAAACCCAATATATAAATAAAGTGAAAGTAAAAGATGAGACAAAAGTTATTATAACCCAGCATGGACAACGTAGCTAAAAGTGTACCTTGATTTAGAATAATTGTCTTACGTGTTTGTTGGCCTGTTAGTCTGGTTGTTAATCTGTGTACAGGGTAACTAACTTCACAGGGACTTAGAGGTGAAGGAATCTGATGCCGGCAAAAATATGTTTTACAAAGGGGTGGCTGGGAAGCGGAAAAGGAAGGAACTGAGCTGTGATGAGTACAGGTACCAATTCCCCGTGATGAATGTAATCATCCTGCACTGCAAAGTAACAAAGATGAAATAGTTTTTAAAAAGGAAAGCCAAGCAGCTGTGACTGTTAGTCAGGCTACGCCAACCACTGGGTTAAGAAACACCTGGCCGATCACTGGAGACACTTCCGGGCACAGGCCTCACCCCACCCGTGGGGGGCACCAAGAAACAGGCCGGCAGCCTGGGTGCAAGGAAGGGAAGGAAGGAGAAGGCTGTCGGATACCTTCACAGGGCTGCAGCCTGCCCGAGAGCGAACTCCTTTTGCTGCCGCTGACTTTGAGCAGCAGCGCCCGGTTTCTTCGGCCTCCTAATGCAGTCACCCCAGTGACTCTCCTGCGAGCTCCAGGCCTTTGACCTTGGACCGGTGCTGCATCTTTGACCCCTGATGATCTGTGACTTCCATTTTCTTGGGCTGAGCAGCTGCTTGGCTCCTCTGATTCTCCACCTCTGATCCTCTAAGCTGCATGGTCATAGAAATATTTTCTATTGATTCTGCTCCTCGGAAAACCCTAACCAGCATACAGCTCTTTTGGGTTAAATGAGGCTAGAGAAACACAATAACCAAGTGTAGCTCATGACCCTGGGTTGGATACTGCATTCAAGGGCAAAGAAAATTACTATAAAAGACATTACTGGAGAAACTGAAAATTTTTTAATTAAGTACCAAATATCAGATAATAGTATATCAGTGTCAAATTCCTGGCCTTGATTGTATGTGAATTACATAAGAATATATTTTTTCTTGGAAAAGATAGACTGAAATATTTAGGGATGAGGGACTTTATGTCTATTGTGTATTTTCAAATGGTTCTGTAAAACATGTATAGAGTTCTATCCCTGCTACCAAGAAAAAGCATGTGTACGTGCAAGCATTTTTATATCAAAAATTCTCTGACTTTATCTTATTTTTTTCACGGTCTATGTTCCAGTGACTGCCCTCAACTTACCCCAGAGCTGCCCACAACCCGTTTCCCACTTGGTGCCTTCCACAGAGGGAAGGTATTATAATTATGCTCCATGAACTGAAGAAGGTAGGGGTGAGCATGAGAAAATGAGAGCAGTGGGAAATCTTAAAGGAATGAAACTTTCAGGAGATGAAAAACAAAATATCTGAAATTAAAAATGCACTTGCAGGTTTGGTTTGATTTTACCATCCAATTGACAAATTCTTCCCATATTGTAAAACAGCTCTTGGAGTAGCATCTCCTTTAAGGCAGCCTTCTTAGATTTTTTTTTCAAAGAAAGAGTTCTGTTAGGGGAATACTTACAGTTACCTCTTCCACTGCGTATTTATCTTGGCTCTATTTGCCCTCAGAGGCTGCCTTTCTTGGTCTGTATCAACATGTGTGTTTTCCCACTTGTTTGTGGCTTGACTAAATGTTTTAAATTAGGTCTGCAAATCCTTTCTCCCTGAGGGGGTGAGGGAGAAGATATTGATTTTAAAGGACCTGTGTTCTTATAGTTTACTAGACCGAGCCTTACAATTAAAAAAAAAAATCTGAAAATCCAAATTCTTATTTCAGACTTTATTCCTAAGTCTCTAATTAAAAAAAAAAAGTGAAGAATTATGGATATATTTTTCCCTTTTCCTGCCACAATTAAAGTACAATTAAAAATATTAGACATTGTGTAAAAAGTGTAAGAATCCGAAGTGGAGAAAGAATGCAGTCTAGCCAGGGCCCCCAGAATCGAGGGATGATGTGGGACAAGCTCCCTGAGTTTAGTTTTGCCTCACATACACCAGACTGTTTGGAAGAAGACAGCAACATAGAAATGTCAGTGAGCACAAACCAAAGGTATCCTCTAGCTAAACATGGAAAATTCTTAGATCATCTTGCTATACTGCAGCTACATACCTTGGAAAAAACATGGCCTCACACGAGGGGTCCCCCCAAAACTGATAGTCTATAAAAGGAAGAGTTGGTCAATTGGACTTCATAACAATTTAAAAACATATGCTTTGTGGAACTGTTAGAGGATGAAAAGGTGTTGTACAGGTTGAGAGAAGTCACTTGCAAACCACATACTGGAGAAGGGAGTAGTATTTACAATATATAAAGAACTCTTAGTGGGTCTTCATGCCATACACCTGTAATCCCAACAGTTTGGAGGCTGAGGCAGGAGAATTGCATACCAGTCCAGGTAACTTAGTGACTTAATAAGATTATGTTTCAAAAAATTTTAAAAAACGCTAGGCATGTAGCTCAGTGCAAAGCCCCAGGGTCCAGCCCCCAGTTTGTCAAACAAAACACTCTCAAAACTGAATAGTAATAATATTCAATTAGAAAATGGGCCAAAGATACAGATACTTCAATAAGGATGATATGCAGATGGTACACAAAGACCTGAAAGATGGCTTTACTTGTCACTGGGGAAGTGCTACCATTATACACCTACCAGATTGACTGAAACAAAAAGTACCAATGGCAATCTCTGATAAAGATGAGGATGGACCAAATCATTGCTAGTGAGAATTCAAAATGGTACAGCCATTCTGGAAAAGTAATTTGTCAGGTTTTTGTTTTTTTTGGGTTTTTTTGGCTTTTTTCTTTTCCTTTTTGTTTTCTTTTTAAGACAGGGTATTCCTGTGTAGTCCAAGCTGGCCTTGAACTCAAGGCGATCCTCCTGCCACAGCCTCTTTAGTGTTGAGATCAGGCATGCAGCACCATACCTGGCTGTCAGTTTCTTAAAAACAGCAGCAACGACAAAATATGGAATTTCCATATGACCCAGCAGGTTGGACTCTTGCACATCTGTCTCAAAGTAACAAAAATTTATCTTCACACAAAAACTCCTATATGAATGTTAGTAGCAGTTTTCTTCACAAAAGCCAAAAACTGGAAGACCACAAATGTCCTTGAGTGGAAAATTAGTAAAACAGAATGTGGGACATTCATATGATAAAAAGGAACGAACTACCGATCTCTGCAACAGTGTGGTTGGATGAATCTTCAGAAACTTATACTGAATTTAGAAAAAAAAAACCTAGAGATTACATAGCATATAATTCTATTTACACTGTACTCCAGAAATGACAAGAATTACACAGAGTACGGATTTGTGGTTGCCAGAAATCGGGGAAGGGACAAGGGTGGGAAGTGAGTAGACGGGGTTCCCCAGGTCATCGCAAGGGGGTTTTGTGTCATTAGAATGTTAGGCCCCTTGAGGATCAGTTTTGATAGCCTCCTTGGCATTTCTCCCTCTAGATATGTCCCTTGACGAAAACCGGAGGGCGCACCGGATTTCTGTTTTATTTTTTACAACTGTGTGAATCTACGATTATCACAGAATGAAAATATCATTTAAAAAAAGTAAATATATCAGATGAGATCACATCTGGCTGCTTTTTAGTGTTTTAGACCGTAGCATAGAAAATATTTTGATAGATGATCCTGCGGAGAGAACAAGATGACCCTGGGTGCCTTGTGAGGAGAAGGTAGACACGCAGGAGCAGCGAAAGGAAGCCAGGCACAGCAGTTGAACTTCATCAGCTTTTAATTAAGCCCAGGCCTGGCCTTGGAAATTTCCTTGCATAAATTCTTAATAGTCTAATACACATGCTCTGTTAAATACAAACTATCTCTCATGAACTGCTACTCAACACATTATTGATTCCTGTCACAGGACTGCTCTCAGAGAGGGCTATTTTCAAGTGGAGATGAGCTTTAGCTACTGAAGCTACATCTGCTTTAGTGGCTATTATAGCCTTAAATGGCAAGAGAAATAATATTTGGCTTTGATTACTCTCCAAACCCATCTCCCCTCCTCCAGAGATTATAGGTGGGCTTTTTTTTCTCCCATCTAATCAATTCTCATTTTGAAAATGGTGTATGTTCCATTTTTGTGGGGCTCCTGCTGCTGTTTTCTGTACATTGTGCACATTGTACCATGGCCAAGGCTGCTACTAGGACCCCAACATCAGCTGTCACCCTGTGATCCTTGGAGTTAAAGGGATGTTTTGTCACCGACTGCAGTGAGTTAGGGCCAAAAAGTTAAACCTCCCACTTTTTGTCTTCTTGTTTGAAGGACGTGGGTCAGGTCTCCATGGGACACTTTGGAAGGCTTCTCCCTGGCCAGCAGCAGCACAAGGCAAGAGGCAGCACTGGGGATCGAACCCAGGTCCTTGCCTGAACAAGGCAAGTGCTCTTTCACTGAGCTTCACCAGAGCCTCTGGGGCAGGCTGTTTTAAACCCCCTCTCTTCTGTGTAGCAAAGTTGTTTTCAGTAATAATCATGCAGCGAAATAATCATTATGACCAGCAAAGCAACACAGATAATAATTTCATTCAAATGTGTTTATGTATATATACCAGTAAATGTCACTATAATACATAAAAAGAAATCAATAATAATTTTAGTACTTAATCTATAATTATGTATTTTGGAGTCACAGGTAAAAACATAAAAATCAATGTATTATGATAATGAGTGACAGCTTAAAAATATAAAATTTTCATTTTAATGATATTAGTAAAAATATGAATTAACTGAAATCTACAGTTACAAACACCATATAACACTTCAACTTTTACATTTTGACTTTCAAATTTCAAACAATTAAAATGTCTAAGTGATCCCATAAAAACATAATTTTAATAATTTATGTTCTGGTTTTTTGTCTGCAATTACTACGATAGGAATATTTATTTCTAATACGCTACTTACTTGTGGGAATGTAGTATCTTTGGAATACAAACTCAAAACAAACTTAAATCATTCTGGACCACTGCTAACCTTTTGAAAGGAAAACATGTAGCTAGGTCTGAATATATTGGGAACCAAATGTGTAGCAGAGAATTCTCAGTGTGAACTCTCATGTTGTGGCGGATTGATAACTGGTGGTCAACTTGTAATATCAGCTGAACTGCGTCAGCGTGGTGCTGAGCGCAAATAGCCCTGCTGAGGATTATTGCCAAGATAAACAGGAGAACTGGAGAGAAAGAGTTTAGAGTTGTTGGTTCTCTATGGTGTTGTCGGTTCTCCTGTGGCCGTGGGTTCTCCTGGAGGAGTTTGTCGAGCTTCTTTCCTGATAAGAACTTGGCTGTTCTCATCATCGGAGGAGCTCAGGACCTTCTTGTCACTGAGAATGGCTGTGGTGCACTTCGGGGGAGCTCCAGTCCTTACTTTTGGTCCTAGCATCCTGGCTCAGGAGGGGAAGATGATGTGCTCTTCGATCTCCAGCAGAAGCTTGTCACACTGGCTTCCTGATATGAACTCAGCTGTCCTCATTGTTGCAGGAGCTCGGGACCTTGTTGCTGCTGAGGATGGCTGTGGTACTTTTAGGAAAAGCCCTTGTTCTTACTTTGAGTGTTGCTTCATGGCTCCAGTACAGAACCTTCAACCAACTGGCATAGATCCTTCATCTTGCTGGCACAGACTTTTTAGCTTCCACTGCCGACCTTGGGGCCTTCCCAGCACAGATCTGTGAAACAGACTTGCATGAGTCATTGTCCTGGGCTCTAGGCCTCCAGCTGGACTTGTGGGAGGCATTGTCATGGGCTCTAGGTCTTCAGCTGAACTCATGCAGGATATCACCATGGGATCCAGGCCCTCAGCTGGATTCTCCAGGTCTTTAGTGTGTAGACAGATTTCCTGCACCTTTTTTTTTTTTTTTTTTGTATTTGACTACTCGAGTGACCATTATAAATACTGTAAATTACATGTCCTTGCAAACTCTGTCTGCAGTACTTTTAAGGGTAAATTAATGTAGAATACAGTACTTTTAAGGGTAAATTTTAAAAATGCCAATTTGAAGTCTATATATTTGTTAAAATTTAATAGATGTTGTACCTTCAATAATGGTGTAGCACTTAGACCAACAAAAGATTTTACTGAGCAAAAGTATTTTATCATTGTGATTATTTAGAATTGATATAGTAATCTATTATAGTAAGTAGATATAGTAATCATAGAAAGCATAGCTACTTGAAGTTAGTCTTCCTGTTTTTAGATTCTCTAGAGAAAAGGCACCTTCCTTTCCTGCACCAAGATTACCCCCTTTACCCACAATTACATCACTAACACAATTTGGCTCCCATGATGTGCCCCTGCTTCATCACATTTGCAGCAGGTAAGAATTCTCAGTCTGTTATGGTTAGAATAAATCCTGCCTTTCCCACTGTTTTAGTTTAATTAGTTTTGTTTGGATTTTGCCTTCTTTAGGGTAGGAGCACTGGGGAGTGAACTTACTCTACCACTGGCCTGTACCCCAGTCCCTCCTTCCTGCTTGTAAGTCACTCAGTGTATTCCTGGCCAGACGGAGAGAGCCTTCCTCAGGATGGACTCTTATTCCATCCTGTTAGTCTCTCTATTCCCCAGACAATAGGGTTTTGGCAGTTTGGTGGGAGAGACACGTCAGTATATTCAAAATGTTGCTTGCCTTCCATTGACCTCTTTTGATTTGCCGTCTTTTGTTTTGAAGACTATCTTCGGGGATAGTGCGTGGTGTTAAACTCTCCCAGATGTTGGAAGGCTGAAATTTGCTTTTCTGTGTGCTGACTTAACAGATGGTTTTCAAGAATAGTCCCTGTAGTATAAGAATCCAAAATAGGATGGAAACTTGTTGGAAAGGATATTGTCAGCCCACTTATGACCTAACTCAATCACATACTCCAGGAGTAGTCTCACCAGCCTGAACTTTATAACCCTCCAGGTGATTCTAATAGACCTTAATGTTGCACAACTACTAATTTAACTACTGCAGTTAAAAACTCTTTGGTGGATACTATTTTTTTCCTCATTACTTTGAAACTTATTTTATGGTCTTTTATCACTTATTGTTTTTAATTTTTAAAAATCTGTCATTCTGTCTTGGTATTAAATTGAACCATCCAAAGTGCCTTATATTTAACTATGTTTTGCTGCAGCAAATTTATAAAAATCAAATTCACCAATTTTGAGTATACAATCCAGTAAGTTTTGGTAAATATGTAGTAAACTAACCACCATCACAATTAAGATATAAAACTTTTCCAACACCCAAAAATGTTCCCTTATGACAATTTATAGTCTTCTTCCTCCTTCCAGTCTGGCACCTAGCAACCACTAACCTGTTTTTGGTCACTCTAAATAAAATTGATTTTTTTTTTAGAATTTTATCTACACAGAATTGTATAGCAATGTTCTTTTGTATCTTCTTTCATTTCACATAATGCTTTTGAGATTCATTCATGTTCCTTTTTATAGCTGACTAGTATTCCACTGTGTGATTAAACTACAATCTGTTTATCTGTGCACAACCTTGTGGATAATTGTGTTAATATATTTTTTGTGGTTATGTAGCTATTTACAGAGAGGAGACAATTTCTACAGCAGTAAATTACTCAGAGACAGAAGCCGTTCTTTCTACTCAATTATTTCCTGTTTACAGAGCTACATTTCATATGGCTTCATTCAGTGAATAGTATCTATCATAATTTTAAGTTTTTCTCTTTTACCTTTCCTGTTTGTATTTTTACTACACTGTGTCTAAATCTGGATTGGTTTTTATTTAATTCATTATGCAGTTTCCACCTGAAAACTACTATCATTATTCAATTTTGGAAGTTTTTAGCCTTTGCTTCTGCAAATATTTTGTTTCCTCCCTCTCTGTTTTCTTTCTGCTCAATACCTATTAGATGTATGGTTATTTCCACCTCCATTTCTCTGAATTTTTGTCTTTCTTCGCTCTGATATGCACCATGTATGATTTCTATATATGATGCTTCATATACATACCTATTAAATTATGTAGTTTTTATTTGTTCAGAGTGATTTTAGCCTGTTTTGTTTTGTTTAATTTCATCATACATGAAGCTATGGACAGCTATTTTGAAGAGAATGAGAGACATGACAGCCATTGTCGACTTCCTATTGTCTGGTCTTGAAGAGCTAAAACACCTTCCTCATCCTGTTCAGATCAGTTCTATACTATGTTATTTCATGTGAGTTCTCTGTATGTGAAGATACGGATAACTATTTGGAAAAAAACAAGAGACAATATGATAATAGTGAAGATCTCTGATGGTCTTGCTTTGAAATATTTGTCTCTTACATTGCTTTTTTGTGTTCTGAATTGTTCTGCTTTATTGTGTTTAATTTTACCCTCTTTAAAATAAAAAAATATAAATTATGCAGTTTTCTAAATTATAGTTTAATACACTTAAGTTTTCTCAGTGTGTTAACTTCTGGAATTTCTGTATGTTCCAGTTATTTATTGCTCCATAACAAACTATCTCAAAACTTAATAGCTTCCAAAGACCATTACATTTTCCTCACGATTTGGGGGGTGTAGGAATTTGTTCAAGTAGAGACACCAGCTTAAGATCTTTCTTGCAGTTTGTCAGAGTGTTTACAACTGGCCCCAAAGAGAGCTGGAGAAGGTAGGGAAATGCCAGATACCTTGTTCCTTATGCCACCCTGGCTCCTCTACACATCCTATCTTTGCAAGGACTCATTTTGGCTTCTTCAGCAGAAAGCCACCAGTCAGTAGACTCTTTAATGACAGCTCAGGGTTCCAGCACGAGTCATCCAGTAAACAAAGCCACAACAGCCTCACATCTCTGTCCATAGCACATTCTATTAATCACAAGTAAATCACAGTCACATCCATCAAGGCAGGAGACAGAGACCCCACCACTTGACAGAACGACAATTTGTAAGAAAAGCAAGCAAGATGAAAAATATTGCTGTGGCCAAGGAAGTGCAGCGATTCTGAAAGACAACATTTACCATGCTATGTGATTTGTGTCCAAATTCCTTCTTTACAAAAAATAATGCCCTACGCTTACTTACACTTACTACTGTTTCTTTCTTTGCATTACTACACATACTTAAAGTACCTTCTGAATCTTGCTCCAGGCTATGGAGATGACACCCTGGAGCTTTTCCTTGGTGGCCTTTGCTGGAGGTTTAATAGAAATCAGTTTTCATACAAATATTTAGTTTGCATTCTTGGCTCAAGTTGCCTGCATCATAAGTATTATGAGAATTCCTGCATAAGTAGTAAAGGATAAGGATTTTTATTTCTCTGAGCTGACAATTGTGACACTCATAGCCCAGGGATGGGGACTTTGTCCTTACTCTGTAGAGAGCCTTACTACAGCTGTCCCCATGTACCAGCTGCCTCACTACATCCTTAATAGTAGTTCAAATTTATGCCAGGTTAACTGTATAACTTACACACTGTGTATCCTTGTGGACTCTCTCTTGATTTCTCATACCTGACAATTTCTATCTTTCTTATAAGAAGTATACTTAAAATGGTGTTAGTATATAATAGCTCTATGTGCCTGGCATGGAAAGTAGATTTCTAATGGTCTGTTGGACCAGCTCTGTTTCTAAATGTAGGACTATGGATTGCTGAATGATTGCCATTTTATGAAATAATTTTTTCTTTATAAGTCACTAATACCATTGTAGGAGCAAATAAAGGACTAAAGCTCTTGTCTGTAGGAAGCAGACAAGTTCAGAGCCTTCTGGATTCAGGTCACACATGCCAGGGACCCATTCTTGAAAAGCTGTCCTAATGTCACTGTGCCACCTGGCAGGTATCCAGCAAATGAGTTCAGAGGACTCTATGACTGTCATTATTCAGTGAGCTTTCTGTCTCCCGTGGCTGAAAATGCAGACTACAGATGGGTAAGAATCCAAAATTAAGATGCACAAGGGCTGTTGAGTCTCTCAGCTCTTGCCCATCAAATTTTCAGTTGAGAACTTAGAGGAAGCACACCGAGCCATGCCATGAGGCTGTCTCTGCCAGGGTTTGCCAACTCCAGAGACTGCCCTAGAAAACTGCGACACAGACCTGGAAAATTCACAAGGTTTGGGACTGAGCACATTTACTTCATGAAGAAGCAAAGCAGAAAAGCTTCAAGAACTAGAGTATGGGAAGAATTAACTTGTGTTAGGGGTGTGGATATTTTAGGTACAAAGGAAACATGTGTCATGGGGTTGTAGGAATCCTAAGGAAGCTCATTCTAATCAGGTTAAGCCTGTTTCAGAGGGGAAATGGGATTTTAGTACAGTTACACACTAGTACATTTTCTCCCATCCCTTTCTCCTCTTGATGTTACTCAGAGGGAGTTATTTTCAGACTTGTGGTCCTCTTAAATGGAGACTTGAGAGATTCCATATTTACATAGCTGCTCTCATATAAGCATTATCTAGTTGCATAATGATAATGGTGACTGTCTAACAAACACCCATTGGCCAACATCCAGTCAAGTTTCTCATGACTACATGAAATCTTCTCTGTCAACTTTAGCCCATTCTGACCTGCCCTTTCCTGTGACCTCCAATTTGTCTATTCCGTCCACTATCCACATCATCTATGCCTCAAGATTTTTCCTGTCGCTGTCTCAAATCGTTATTTATCTTTAATATTCTTGTAAACTTTTCATATGTTGATGTTTGGCCTCTCTAACTAGATTATAGGATTTTTAAGGCCAAGAAGGTGTACTGCACATCTTTATTTTATTAATTTATAGCACTCACAATACAATAAAGAGGACACAGGAGCTCCATAAATATTAACAGATGATAGCTTATTTCTTCACTGTTCTTTGGAAGTTTACATGATTGATCACATATTCAGAAACTAGGATACTCTGGAATACAAAGGCCCCTTGAGGAACTGACTCAGTCTTAGCACGGTATAGTTCACACCTAAGATACATAGATGCCATCGCTTCTGGTCTCTGCTACACTGGGAGATGAAAAGGTGGTTGTTATTGTTTTAATTACGTGACATGCAAATCTTTAAATACAAACTTACTGCAAAGTCTGGGTACAGATTATCTCACTTTACACACATGAAATGGCTCTCAAAAATTGGGTGAAAATGTATTTTCACCAATTGAGGTTTTTAAAAAATATTTTACCACAGAGTCTGATACAGGCATGTCATTGTGAAATTAAACACATAGTAGAGAGTGAAAGAAAACAAACAAAAAACTTAGATGAACTTGATTTGAAATAAAGACCCTGCCTCCCATTTAGCGAGGCACGGTCTCTTTCACAGTCAAGCAAGACAAGAGTTTCTGACTTTGGTTTCCCCAATTCTTTAGTTTCTCTCTGCTCCCTGGCCCATTGTGACATGTTTCTGCCCTTCTGTGCCATTGAAACTGCTCTCACCTTGGTCATCAATGACTTCTTTTTGCCAAATAATGGCTAAAAATAATAAAATTTAGAGTCAAATGAGGGCTTACTATGCATCCGTTGCTGTTCTAGATAACAGCACCCCATAATCTCCAGGGTCCTTGCAACAGCCACACAAGAAAGATACTCAGATTTTGCTTTTCTTTTATAAGAATCCAGCCTTACAGAGGTAAAATACAATGTCACATAACAATAGATTGTTGAGTTGGGACCTAAACTTCATTAGTTTAATTAATTCTGTCACCAGTACCAGCAACTGAACCTCTTTGCTCATACACATATATATATCCTCTCCCTCTTTCTCTCTTCCTGCAGAATTTGCCCTGGGAGGATGGTCTCCTTCACATACATAACTCTCTCCTTTCTTGATCTGCATGAGTCCACTGTCTCCTACTTTCCTTAGCCTTTCCTTGGTGTACTTTTCAAGATCTTTTCGGACCCATTCTTTACAAGTCAGTGCCCTTTAGAGTTCTGTTCTTGGATTTGTTTTACTCTCCCACGTGATCTCCTTGGGAGGTTAATGTATTTGCTGGGGAGCTCTAGGTGTTATTTGCTGAAGACACCAACTGCAGGTCTTTAACCGTGTCACGCTCCTGTTCCCCGGATCTAACATCTGCTTATCTTCTAGGCATAACTTGGACATCTCATGGACACACAAATTCAGTACATCTTAAAATGAACCTATCTGGTCTGCCAACTCCTCCAGAAAAAAAAAAAATGTCCCTTTTTGCAAGTGATACATCAGTGAAGAGCACCTTTGTGCACCCTGTTTACCAACCAATTTAATCTTCCTCTCCTGCAGCTCTGATAGCCTGTGAATCAATCCCTGAGACCAACTCATCCCACACCCTAAAAAGCTTCTCCCTCCCACTAGCACTTCCTGAAGCTTGAGCCTACATGATTGCAGCCGTCTCAAAGGTCTCCCTGGACCCAGCCTTGCATTTCAATCCATTCCTCAGGCTGTGAGCTGCAGGTTGGTTCCAAACGCTCCACTCAGCTCTCACGGTCTTTGGACCAGCTGCTGCTCGAAGCTTTGAGTACCACTCTCTTTCACTCTGCACCCGAGCTGAAGGAGCAGAGGTACCCAAGAGTTCACTGCAGGTAAAAAGATCATTCTAAAATATAAAACTTAGCGCCTCCTTGATTAAAATTCTTTTTTTTTCCACTTCTGGGGACTGAACCCAGGGTACTCTACTACAATGCTACATCTTCACATTTCCAGTCTCCCCACTTATTAAATTTTTAAGACAGGATCCTGCTAAATTGCCTCTGCTGATTTCAAGCTTGCAATTCTCCTGTCCTCCTGAGTAGTTGGATTTATAGGCACGTTCCCGCTGTGCCTGGCTTGCTTAAAATTCTTTAGGCCCCCTATTGCTTTTAGAAGGCAATCCAAATTTATCATGATGTATGTGATCAGTTAGTGACACAATGATACCCCCCCCAAACTACCCCAAAATCACGTCTTACAACAGTAGCTCCTTATATTCACAAGCCTATAGGTTGGCTACAGCTTAGCTGGGCTAGTCTAGAATCCAGGGTCCCAGGGTCCAGGATGCAAACTCCATGAAAGAAATTAGATTCAGGTTTTTACCTAGCATGAAGGATCTTCATAGTGAAACCTCTCCCTTGTCATCCAGGTTCCTGGCATAAAACCTCTCTAGAAGATAGTCACTAATCGCTTGTTGAAATGCTAGTTAGAGAGGACTGACTCTTAGGAAAACTAAGAAGTTAATTTCTGTATCTGCAGTTTCCTCACCGTGCTATTTTCTCACTCATAATGTGTCTTATTTAAGAATCTGGTTAAGCCTCGTGTGATCACTTCCCTCTACTCACCTTTGAATTCCACGCTCACAAAGGCCCTGCATCCAATAATTTACATATTAATACAATACTGTTATCTTATAATATTATAAAATATTACTCTATTTACTCTTCTAGACCTTTCACTAAGGAATCTGTAGCAGGATAAAATTTAATTTCTCTGCTAAAGAAGTTTAAATCACCAAGTAGAAGATAAGGAAAATTTTAAAACTAAATAAGTAGCAAATTACATTTTCCTACAGGTAAACTTCATTCGAAAACCACTCATTTATCACACAGATGTCAGCTCAACCCCTTCACAACCACACCGGCGAAAGTTTCACTGCACTGGCTGCTTTACGCTAAGCCTTCCAGGATGGTAGCTTCCCCTGCACGTGCTGTGGGTAAAGACAGCTGCCAGAGCCAACGGTCTCCCTGCACCGCACCAGGATTCCTGCCAGCCACCCTCATGATTAATCCTTCAGCCTGTGTTGGACACATGGCTTCTTCCAGCCAGATCCCAGAATGCCCCTAGAAATAGGTCGTCGGAAATAAACATCAACTTCGCTTCAAAAAGATTCTATGCCTGTGTGGTCATAACCCAAAAAAAGAGTCCTTTGGGAAAGCAGGACATGTAAACAGCAGAACTCAGGCATCTCTTGCAAAAAAAAAATCCTGTTCCTTCCTTCCCAGTAGCAATTTCATGTTTGGCCTTTCTAAAATCAACAGCTCTCTATTTTCTAACTGGGTTTAGATGAGGTCTTTCCCACTCTCCCCTGGTTTCCACTGCTGTCAAGCCTGAACATTATGCTCATTTACAAGAACATTACTTACGTTATATAAGCAGCAGCCATGATGGGTCTTTCTGATAAAACTATAGAACTATTAAACGGTGTATTTAACTAGACTGTGTCTCTATGCCAGACTACTAGAGACAGGATAGGGAGGGAGAGGGACGTACAGAGGAAACTAGTATTTATTGAGCAATTTCCACGCACTGTTTTTCTATTGTCTTAATATAAGATGTAGTTTAATCCCCAAAACACTTATCTGAGATGACTGTTATTATCTTTCTTTGTAAATAAGAAAGCCAAAGCTCAGAGAGATTTGGCTCTGAGTGCCACAGTAGTAATCAGTAGATAGAACCTAAACCCAACTGCTTTCCAAAGTCCATGTCCCCAGAACCTGCTACATATCTCTATGATTAGGTCTACTCACTGAGAGAATGAATGACACATTGCTAGAATTGCAATGTATGTGAGTAACTGTTTTGATGAATCCATCAACAATTCTCCAGTGAACAACTGTGTGCTAAAAGCCTCTTAAGTGCAAAGCTCCAGGTGAGGCACCTTGGTGGATACACAGAATTAGCTAATGGGCTCACTGCCTCCCAGTAGATAAGAGGAAAACATTTTCCATCCAAAGACTTACCCACTGGTGAAATGCTCAGTCACAATTCACAGATGGCACATACCAGTGTGGAGTGAATAAGGTTCTAATTGCAAGAAACTGAATTTAAGCAGAAATTTATGTAATAAATTTATTTAAAAGTTAGTGAAGAAAATCACAATGAGCTATCACTTCACATCCACTGGTAATAATCAAGAAGACAGACAATACCAAATGTTGGCAAGAACGTGGGGAAAGTGAAACCCTCTCACATTCACAGTGGCAATGCAAAGTGGTACCGGCCCTGTAGAAAAATCTGGCATTTCCTCAAAAGGTTGAACATGGCACTTCTACTCCTTGGCACACATCCAAGAGAGAGGCAAGGGTAACATGTACACAAAAACTTACCCATAAATGTCCCTAGAAGCATAATGTATACTATTTGGAAAATGGAAACAATCCAAATATCCATCAAGGGATGAATGGATAAAGAAAATGTGCTAATCCATATAATGAAACACTACTCAGTCATAAAAAATATGAAGGGCTGACACATAGTACAAAATAGATGAGCCTGGAAAACATTATACTACATGAAGAAACCAGACACAAAAAACACGTATTGTAATATTTCACTTACACGAAATTCCCAGAACAGGCAAATCTATAGAAATATAAGTAAACTGGTTATTGCTCAGAGTTTGGAGCCAGGCAGAGATGGCAAAATGCTGTGGTGAGTATGAGATTTCTGTTTTAGAGGACAAATATGTTCTAAAATTATATTTCACAAGCCTATGAATTTTCTTAAAGAACACCGAATTGAACACTTTAAATGACATGTGAATTGTTGCTAGACAAACTCTTTCAAATAGTACATGTGGGGAGCTCACAGAACCTGCAGGAGGCTGCAAAGCCAGGTTAAAAGTCATCTAGGCAGGAAAAAACGGCCCCGAATCAGTCACACTAAAAGAGCAAACACATCACAGCCGTCACCGCGCGATACCGACACTGCTTCTTGTCCAGACCTTGTAGAATGTGGTCCAAGGACAGCCCCCCTTGCCCCTGCTGCCACCTCCACGGGACATCAGAAGGGGTTCTACCCGCCCCAGCCTCTTCTCAGTTAGGTCACACGGCCAAACCCAGCAGCTGAAACTGAGAAAGTGCCTCTTGAGCCTCCTCAGGGAAGCAGGAAAAGTGGTCTGTGGCTTAGCAGGGTAATTCTCCCAACCCAGGAAGTGATGCTGCTACAAAAATTTCTCAAAATGAAAATAACCTTAGCTACTTTTGGAGGATGGATAGGTTTTGGGGTAAGATAATGAGAACAACATTACTGTTGAAGGAATTCTGTTAGGTGCAAATTAAACCCCGGGTTTTTTGAGAATGTGAGTGAGCCTCCAGTTTGATGGAAAGATAAAATACACAGACTCAATCACATGTTAAGGAAACCAGAGGAAAAATTTAAAAAAAAGAAAAAGAAAAGAAAAGTCACCAAAGAGTTCCTCAAGGTCCAGATTATCTGTCACTTTTATTCTGTTCTGGCCGCCAGGGGCTTGAGTGACATTGAAAGCTAGAACCAACAGTCCCCACATATCCGGGAGGAAGCAGCCAGATGCTTTCTTCACTTCATTTCTTTGTCCCCTTGCACCTATGAGCAGGAAACAGAGCAATGGAAACACGGGCTGCTTTTGAGCTGTATTCAGATGGGGACATGGGGCTGGCTTGGGGGTGGCTTGGGTCCTTTGTCAGTTAGGCTGTGGAAACGTTTTGCCAAATAATTTCGTTTTCTCCCTGTGTCTCCTGTGAACTCAGGATAGATCGGTCCCTTTCTCAAACCATCCCACATCGTTTCTTTCTGTTCTTGAGTTCTGTTTGGAACTCTGAATCTCCGTTCCATCTGGGTAGCTGCGATGATGGAGAGCGGGCTGCAAGAGGGTCTGGGCCTTTCACCATAGTTCATTTCATTTTTATGCTCCTTTTCTATCTGGCTTTTCTTAATAGCTTTGAGATGAATTTCCTTTCAGCCAGGCTCCGGCCTTGTGAAAGCAGAGGTGAGTTATTAGGCACAATAGGAGCATTTATTTATCTGGCTTTCATCAAGATAAATAACAAATTTATATAAAATCTCAGCACATCAAAAAATCCCAATTTTTTAAACAAATGTGGCTTATTTAATGGTTTTGCAAATCTTTACATAAAACATCAACATGGTAAATTAATTTGCTAAATGACATCTTAACCTGAAGTCACAGCACCTGAGGCAGATGGAAGAGGTGAATTTTAAGAAAATCTCACCATGGAGCTCTTAAAAAAAAAAATAACCACATCAGAGACATTGTACCTACAAAGAAAGGATGAAGTATTCACCATCAATAAACTTAATAGCAGCCATAGCCACCATTTGCTAGAAGTTCTCTTTAAATCTGAATTATTTCAAATAAGGCATCACACGTAAGGGCAAGAAAGAAAAAAAATCCCTGCTCAATTTCCATTAATTTCCCAGCCCATAACTTAGAAATAGTGTGGCATGTACAGGTCAGCAGCAAAAACTCACTCAACCAGAGAGAAAATGGGCCATTTCTCTTTGGTATCCAACTGAAGACCCCACTCAGGAGCTGTTTCTTGGTTCTTTGAGAGTCCTTTAACTGTACACTTTCTTGATTTTAACTGGGCTAAAGCCACTCTCCATGGTACACAGGAAATGAGGTGAATTGAGTTTTCTCTGCATTACAAGGGAATTATCTGGGCCCCCAAGTGGCAACCTGCCCAGATTAGTGTTGAAGACTGTGTCACAGGCGCTGAGAGGAAGACACAAATGCTGGCTTTTGTCACTGGCGACTTAGAAATGCTGAGCAAGTAGGAGGGAACGGTCCTGCTAAGTTTCATGGCCTTTCAGAGGTGTCTGCCTTTCTATTTGGCCATGCTTTGTGAACAGGGGTGGGAATTCACCAGCGTCATTTAGCTGGCTCATGAAGAGCTCCCACTGCAGACATCGCTGTTGGCATCCAACAGCAATCCCGGAATGAAAGAAGATGACATTCAATGTAAAACTTGATACACTGTATGTTCCCGTTTCCCATGTCATCACAGGAATGATGCAAATACATGTCATTGCATCTCATATAAACAACATTTCATACACTACAGTTTTGAACTTTTACTTTATATAGTAAGAGTATAAAAATAAATCAGTAAAAGAGCAAAAGAAAACTCTCACAACTTCTTGGAGGCCCTGTGAAAAGGGATGTTTATCTTGCTAATGGCAAAATATTATATGTTAGACTCAATTCATTTCAATTATTAAGCAATCTTTAGGCCTTTAAATAAGTGTTAGAGCCCGGTATGGTGACACACACCTGTAATCCCAGCACTTGGGAGGCCAAGGCAAGAGGATCACTGCAAGTTTAAGGCGAACTTGGACTACATAGCAAGTTCCAAATCAGCCTGAACTATATAACAATACTCTTCATCAAAATAAAAAAAAATGGTAGAGATGGTTTTTAATAACTAAACAAAACTGATAGTTACTAAACAATTAATACCACCCAATCTTGGCCACAAAATGGTATTTTCTCTAGTCCTTGACAGTATCTGAAGTGAAGATTATTATCTCTGTTTTACCTATATATAAAACTGAGCCTGGTGCATAGAACTGACATTGGTCTGGACAGCCCAGGAACTTCCCAGTGGGGAGCTCCCTGCTCAAACCATCCTTATTTGCAGGTGATAACCTAATATGAAAGCCTGGGGCCTAACCTCACGTCCTCTAAATCCTGTCCTCTTCTTTACTGTACTCAGGGAAGAAACTGCTAACAATGACCAGCCCTGCCATGACCTAACCTAGTTACAGGGCATGGCTTATTTTTGATAAATAAATGTGTCATTTTAATATAGGTATATGAAACAATATTCACAAAGTACAGAAGGGTCCGGAGTGGAAAATAACTCTTTCCATCCACCTGTCAGCCCATCACCCCAAACTCACCCTCCAGTTCTCAGCCTGGAGGCCAACACTATCTTTCAGAGATATCCCATGAGAGCCAAGGCATTGGCTTTACCCATTTAAATGTCAGTGTCCTGCCCTGAACATTGCTTTGATTTTTTTTTTTTTTAACAATCCTGCATTTTAAACCCAGGGCCTCATTCAAGTCCACAGCCCTTTTTACTACACTTTGAGACAGGGTTTCACTAAGTTGCTTAGGTTATCCTTAAATTTAAGCTCTTCCTGCCTCAGCCTCCCAAGTACCTGGAATTATAGGCCTGCCCACTGTACATAGCTCTGAACATTGTGTCTTTAATGATGTGTTTTTAAGATTGTTTCAGACTGGGTGTGGTAGGGCACACCTGTAATCACACTACTCAGGAGGCTGAGCCAGGAGGATCCCCTGAGTTCAAGACCAGCCTAAGCTACATAGCAAGAAGAAAAAGAAAAGTTTTATATCTGCACATGTACAGTTGTTTTATGCTTTTTTTGGCCAGATGAGGTTCCACTGATAGCTGTACTGTCACGTATTTGTTAGGTCTTCTTTCGAATAGTATTTTGTTTTTTGCGTTGTTTTTCTATTGTAAACAACGCTACAGTGAATTCTTTTCAGCTCGTAACAAGGTATAAATGTAACCATAGCTATAAATTTAATTCCTCCAAATTAAGTTGTATGGTCAAATCTAATCTTCCCTTTCAGAGAGTGTCCCAGTTTATGCTTGTACTAATAGGGGACTTGCTTCTGAACACACCACTGTTACAAACCTTTGGATCTTTGTCCATCTGATCACCAGCTCTAATTTGTCTTTTTTTTATTATTATTATAAGAGTAACAACAACTTTTCATACATTTATGTGACATTCTTATTCCTTTTTATATAAACCATCTGTTATTTTCTGTTGCCTGTTTTTCTATTAGGTTTTAGGTCTTTTTCTTATTAATGTATAGGAACTCTTTTCTATATTAAGGAAATAAATCCTATGAAATACACGTTGGTTATTTTTTCCTCAATGTGTTGCTTGTCTTTTAGCTTCATTATTTCTTGGCAGGCATATTTTTTTCATTTTTATGCATTAAAATTTATTAATCCTGTCTTTTATGGCCTCTAGGATTAGAATCAAACTTACAGAGCCTTTTCCCATGCTGGTATTATATAGAAATTCTCCTACGTTTTTGTCTATTATTTTATAGCTTCATTTTTTATGTTTAAATCTTTGATCCATCTGGAATATATTAAATCCAAGGAGCAAGGTAGTGATCCAATTTTATTTTGGTTTTTAAAACGGCTGCCAAGTGTTCCCAAAACCATTTTGTGTGTTTCATCTTTTTAAGGCAGAGCTTGAGGACACAGTTGAGAACTCTGGAACTGGTCTTACCTTCAACTCCAGCCTCCTGAAAAACCCATCTTGCGTAGTACATGGAAAGCATCATCGCTACCTGCGAGGAGCAAACTGGACAAGCATATGTGAATGAGAAGCAGGAATGGGGATTAGTCCACATCTGGGCAAATAAGCTTTGATAAGGCCCGAGGCACACAAATGTGTGGAGGAAGAAGAGCATGTGGTTATGACAAATAACATAAAATTACAAATGCAAAATGAGATAGAAACATGAACACCTAGAATAAAAAGGAATTATGACACATTTTAAAAAGTTAAAGCTGGTATGTCCTACAAAAATAAAGAAATTTGCCAGAGATATAGTCCGGCCTGGCCAGCAAGCACAAGGTTTTGAGTTTGATTTCTGGTGCCAAAAAAAAATTTTTTAACATATTTTATTAACTGCCAGACACAATTAATGTTGAAATTCATCTGTATAGTTTTATCTGTATAGTCTTTGAATGTTTCTTCATATGACGATTATATTATCTATAGAGAAAATAGCCATTCTATTTTTCTTCTAGAATCATTGATGAAATTTTATTTTTCACTAATCACAATTTGTAAGTTTCCTTCAGCTTAACAATGTGATATTGGTATTGTCATATAACATCATAGGCTTCTTGTCAAACATGGAGAAATCTCTATCAAATTTCTTTTATATATAAACTGCAAGATTTTAGGCCATGTCAGTTTTCTTGTTCATTGACTAACCTTAAATTCTCTTTGAACTGATGTCAGAGTCCCGCCCTGAACATTGCTTTGATTTAAACCCAGGGCCTCATACAAGTCCACAGCCCTTTTTCCTTTGCTTTGAGACAGGGTCTCTCTAAGTGGCTCAGGTTATCCTCTTTGAACTGATGATATTCACTAACTAGTTGTCATCGTTGTTCTTATTATAAGGCTTACATGAATTTTTCATTTATTATTTGTCATCTAATACTTTATGTTACATCACTAAATAATATAATTTTCCGCTATGGTCATATAATTTGCATTAATTGGGTCATCAAATGACCACAAACATTTGCATTATTTCTATTCAAACTGTATCTCTTCCTCTCAGTGAATTACTGCTTTTGATGTAATCTAATATTTGGGAAGGATCAAATTCACCTCATAGTGTCATTGCTCATCAGCATTGGTTTTATTGGTTTCATTAATTTTTCTTTTTCTCTCTTTCTCTTTTTTCTTTTTTTTTTTTTGAGACAGAATCTCAGTATAGAGTTCAGACTGGCCTTGAACTCAAAGCAATCCTCCTGCCTCAGTCTCCCAAGTACTAGGATTACAGGCATGTGCGCGCCCAGGCCCAGCTAATATTTCATTAATTTCTATATGAAATGTTCTTCATTAAAGAGAAAATTAATACTGAAATTACAAGTCATGTAAAAAAATCAAGAGTACTTATTAAGAAAACCAAGAGACACAATTTAAACAGCATTCAGGAAAGTTTGTAGCCTGAGTATCAAAAATAAATGAACTTCTCTTGCTTTGTCTTGTTTCCTTGTGTGTGCATATTTTTTGAGTGGATCTCACTATGCAATTCAGGCTGGCTTTGAACTCACTTCACTTCACTATGTAACTCACTCTGGCCTGGAACTTACAGCAATCCTCCTGCCTCAGTCTCCCGAGTGCTGGGATTATAGGCGTGTGCCACTATACCCAGCCAAATTTTACTTTTAAGGAACTATTAATATAGCAACAAGGAACAAAATGAAAATAGCAGTAAGTAATTAACAGAGAAAAATGTTGAAATGATTAAAACATAAAGAAAATTATGAAAGTGTAAATAAAACTTTCTAGTTTGAGATCTGAAAAAGATCAATAAAATGTGTAAATCTTTCTCAAACACAATTTAGAAAAAAAAATAGAGTAAAAGAGAAACACAAAGTTGGGATTAAGAAAAGAGCTATTGTAAGAAACTCTTATGAGTGAGTGTTAAGTCGAAATTTATAAATATATATTTGAAAATAAAGAGGAAATTAATCTTCCTATTAAAATCTCAGAAAACAAGCTGTTAAACTGTTTGGCGGTACGATGCTCTGCAGCGTTGCCCTGAACTATACCTCCTTCCAGAAGTTTGGGAAAACTAATTTCGTAGTTTAAAATGAACAATAAGAAAGAGTTCAGATCAAATCCCATACAAAGATATTATGCAAAAAGTTAAGATGTGACTCTTCTTTTCCTCACTGTTCCTCATCTGTTCTCAGCACCCCTTACATAGCAAAACGCGTCCAGGACACCACAGACACCTCGGCTTACGTGAGTTGTAGCTATTGATTTTTGCCTAATTCAAAATTAAAACTGAATGATACATAAATATTTATTAATTTGTTTAAAAACAATGTATACATTACATGTTAACTGTAACATTTCATGAAAAATATTTATATTTTCCAAAACAACAAAAGGAAATCTAATGGAAGTAATAGCATTTTTTATATTTATGTAAATCTCTTTAATATCAAGCTTCGAGGAGGACAGCTAGAGTCTTCCATCTGCTACTGCGTTCCGCTTGTTATGTGCCATCTTACTGGTAGTAAATGAAGAACATTTGACCTTACATGGGTAAATAATTAGAAAAGAAAGAAGCATCTTAAGTTTTTCAGATAATTGATATTGCACCAAATTTTTAACTGAAGATAATTGGAAGTGAGTTGCAACATGGAATTTGAAACCCTATCAATGAACTTTTCAGTATCTCTCACTAAAATCTGTTGCTGTATTTTTAAATGAATTTTTCACTGACTTTATAATGATGTACTGATCACTCAGATAACTTTGGCTCTGAATTATGCAGACCTTCCAGGTCTTGACACATTTAAATTATGTGTATAAATATTATCACCAACCTCACCAGAAAAGTCTTAAATTTTAGAAAGCTGTCAAGCTCATGGTGGCAAATAATAGTTTTGCAAAATTCTAATTTTCACTTGGAAGCTCAGATTTTATCATGAGCAATAAATACATATCATCAGTTACTTTCTTGAAGGGTTCAGGTTCACTTAGTTCATTTTCAAATGTCTACCAAATGCCCAGCTCTGGTTGATCACAGTTCATCTGTTACTCATCTTTTCAAGTAAAGGTGGGATTCTATAAAAAACAAAAACATGGGTCAGTTCAGCTAAGGATTTAACTGAAATACTTTTCTGGAAACACCCATCATATGCTAGTACGCAGCGTGTGTTTTACTTGTACTTCCCATTTTTCCACACGGAACGTGAAAATGCTGTGTACTGTGGGAACAAGCTTTATGAAATTTATAACTTCTATTGTTTCATCAATGACATTCTTAAATAAAACTTCTCAAAATACAACTATGTAAAATGACTAGTAGAACATTCTGATACTGGTATCTTAATTCATGATAAAACACCAGGACTTTTACCTTGCTTTTAAAGAAATCACATCTTTTTGTGTGATGAAAACAACTGCTTTGCAGCATTCCTGAAAGGTCCTACACCACACTTTGAGATCCACTGCTACAGACAATGCAAGCACACAGGTATCCTCCAGCAAAAAAATCAAAATTAATTCAAAATGGGCCAAAGGCTAAAAGGAAATAATTCAATATGAGGCAGAACAACATGAACTTAGAAAAAAAATAGAAATAAATCTCAGAAAGAGCTAGAAACAAAAAAAAATTATTTAAAACATGAAGACTAAGCCAGGTGTTATGGTGACTCCTGTAATCCTAACTACTTGGGAGGCTGAGGCAGGAGGATCTCAAGTTCCAGGGCAGCATGGGCAACTTAGTGAAACCTTGTCTCAAAATGATAAGGCCTAAAGGTATAGTTCAGGGGCAGAACACTTACCTAACATGTATGAGGCTCTATGTTCAATCTCTAGTACTACAAGGCAAAAATGTATAGAGAGCTAATAAACACAATTTATTATTGATCTGTAAAATTAGAAAGTGATAAGTAGGAATCTTTTTTAATTTGACAAGTTGAAAAATAAGTGTCTTAGGAGGCTGAAGCAGGAGGATCACTGTGAGTTCAAGGTCAGCCTGCACTATATAGCAAGACTCTGCTTAAACAAATAAACAGATGGAAAAATAAAAAAGGGTTTGAGAGAAAGTGACACAGATTGAAAGTCAAATGTATACATAATAAAGATCTTGAAGAAGGAACCAAAGCAAGAAGACAAAAATATAAGTGGAGAAAATATTCCTGAAGTGAGAAAAGATGTAAAACTATAGGAGACACCAATGTCTGAGAATATCAACCCAGAACATCTAACACCAAGACAAATTCTATATTGGTAAAGAAAAATAAAACAGCTTCTATGAACAGCTAAGCAAAAACAGCCTTAGTTTTACAGATAATTATATATTGTATGCTTAAGGGTCACCGACAGTTCTGATGTTAATATTTTATAAGTATTTTGGTTGTTTCAAATGACACATAGGATAAAGGAAATCAGATTAACATCAGATGTTTCAACAGCAATAACATATACCAGAGGAAAATGAAATAATAGAGTCAAGATACTTTAAAAAAGAAAATAGAAGCCAAGGATTTTATATACAGAAAAATTAACTCTCAACTATAAAAGACATAGATAAAGTATTACTGACAAGCAATAGCTCAAGGAATACTTCTTTTACACATGGGCCCTTTCCAAGGAATTTACTAGAGAATGAACTTGAAACAACCAAAATACTTATAAAATATTGAATCAGGACTGATGGTGAGCATTAAACATGCAATATATAATTATCTATAAAACTAAGACTGAATGCAAACTGAAGGGAAGAGACCCTAGTATTTAAGTGTTCATATGTTAGGTAATGTAGACAGCAGTCACAAAAACAATTAGGGCAATGGGAGAGAATAATGCAAAAAAATGTTTTAAATTACTCTCAATAAATATTGTTTTATTGAGAATAGTATATGTGTCCTATGTGGGATTTTTTTAAATGCAGTATTCTAATTCTATCATCTTCTGTGCCTCTGAGAACCTAGATTCTTAATATGAAGTAGCCAGGTGTGGTGGTGTACACCTGTAATCCCAGCACTTGGGAGGCTGAGGCAGAAGGATTGCTGTGAGTTTGAGTCCAGCCCAGGCTACAAAGTGCGTTCTAGGCCAGCCTGAAATGCAGAGCAAAACCATATCTCAAAAATAACCCCAAAATAAAAACAGACAAATAAATTTTTTTAAAAGCCAATATAATTTTAATATAAGTGTCTAATAAAAAGCTGCAGATCTGAATTTGAATTGGAAATATCATTATAAACTCATGAGATATTTTAGAAAATGCAGAGATTTAAACAAAGATACTAACTAGTTTTGCCCACTGAAAAGGCCTAAAATCAGTAACCACTCTAACACCAATGAGCTAATCAATCTAGTATGGAAAATGTGGTCTAGAAATACTGTAGCTCACTAAAAGAAATCTAAGTTTCTTAGAGAAATGGTTGTTTCTCAATCCACAACAAGAAATGTACAAGATATGTGTGGAATATCTTGTAATGTTATTTACCAAGGAGTAGTTCAATCATGTCCAAAGAATGTAGAAGACAGTTTAAGAGGCTCATACTGACCAAAGATAGGAAATTTTGAGTTTCAAAAAGATGGTATGTCTTTTAAGTTACTTTCTCATTGCTGGGACAAAATATATAGCACCTACAAACTAAAGGAAAATATTTCTTTTAGCTCACAGTTTGTAGTGGGTTTTAATCCATAGTTGGCTGGCTCCAAGGTAGGGCACCATGGCAGAGGAGAAATAGCTCATAGTAAGGCAGCAGGGAGCAATAAGCACCTTCCTCCTTCTTTCCCTTTTTATTCTATCCAGGCTACAATCCTATTGGTTGATGCCATCTGCACCTGGGGGGGGGGGTCCTTCCCTCTTCTTAAGTCCATTATTCACATCCAGAACTATGCTAAACTAATTAACTAGTGTACTAACCCAGCATCATGCACCCATGATCCAGGCACCTCCCAAAAGCCCCACTCAGAAGAACATCTAGACACAAGCCATAACATAATAATTGTAATCAACTGAAACCCACCAAATAGGTTCAGATCTATGAATCCATAATCTTTTAAAAAATTATTGATCAAGTCAGACCCAAAAGACCACCAAGGAGATGATTCCATTTATACTAAACATCCAGAGAAAGTGAATACATAGAGACAGAAAGATTAGCCATTGCTAGAGGATATGGGGAAAGGAGGAAGGAGAAGTAACTAATATACACATAGGGTGTTTCCTGTTGAGGTGAGAGGCCGTGGAGCCAGATTATGGTTTGAACAACACTAGGAATGTGGTAAATGGTAAATTTTATGTTATGTGCATTTTACCACAGCTTTTTAAAAGACTGAGAAAAAGCTAGTTACATTTAGAGAATTATAGAAAACTGAGTTATTATCTTCAAATCTAATAAAAGAGAATGAATCAAGAATGTATCCCATTTATCCTGTATTAATTAGTATCTTCACCTAAATCTATGTATTTTATGACAGAGTGACCAAAAATAGACTGAGGAAGTACTTTTTTTAATGAAAGAATTCCAGATGACAATATAAACAAAATAATGGCATTTAATCACTTCATATCTCCCAATTAATTAATGACTATAGGCATTTAATGCTGGTAGTATGTAAATAAAAGGAAGCCATCCGAAACCTTGTGCTTCCTGATAACAGAACAGTACCTCTAAAATCCTGATAAAGGTTCACAAATCTTTGTGATTTTCAGAAAATATAGAAAGAAATATGTTGACCTACACGTGACAATGCAATCAGCAACATCTAGGTCTGGGAAACACTGCAGTCCAGGTATCTTCATTTCAAAAGATAAATTGTGAAGGAAAAAGAGGGAAAGAAGGAAAGAAGCAGAGGAGAAACTATAGAGAAGACTTTAAAAGCACACAAAAGCTGGGTGAGGCAACACACACCTGTAATCCCAGCACTCGGGAGGCTGGCACAAGACGATCTTTGTGAGTTCAAGGCCATTTTGGGCTGCAAAGTGAGTTCAAGGCCAGCCTGAACTGCATAGTGAGAGCCTGTCTCAAAAAGACAAAACAAATTCAGAATTCTGTCCTACACTGTCCCCCTTGTAACAACAAAATCAGCAATATATTCAAGCTGGGCATGGTAGCACACAAGGAATTTACTGTATGAATAAAAAATTAAAATTGAAAAAGTAAAGTGAGAAAAAATTTGAATGGGCAGGAATGAACTCTTAGGTATAGGGATGCACAGAGGTAAACAAGAAAGTGATTGCTGAAAAAGTCAGGGTAGCGGTTACCGGGAGAGAGACCAGGGCAGTGGGAATGGGGCCCATGGATGAGGGTCCCAGAGTGGCTGACAGTTTTCTACTTCCCAGTGGGGTGATCAGTACAAGGATATTGACCATATCGTCATTCATTAGCCTGTGCATTTCTTTATCGTGTTTGTGTTTATTTTACAATAAAAATATAGAGGAGGAAGAACAGATTGAGGAGGAGGGAGAGAGAAAGGGCAAGGGAAGAGGAAAAAGAAAGAGTGGAGGGGAATGGGAAAGAAGGGCCAGAACAAAACTGAAAGGAAGCGAAGGCAGACTCCTAGCCACCACCCCTGTGGAAGAGGAGTCTTCCTAATGCAGACTGGAGCATGGATGAGTGTTTTGGCCAAACATACCCGGGTGGGACTTGAACTTCCTTCCAAGACTCTCCAAGGCAGACCTGCACGGTCTGCCCCACTGAATAAGAGTAACTAGAAGGATGGTTGAAGACCGAAGTTAAGTGACTTTTACATTTACACCAGCAAGCCTTGAATGCACAAAAGTGCTGATTATAAGAATAAAGTCGCCAGTCAGGTGTGTTGGCACATGTCTATAATCCTAGCACTGTGGCAGGAGAATCACAAGACTTTGTCTCAGAATAAAAGGAAATAAGTTAAGAATGTAGCTCAGTGGTAGGGTGCTCTTGGTTTGATTCCCAGTACCACAATCAATCAATCAATCAAACAGTTGTCAAAGTTAGCTCAAAATAAATAAGTAACTTAAATATACCATTATAATTTTTTATTGTAAAATACAATTAAGCCTCTATATTTTAGAAGCCAATAAGCTCTACAACTGAGCTAAACTTAACCTTTGAACAATAGGCGATTCTAATGCCATTTAAGCTATCTCAGACTCCTCCCCACACAAAGGAGCAGAGCTGGGCAGCAGGAGCAGCCCCCCACCCCATGCACACAGTAGGTCTCCCCCAGACACGGCCCCGATGCAAGTCCGTGACTGCACACCAACTCCAAGCTGTTCCTACATTTTGCTTCCCCACAGTGCAGGGGAGCAGAGGTGAAGATTGATTAACTGAACTAGTTCTAGAAGAGGATAATGCTTAAGGAGAGATGGGAGAAATCAGACCCCAGGACTGGGGACACTAAATCCAACAGCCTATTCAAACCTCCACCCTGCAGCTTACATACACCAGAGCCCAGAGGGCTGATCATGATCCGCAGCTACCAACAGGAGCGAGGACGCGCTTTGGCTGGGACAGTAACTGCTTTTGGGGCAAGGGACAGAGGGGGCCTTGGAGCAGCGAGGGCACATCAAAAACTCATATGCCCTAAACCCAGGCATGGAAAATCGTGTCTGGCTGAATCCCAAGACTGCAGATCTAGGAAAGAAACCCGTCCTTCACTGACGTGAGTTTTTTTTTTTTTACTCAATCTTTTTTTGCTATTTACATCTTGCATTATTTTTATCTTTCACTGAGTTTTGGTGGGGGGCAGTTGGGGTTTTTCTCCCCTTTTTTCCTCTTTAGTTTCTTTTCTCTCCTTTTCTCTTTTTTCCATTTCAATTTTTCTCTCTTCCTTCTTTCTTTTATTTCTTGTTTTTTCTCTTTTCTTCTTTTTCTTATTTATTGTTTCTTGCAACTTGTCTCTCTCGCTGTTAATTTTCTTTTATTCCTCAATGGGGAATCCTGTCTCACTTTCCTCTTTCTCATATTCCAAAGATAAATTTTTCAAATTTTGCTTTTTTCATTTACTGGTTTTCTACCTTCCTCAACCTTTACAAGTATAACTATGAAGCTTTGTGAATCTAAATAGCTAGTTAAATTTACACAATTGCTGTTTAACATTATTCTATTGCTAGTAGAGGTAATGCTGCATTTAGTGACTATTTACAGTATGTCAATAGTAAGGCAATATTTGATTTCTCTTAGTGTCCATACTACAGTTACAGATCTCTTTTTTCTGATTAAGGGTGGTACTTTATTGGTCCTTAGAGTTTGTCAATATTCAGTTTGTATTTGATTCTGTAATTGATGCTGATTTTAATACTACAACTAAGGTAACATAGCTGTTGCTATTGACTGGTGTTCCTGAGATGCCAATGTCTGAGTTGCCTGGAATCATTAACAATACTGTGGTCCATTCCCGAAAATTGAATAATTGGACAAATATGCTGCAACTTACCATTCAAGTAAAGGAAAGTGGTTAGAAGGTGGGACAGAGGCAAAGGCTAATAGTTATGCCCAAGAGCCAGCACCAAAAAGCAGACATTAACTAAGAGGTCTCCATTGCTAGAAGAAAAGCTTTCCTCTACAATCTACCTGTAATCCATCACAAAATGAGAGCAAGCCCAAATAAGTGGAACCTCAAAATCCTGGATAAACAAGACCAGTCCAAACCCAAAAGAAAGAAATCAGTGAAATTGAGTGCCCACTCAAAAAACATAAGGAATTAGTGAAGAATTGATTCTTTGAAAGAATAAACAAAATAGACAAACCCTTACCCAATCTAACAAAAAAAAATAGATTCAAATGAATGCAATTAGAAGTGAAAAAAGTACCAGTGCAGGCTGGGAGAAGCATCCTCTGCACACCTGCCACCATCAGGGGAGTCTTGGTGTAGCCACATGTGTGTGGAGAGGCCCACCCCACTTCCCACCACTTCCCTGGAATCTAGCATGGGAGCAACCAGGGTGCCAGGCCCATTCCCATATACCTTGGATGGGCAGCCAATGCGGGAAGTGCCCAGGACCCCACAACCAGCTCATCCAGAGGAACCCAGGAAAATGTCAAGATGATGGAGCAAAAAGTGATCTCAGACCTCCAGCCCACACAGAACAAGTCTAGGACACATAGATATGAAATACACTGGAAGTCATAAACATGAAATTTCTGAAAGAATAGCAACTGAAGTAAAGAAACAACTTCATGAGGCTGTAAAAGTAATCAGATCAGAAATCATATCTCAGGTAAAGAAGAAATGACAACTGTAATGAAAGAACTGCTGAGCATCTCTACAGAAGACATAGATAAAAAAAAAATAGAGAAGCATAGGAAAATGGTAGAAACCTTGAATGAACAATACAGGAAAGAATTACAATCCATGAAACAGATTCAAAGAGATATCCAGGAAATTAAAAACTTCACTGAAAGCTGGCAAAACAGCTTGAAAGAAACTGAAGATAGACATTCAGACCTTGAAGACAGGATCACAGCTAGCAATCATGAAAGGAAAGATGCTTAAAAATAACAAGGAACCAAGAAATAATAATTCAATGGCTGCAAGACTGCAAGATGATGCAAAGAAAAATAACTTAAGACCCATAGGTGCCAGTGAAAAAGCAGGGGTCAGCATAATAACATCAAAAGATGCTTTATAGAAGTAATAGCAGAAAAGTTTCCAAGCATGGAAAAAAGGACCTGACATACAGACACGTGAAGTATATAGAATTCCAACTAGCCATAACCAAACAAATCTACACCCAGACATATAATAATCAAGATCCCAGAAATTCAGCACAAGAACAGAATATTAAATGCTGTTAGAGAAAAGAAACAGATCATCTATAAAGGAAAAGACATTAGAATCATGACAGACTTGTCAACACAAACCATCAAGTCAAGAAGATCTTGGAGTGAAGTGTTTCAAGTCCTGAAAGAAAAAAACTTCCAACCTAGACTGAGATACCCTGTAAAACTATCTTCCAAAATTAATGGAGAAACAAGATATTTCCATGACAAAGAACAACTGAAGGAATTCATGACCACCAAACTCTACAGAGAGTGCTGAAGGATATTTTAGAGAGAGATAAAGATGACCATGGTTCTAAGAAGGGGATCATTGAGCAGGGCAGACACTTGAACAGAGGGAAAAAGTGGTGGACCAACAGCAGGAGGATAGAATGGCAGAGATGAGCTAGTGCATGTCGGTCAAAACCACTAATGTAGATGCCCTCAATTCATCGATAAAAAGAAACACAAGCAAAGTGGGTCAGGAGACAGGATCCATCAATATACTGTACACAAGAAACACATCTGACTCAAAAGGAAATTCATAGATTAAAGGTTGGAGGAGAGAAGACAATGCTCTATGCGATGGGGACTGAGAAAAGAGCAGGGGTAACTTACCCATCAACCACAGAATGAATAAGAAAGATATGGCATTTTTATACAACAGAAAGCTACTCAGCTCTAAAGGATAATAATGAGGCTCTTGTAGGTAAATGGATGCAACTTGAGATCATGCTTATGGGTGAAATGGATTAGACTCATGAGTGAACATCATGCTGTCTCCCTAGTACAAAAAACTGAAAGAGTCAGTGAGATCCAAAATGTACAATAGATACTGCAAAAGTGAAAGGGGAAGAAACATCTAGAAAGGGAAGGTGGTAGCCATTGTTAATTTCCTGCTGTCTTGTTTCGAAAACCTGTATTGTTTTCATTGTTTTGTTTTATTTGGTTTGGTTTTATTCTATTTTGTTTTGTTTGATTTTATTATGTCTGATGGAATGGGTAGCTGTTTGGAAGATAACAAGAAGCATATGGTAGCCATTGTTGGTTTCCTATTACCTTGTTTCGAGGTTCTGTATCACTTACATTGTTTTATTTTGATTGGTTTTATGTTTCATTTTGTTTGGTTTTATCCTATTTCAAATAAAATAATAAAATAAAATATATTTTTTAAATAAATAGGACAATTGGCCCATGAGCTCTTTGCTCCAGGTTACAGAAGAAGTTCCTGCTCTTCTGTCTACTTGCTCCCCTCATGCTGATTTCAGATCCTGGGAGGAGGGTTTATTTACCTTCCATAATTCTTAGAATTTTAACTCCAGAGACCCAGTGGTTCAAGGGCCACCCACATCGACAGGAGTGGACAGGTGTCAACCCAACTGCACAGACACCAGGGATAATGAGGGCAGGTTCTCCCTGCTCTCAGAAGATTGCCCACATCCTTCTATAAAAAAGTAGTAATATAACACTGAGATTTTGTCTTACCCCAGAAAAAATACATATCAGCAAGAAATTAAATAGTAACAAATGCAGGTGAGGCTGCAGGGAAAACAGGACCCCTGTACACTGTTGGTGGGAATGGAAACTAGTACAGCCACTTTGGAATCAGTATGGAGACTCCTCAGAAAACTGGAACAAGACATTTCATTTGACCTAGCTATTTCTCTTTTGGAATCTTCCCCAAAAAGTTAAAGTCAGAGTACAGTGATCCACACGTACTTATGTTTATAGCAGCACAATTCATAATAGCGAACTCTTGGAAGTGGCCTAAATGTTCATCAGTAGAGGGCTGGATAAAGAAAATGGGGTATTACTACTCAGCCATAAAGGAAAACTTGAGTCCTTTGTGCAAAAATGGATGCACTTTGAGACTACAACTCCTCACAAATAATATAGACATAGGTATTGCTCACATAGCTGATGGTGGCAGGTGTGAAGCAAGGTGAGGATCAAGGGATGAATGGAGGGGAGGAGAGAGAATGGAAAATGGATGAAAATAGGAAATAAGATGTTATTATATACATGTACCAATTCCCCTCAAAGGATGTAAGCATGTACTAGAAATATGTGCAAATAAAAAAATCATTAAAAAGAATAAACTGTCTCAGATCATTTCAAATAGGTAAAAGTCAATATTTATGAAAGTAATATAATTTTAATATAGTTAGAACCCCCATCTCCGACAGAGTGACCATAGTAGACCAGTCACATTTCTGATGATTTTAAAAATCTAAATAAAATACAAAGAAATCAATTTTATTAGTGTATCAAAAGGAATGATATATCATCATAGGATAGGTTGATTCCAATAATTCAAGACTGTTTTAAATATAGCAAACCTATCAATATAATTAATGGTATTAATAAGCAAAAGAGAAAAGTAACAACATTTATTTCTAATAAAAAGTTAAAATTTTTTCTTAAATAAGATAATTTCTGCTTACTAAAACTAATAGCAATCACTGTGCTAAAAGATGAATTTCTAGGCCATTGCTTTAAAAGCAAAAAAGAGATGGGAAACCCTGATATCATCATTACTAAACAGTATTTCAGAACTCCTAACTAATGGAATAAAAGGTGAAAAAAATGAAATAATCAGTGCAAAGATTTTTAAATAAAGGACAATAGCTCCATGAAAACATAAAGTAGCTGCTTCTAACTTGTAGATTATTTTTTGTTTGCCTCATAGGTACTTTTAGAAAACTTAAACCGATGTTTAAATTAGAACACTTCATATAAATATTCCACTTTCTGGTTTCTTTTTAAAGATGGAGAAATATGGCTACTTTGGGTTACATTCTCTGAAGACCTAGGAGAGATGGGAAGAAGGAAAGCAGGGAGGAGGAGGCAGGCAAGCAGAAGGAAGAGAGGGCACAATGTGTCTAAGGAACATTTCTCAGATATACGCTCTTCATTAAGTGACATACGGCTCTACTGCAATTATGCCCTGCTATTACAATTACCATAAAGCTAATGCATCAAAAGAGTATCATAAAGGTCCAGACACAGGCAAATACACACCTGAACAAATTAGAGACCCAGAACTGGAGGGCGCCACATATGGGAATATAACGCACCACAAAGGTAGAATTTCAGCTTAACAGAGGAAAATAATCTACTTACAAAAGTGACCCAGTGGGCTAGCCATCTGGAAGAAATGCATGTCACATACAAAAATAAATTCCAGATGGTTCCAGATTAAATGTAACAAAAATAAAATAAACCTTTTAGAAAATTTAAGTGAACAAGCAACCTTAGGATACGACAGGTATTTTAACATAAGACAGAAAACTCACATACAATAAATGAGAAGGTAGACATATCTGACAACATACAACTTAACATTCTTATAAACCAAAAAAAGTAGCATGAGGAAAACTAGACAAAGATTGGGAAAATATTTGCAACACATCCATGCAGTTATTTGTTTAAACACTTTTTATGTGGTAGATGCCACCAGATGCACTGATGAATAAGATAAGAAATAGCAAAACAATTTAAAAAATTTTTTAAAAAAGAAATAGCCTTGCATTTGTGAGCTTGTATTCTGGAGATTAATGACTCATGTGATTGATAGCATAGAGTCCTTATAAATGATAAAGAAACAACCCAATAAAAACATAAGGAAATATAAATAGATAATGCTGAGAATTCCAAGTAGCCATAAAGATATGAAATGCTGCCTATTGCATTATAACATAGAAACAGCATATCGCTTTCCAACTTGGTATTCAGTGACCTCGTGGTGGTAGTTTGAATAATGAATGGGAATATTTACACTACAAATCAGGGTGTGATTTATTATCTTGTCAATTGTCTAAATTTTTAAAATGTGATAAAAATGTGGAAAACGCAGATTAAATTTCAAAGTGTGGCCATCATGTGCCCATTATGTTATGAATTGCAGAAAACATTAAGGAACTATTCTTCCAGTACTTGAAAACTATTATCCAATTTAGCAAAGAATTGATAAATAAACAAGGTTCCACTAAGGTAATGCTGGAACTGAGATTTCAGCTAGTGAGTATAATTTGTACAAGGATGAGAAATAATTTAATAGTGAGATCATATTACAAATTTAATGACAATACATTTTTTGGGAAAGGAGTTAGTGAATTGGGATGAAACACCAATTGTCAAATCATGGTTGAATTGCAGTCATAGATCACATACAGATATGAGTTTGGCCAGAAATCAACAAAAATATTGGGTAAGATATAATTGGCTACATGAAACTTATGATAGAGAGCTCTGCATATGGTATTATTTGTGAGCTGTATTTCTTATATATCTATAGAATTTACAATAAACATGTATGTGTATATGCACATTGTGTGTGTGTGTGTGTGTGTGTGTGTGTGCGCGTGTACATGGCCAGTTTAACAGTTACTTGCCCTGCTTTTACCTATATCTCTTTCCCCAGAATTTATTCACTTGGCCAAGAAAAGTTTGCTCTGTTCTGGACATCTTCATGGTCTGCTAAATGTTCTGCTACTACAGTAAAGAAGAGATTGGATTTGGGAAAAGAACTTTCCTTTCATTTAAAAGGAAACTGAGATTCAGCAGAGAGGAAAATGAAACTTGGAAAACTGCATTAACCCAAGTGATTAGTAAGTCCCTCAACGTGATGAATCGACCTCTGTGTATGAAATTTACCTACAAGACTTTAAAGTCTTTGAAGGCAGGAACTGTGTCTTACTACATTTCCTAACAATGTCTTCGCGTAGTCAGTGAGCAGCAGCTATTGGTTAAGTGAATTATCACAGGAGTGAACTGTGACTACATACACTCAGTACTTACGTAACATACGTCTTGTTTCTTTTTGACTGAACCCATGTCTTCCATTAGGAACCAAGGCATTATTTAAATATTTATCCATTAAATTCTTGGACATAGTAAAACACCATAGAGTACTTTGGCCACATATTGGCCTTAGCTCCACCTTGGACTATGAAATCCATGTAGTTGTGAAACAATTCCTTCCTTCCTTTAGAACTTCCAGCAGAAATTTGTATCAATTCAGAATGCAAAGTTCATTGTTAAAACACTTTCTGTTTATTAGAACCAAGTGTCTTACCTTTATTATCGTATTTCATTTACATAGCAGTCACAGGGAGGCATTATTATTCTTCCCACTTCATGAACAAGGAAGCTGAAGCTTAAGACATTAAGTAGTGAAAAACTACAGCTATGAAGTATCAGAATCCCTGGATTTCTAATTCTTAATCACTGCCTTTCCCTGGATTAGTGGCTGTGCCAATTCTTGGAGGCCGCCATTAGATAAAACCTAACTTCATTTAGTAAGTCAGGCTTAAGGATGAGTTATTAAAAGCCTGACTCTAGAAGCTAGCTCAGTGGTCCAGAACCCACTCAGAGTACGCTAGGCCTTGGGTTCAATCCCCTGCCCTGCAAAAATGTTCAAAGTACTTTTTAAAAATTTTTTAAATTTAAAAGCCTAATTCTAACTCCTCTATGGGCACTAACTCTTTCCTCATTCCCTCACCTTGCTAGTCAGACTTAAAGATGAAAATATAGAAGTCAGGTTTTTAAACTAGGTACCTTGTAATAGAATCAGTAGTAAACACCACTTCTGCCAGGTGTTTTGGTTTGGTTTATAAACCACTTGGATTTGCCCCTATCAAACTGAAAAAAACTGATAATTTCCTTGTCTGCTGAAGCCAGCTGCTATATATATATATATATATATATATATATATATATATATATATATTTGTTTTGTTTTGACAGTATCTCACTATGTCTCAGGCTGGCCTTAAAGTTACCACGCAGTCCAGGCTGGCCTTGATCTTTTTAAAAATTCCTACTTTGTCAGGTCCAAAACACATGTCTAAACTCATGCATTGACATTCCTTTCATCCAAATTTTTACTCAAACATAATTAAAGATATACAAAAGAGAATTGAAGGGAGAAACCATGAATAGGCTAGAGAATTTGATGACATTCTGAAGAGAAAAAATGAAAAGACTTTATTTACAGGTAAAAACCCCAAATGCATACACATTTTAAAAAATGAAGCAGAGTTGAGTGAGAAATAATGAAGAGGAAAAAAGAAAAGAAGGAAGGAAGAAATGAGATTAAAAATGTCAGAGCTGAAAAGACTTTTTTAGGACACTAAGCTCCACCCAGTGTAACATGATTTCTAGAATATGATATAGTTTGGCACAATACTGTGCAATCCATTCAGCCTTGTTGCTTGAACAGATTTCTTTGAGCATTATTACAGCTTCTCTAAAGATTCAGCAAGATTTGGGCATACCAAGAATATTATTTAAAGAGTCACAATATGAAAACAATGTTAGAAGCTTTCTGATTTTTTAGAGTCAGAGAAACCATAGAATCAGAGATTTAATTATAGTTATAGAACAGAACACACAATTTATAACCCCATGTAGTGTAAAAAGCCATGCTGTAACTGACACAGGTTAGGAAGAGAGCAGAGCAGGAAAAAGTAGAAGTATTAGTGCCACATTACTAAATAAGGAGAATCAAAAGATACTGTCTAAAGTGGACTGTATCAGAGCTAATGTGTAAGTGTATTATATTAAATTTTAGGGGCAATCAGAACCAATAGTAAAAATATAACAAAGTTTGAGAGTAGAAGGGAGGTGAAGAGTCAACACAAGTAAGCTAAATTTCTCATTTTTCATAGCAAAAATTCAATAGAGATCTAAACTTAGTAAGTCAAGAAATAAAGTCAGCACTCAGAAATCAGTAGTATTCCTGTACACAAACAACAAACTCACTGAGAGAGAAATTAGGCAAACAACACCCTTCACAGTAACATCCAAAAAAATGAAATACTTAAGAATCAATCTAGTAAAGGAAGTAAAAGATCTACACATTGAAAATTACAGTGTTTGGGAAAAGGAGATTGAAGAAGATATCAGAAAATGAAAAGGTATCTCTTGCTCATGTATAGGAAAAGGCAACATAGTGAAAACTGCCTCCCTGAAATTTTGTTGAAGTTTTTTTTTCTTTTCTTCTTCTTCTTTTTTAATTTTGTCTTTGAAATAAAATGAATTTGGGGGAAAAAAAGAAAGAAAGAAAAACGACCATACTCCCAAAGCTGTTATTATAGATTTAATGCAATCCCAGTCAAAATACCATTAGCATATCTCACATATCTAGAGAAAACATTCCTAAAATTCATTTGGAATCAGAAGAGTCCTAGAACAGCAAAAGCAATCCAGGGCAACAAAGACAAGGCAAGAGGTATCACAATCCCTGCCTTGAAGTTATACTACAAAGCTATTGTGATAAAATCAGCATGGTACTGAAAAAAAAACCAGACCTGAGGATCTGTGGAACAGATTAGAAGATTCAGACACAACTCAAAACACACTCAGCCACCTTATTTTGACAAAGGGGCCAAATGTGTTCAAGGGAAGAAAGATAGCTTCTTCAATAAGTGGTGCTGGAAAAACTGGTTCTTTAGCATGGAAAAACATGCCAAAGACTAAAACTAGACACATGTCTATCACCATGCACTAAACTAAAGTCAAAACTAAAGTAAAAAAAAAAAAATCTAAATATTAAAACAGAAATACTAAATCTACCGGAAGACCAAGTAGGTAGAAATCTTGAAGACACAAGGGTAGGCAGAGAGTTCATAAAACCCAAACTGCATGGGAAGTACTTCAGAGAATCAACAACTGGGATCTCATCTTATTAAAAAGTTTTTGCACATCAAAAGAAATCACCAACAGAGTGAAAAAAGCCCCACAGAATGGGAAAAAAATTTAGCCAACTATCTCTCAAGAATTCTATCTAGAACATATAAAGGACCTCTATCTAGAACATATAAAGAATTGCAAAACATCAGGCCCCCCAAATTCAAAGACCCTCCAAAAATAGGCATCTGAGATGAATATGCATTTCTTGGATGGAGAAGTTCAAATGATGAATAAATATATGGAAAAAATGTTCAACATCACTGGTCAGTTGAGAGATACAAATTAAAACAACACTGAGATTCCATCTCACTCCAGAAATAATGGCTTTCATCAAGAAACCAACCAATAACAAATGCTGGAGGAGCTGTGGGGGAAAAGGAACCCTTCTCCACTGTTGGTGGGAGTGTGGACTGGTGCAACTCACTGCAGAAATCAGTGTGGAGATTCCTCAAAAAACTGGGATTACTGGTCTCATTCAACCCAGCTATTCTCCTGGGTATTTTCCCAGATGAATTAAAAACATTATACCACAGTGACATATGTACACCCATGTTTATAGCAGCACTATTTACAGTAGCCAAACCTTGGAAATAATTGAAATGCCCATCAACTAAGGAATGAATAAAAAAGATGTGGTATTTTGATACAATGGAGTACTACTCAGCTATAAGGAAGGATAAAGTCGAGGCTTTTCTAGGTAAATGGATACAACATGAGACCATAACCATAAGTGAAATAAATCAGACTTGCATGTGTAAACATTGTATTGTCTCCCTAGTTTCAGTAAGAAACTGAAAGAGTAAATAAGATCCAAAATCCACAATAGGAAATGCAAAATGAGAAGAAACTTCTGAAAAGGAAAGAATAACTAGGGTAAGAAAGGGAAAAGAAAAAAATATATATCTATATGATAGCTAAGATAATTATACTACTAATTTCTATTAGTTCATTGAAAATCATAGTTTGTGCTTATATTGTTTGATCAGTTTTTCATGCCTGTATCTTGTAATCTGAGCAACTACTTGAAGATAACAATATTCAATATATTAATCATTGTTAATCTCCTCTTATCTTGTTTGAAATTCTCTATCATTTTTTCTCTTTAAATTTTTAAAAAGAAATAAACTATTAGTATATTATTCTGAATGATTATGGGGACCAACAGGAGAACAAAAAATAAATACTTTTTAATCTATTAGAGTGAAAAGCATATATATTTTTGCAAGGATTTATATGTGTGTGTATATATATATATATATATATATATATATATATATAAAACAAGGATATATATGTGTGTATATATATGTGTGTATATCAGACAAGAAAGGGAAGGATGTTCACTGAAGCTCTGTGCTATAAAACTGAAGAATTGAAACTATCCAAATGTTCATTATTCTTCAATATTAATTATCATGTAGTCGTACTGGGAGTTTAAAGAAGTAAAATGGATATATACACACTGGCATAGAAAGAAATCCAAGAAATATTGTTAAGTAAGAAAATCAAGCAGTCAGATAACAAATATGATATGCCATTGTGTAAAACAAAAGCCAAAACAAGCATACCTACAAAAACTACGCAATACTTGGAGAAAACCAACCACTGTTGTTGACAGTTACCTCCTAGGAAAGGTATGTGATCAAGCAGATGGTCAAAAGGAACCATCACTTTACCTGTACGATCTGAAATTTTTACAAGAAAGTGTGCCTGATTTGTACAACCTAAAACCGGTCATTTTCAAGTGGTCACCAGAGGAACAAAGAAGTAGAGACAGCAGGACACACAGCTTTTTCATTAAATGCCACTCTATGAAATATTAATTTCTCTTTTTTTACTGTGTGTATGAGTTACTTTAAAGTAATGATTTTAGACAACAACAAAAATCAATGTTTTCACTCCAGTAGTTGAAAAAAAAAAAAAAAACTTCATAGAACAACGTGGCTGCAGGCAATTCTGTAAGCCCAAAGGTTGCCCTCCCACCAATCCCATAAATGATTGTTATTTATGACCACTCTGTGACATAGATGTGTACAGCTATTTACCATTTCTGCTGGGACGATGGATGTTCACATTCACATGAGACAAAAACAAATCAAGATTCAACCAGACAGGCTGTTGTGGGCCTAGGATTAGAAGAGCAAAATAAAAATAAAAAACAAACGCAGCATCACATTCCAGTAAATCACTTCTTCTTTCCATCTTGTTCTTAAGAAAGAATTCAACAACCTCATCTGGGTTGCAGACATTTTTATATACTCACCCCTGAGTTTTAAAAAGCATGAATAAAGTATCTGGCAGAACTAGCCTCTGAACTGGAAGCAGAATTATAATCATGGTGAATTTCTTTGTCTAAGGCTCAGTAGTATGGAGAATGTATTTCACTTCAGCAATGACTACCTTTTTTTCTTATACAACAGGCTTTTTAGCAATCTTTCAGAAAGTTTCTGAATTTTACAGATACCACAGATTTCACTACTTAATTTCAAGTGAGACCATTTGAACATTAAGGAGATGAGAGAATATTTCTTTCAATTTTTATTCAGATTCTGACCTTCCAGTAGCCTCTTTCTACCTGCAACCCACCATTTTGTTTTTCCTGAACCTTGAGAACCAGGCTGACTTTAACTCCCTTCTTACACTGCTTGTCTTTTAGGGTTGATTCATATGAGTGAGGGGAAAGAATCTTAGGCTTTCTAAGCAAATACCGCAGATTTTGGTTCAGGAGGCAATTTTGAACTTTTTTTTTAACATAAGGAATTAACGTTAATGAGAGCCATTTTAATCATGGACTTTGTTCATGGCAATATTATTTAAACCTTCCCTGTCGCAGTGAAGGTGAATTTTGTTACCACCATTTTAAAGCAGATATAACTGAGATGAAAGGGATTAGGAACTGCACCGTAGGAGATGAATCATAACAAACACCCTCCCTTCCACACCTTAAACACCACTGTCCTGGTCCAGTTATCTAACAGGATATCTTTATTCAAATGGCTCCTAGTCCTGCTCTTCTGAAAGTAACTTTATGTAGTTTAGGTAAATGTCCAAGGACTTTAAGGAAATCTCTTGATGAATCTCTTTGAAGTGGCCAGCATCTTTGAGATACATTTGCAGTAATATCTGCTTTTCAACCTGCAGAAACAAAGTATCCTGTCTTTGTTCTGAATCCTAGGCTAGGTTCTGAATTCTAACTGTCATTTCTACCTAGGGAATCAGATTTAGAGTGGACAACTGCCACTCAAAGATAGGACCCCCATGTGTGTCTCCTTAGCACACTCCCTCTGTTTGAACCACCTGACGTTTGCACCAGGAGAGTCTTCCTACCCAGAACCAAGTACTACAAGTAAAGAAAGAAGACGAAGAATTCAAAGCCCAACAATGACATGAGCAGAACATCGCAGGACACTCCTGTCCTTCCTTATGCCCAGGCCTTGACTTTACCCCACATCCTGCAGCTCCGACCACACAGTGAAGGGCTCAGAGCTTGTTGTTTGACCATCACAACAAGCCTGAATTTCTCCATTCATTTTCCCATCTGCCCCACCCCATTAACCAAGCAACACTGTTCCTGTGCGATCTCAGCTTGCCCTACGAGCCCGTCTTCCCTTCCCAGGCTGAACCACACTCATTCTCTGCCTCATTCCCATTGGTTCAAGATACCCGCATCTTCCGCAACGTGCTAACTGATAAACCAATCCCTGCAATCCTCAGAGGTTAGAGTGGGATCCCTCTTCCCCTCCCAAATAAAGCACACATCATCCTTCCAAGTGTAAAAATATCCACAGCTAACAAGAAAAGTTACAAATATATGTCATTTCCCTGCTTTATTTTTCTAATTTATTAAGAACATTTTGCATCAGTACATTTTCCGCTGCACCTTTTTTTAAAGTTTCAAAATTCAGAGATGCTTCCCTGTCTTCCCACAGTGGGGCACTTAAGCTCTCTTCAGCTGTTTAACATAGTTATCTTAAACTTATACACAAGGCATGATTATTACAGCATAAAGAAACCCATAATGGTCTACAGGGAGGAAACCCCAAAGGTCTGTTAGGTGGCATTACTTTCTGTGTATGCTGGGGTGGGGGTGGCCTTCCTTTTGCAGTATCTGTCATCTGTGTCTTGCAGTTGTCACTCTAAAATCTATTCATAAGAAATGGACTTAGGGAAAGAGTTTGAGAGCTAGTAAGCGTGACATATGTTTCTAAAAATTCACTTGTATTATCTATATACCTCTTCTTTTCAGCTTAAGTAAGAGTAGTAAAATTTAACTAAAAATTTTATGGCCAATTCATGAGTATTCTTTCTGGATAATAAGAAAGGCAATTCAGTTTCCACATTAAATTTGGCATTTGTAGGGCCAGCAGTTGATTGGTTGCTTTTTCTTCCTTTGATTTCACTGCCCCTTTTTCTCAATTACAGAAGGTCAGAAGAGGTAGAGATTGTCCTTTACTTCCAGTATTATATTGGAATATAGGCATCATGATGGTGATGAGTTCATTGATAACAAGAATTTAATGAGTGAGCACTGACTTTACCTAAACCATTCATTCTATGGGCAAAATATTCAAGTCCAGAAACAATACCAAGAGCAGAAGCACTGGTCAGTCAGCACTGGAGTCTTCTTTTCCCAGAGGAAACATAGACTCAGTTTTCCCCATCTCTGTGTCCACTTTGCTCCTTCTATTTCCACAAAGGGCAGACGTTACAAATTTTTGACAATCATAAGTGTAAATAAGGACCAAAGTGTAGGGCCAGGGATTTAGCTCACTGGTGTAAGCACCTGCTTGGCAAACACGAGGTTGAGAGTTCAATCTCTGGTACCAAAAAAAAAGAACAAAAGGGACTAAAACGTATAACAGATATTGTGAAATAGGAAGAAAATGTTCAAACAGGAGGGAAAACTAGGGAAGGGGGAGGGGAAAGGAAAGAAAAAATGATGAGAAAAGAAAGAAAAAAATAGAAACAAAGCTTTTGTAAACAAGAAAGGGAAGAGGAATTGAAGGGATGGTAGGAGAATGGAGGAAAAAGGAATCAAGTTATATCATACACAGGTACTAATTCTGTATAATGAATGTGACCATTATGTATACCTGAAATGTACTAGTAAACTTAATAAAAAAACAAGTTCTTGATCATTAAAAAGCCAGGGACTAAATCAGAACCGAGGGCTGAGGATTTAGCTCAGCGGCATAAGTGCCTGCCTTGCAAGCACAAGGTTGTGAGTTCAATCCCTGGTACTGATAAAAAAAAAATTAATCAGAATCGAGGCAAGGGTTAACAAATCTTCTCTTACACACAAGAAGATGGAAGACTTTGCCTCCAAAATCTCACAGACAGGGGATGGTGTGCTATCTATCACTTCAATAGGTCCAGCATCAGGTTATCTAGTGCCGCTCAATGGACTATCTGAGAGCCTGGTGGACAGTCAGGTGAGTTATCACAGAAGGCACATATATTCTGCATTGGAAAGATGGAGGAGCTTTCCTTGTGACCAGAATCAAACATCTTTCCAGCAAAAGATTTCTGAAGGCAACTAAACACTACCCCAGAAGCACTTGGCAGGTTCTTAGCTCTCCCCACATCAGTATCATCCATTCTAGATTATGGTCGTATCATAAAATTTTGGTCTGTATTTTAAAGTGTGAGTTGCTTTTATTAAATGTCTGCTTTCATTTAATGAGGCATAGACAATGGTATGAATGGGAGGTAATCACAGATTTGGGGAAAATAGGAGAGTTCCTTTGTTATGTCGCTGGGAGGAGCAGAAAGAGCTCACTCTGCCTCCGTCAGCTGAGCCCACTGCTTGCACTAAAGAGCCTTCCTCCCATTGAGACTTAAGGTCTCGCTAACTGTCATCCTCTCCAGTTATGACAGGGTTGCAAAATCAGTGAACACTGTAGAAAGACTTTTATAATATTCATTTTATTTATGTATTTATTTATTTTGGTACTGGGGATCAAACTCAAGACCTCACACTTGCCAGGCAGGCACTTAAGCCACTGAGTTAAATTCCCAGCCCCATAATATTCATTTTATATTGTAATATTCATTTTATTTTTTTAATTAGTGTAATATTTTTCCCAATGAAATCTTACCTAGATGTCCAATATTCAAAAAGCACAGTGACTCTAGCTGAAGCAGAAGTAGGGAGCTAGGGCTCACTGCTTGATTATCTCTGAGAAAATAATAGTTAATTGCATAGTTTTTAAATGAAACATGAATTAAACATTTGCAGGGTCTCTTGAAAACTCCTGTAGAGCCTCAGGATTCCTCGGTATAGTTTGGATAATTAAAAACCCAATAATGAGACGTTAGGTGCCTCTCGGTGTAATGCAGCAGGAAGGAAGATAGGACTCTCTGTGACTTATGCACACAGCAACAAAAATGAATCTACTCAAGCCTCCAGTTCTAAAGTACCTAATTACTGGAAGTAATGGAATACAGGAATAAGTTGAATCACATCATGAGGAAGCAACCTCATGTGGGAACTTCTGTAAGACAGTTCATCTGATTTGTTCTGCAAGTAAATACCATGCAAAAGTAGAAGGGATAGGGAAACTGTTAGATTTTAAAAATACTATGACAATAACAAAAGAGCTCAATTTAAAAATGAAAAAGGAAGCCAGGCATAATGATGCAATCCTGTAATCCCAGGACTCTGGAGGCTGAGGCAGGAGGATTGCCATGAGTTGAAGGCCAGCCTGAACTATACAGTGACAAAAAATTTAAAAAGAAAAATGGGAAAAAGACTTGAATATGCATATCTTCAAATAAGATGTGCAAATGGCCAATAAGAACATGAAAAGATGCTCAATAATCATTAGTCATTGGGGAAATCTAAATCAAAACCCCAATGGGGTACCGCTTCATACCAAAGAGGGTGACTATAATCAGAAGTTCAGGAAATAACAAGTGCTGGAGAAAATTCAGATAAATTAAAAGACATACATTGCTGGCAGGTATATAAAATGGTACAACCCCTGCAGAAAGTGATTTGGTGGTTCTTCAAAAAGGAAAAGAATCAAGTTATATTATGTACAAGTACAAATTCAGGTTTCATTTTGTTTTGTTTTTCGGCTGACAGAATGCTGACATATAATGCTTCTCTAACTGGGAAAACTACAAAAATACTTTTCTTAATCCCTAGACAAAAGTGCCTCACCATTATATATAGCCTAGTACTGAAAAGGAGGAACAGCTTTATTTCACAAGTATTAGAAAGTAGAGAGTTCTCCTCAAATTTACTTCTTTTCTCTTCACTTAAAAAAATCTGAAATGTTGCCTTCCAGAGGAAAACCGCTGTTAACATTTTTTTTTCTGTCTTTCCAGATCTCATTTACAAAGATTTTATGGAATACCTTTGTGTGGATATGCTGTAAATGATTTTTTGCTGTAAATGACTTTTTGAAATCTCTATTTAGGTAATTTCCTGCTACAACAATCCTAGGTGAACATCTCTACCTGAACACCTGTGTTTAGTCACTGAAAAGATTTCCATAAGTGAAATTCCTGTAAGAGGTCAAAGGAAATGCATATTTAAAGCTTGGTGGAACTGCTTCATGTTTACAGTAATTTGCACTTCTACTGCCACCGTATGAAAATGCCTGTGTCACCACATCCTACCCAACCTGAATGCCAGCATTCACTGCGGTCTGTGACAACGGCTCCTTCGTGACATCTTCCATGTTCTCCAGGCCTTTGCATCTTGGTCTATGCCTGAAATGCACTGGAACACCAGCTGCTTCCTTCCTGTTTCTAAGGGAAAAAATCGACCGCTAGGACCCGAGTTTCCTGGCTCTCAGAGCAGCAGTTGGAGAACACAGTCCAAGCCTCTTCTCCATCCCTCTGCTATAATATTCCGGATTTCCATTGCAATACCATGCTTCCAGCCTTGAAGGTATTCATTCAAATTCTCTATTTCATCACAAGCAACTGAAAGTTCATTTATCGCTGCTTCTATCAAAGCTTTCCTGCACTGCTATTCTGCAATTAATGTCTTTTTTTTCTTTTTTTTTTGGACAATGCAAGCTTTACTAAGCATCCCTGAGTGAGCAAGGGATTCTTGTTTATTTGGGTTCCCTTCAATTATGGTTTCCTACTTGCTGCCTGACACACAAGAAACATATCACCATAGGTAACTCTGCTTTTATTCCTTAAAAGATTCTATGGCATTGATAGTCATTGGCAAGGATATTGCTGGAGATGTCCTTTCCCAGAAAACACCTCAGAGTTTTAGACCTTTGACCAATCCTCCTTACTACTCCTACCCCCATGCATGGAGCAGTTATGAGGTTAGGAAACAAATGAAGAGAAGTTCTGAGGACCAGTAAGTCTGCCAGCTTAAGATGCCTTTGTGAACATGTACAGATTCCTAGTCCTGTTTTCTCTGTGGAAAACAAGCGAGTACAGACTGCTTTTGGCTGCACTGTGAGGTCAGCTCTCTCTGCCTTCCAGGCCTTTCGTCCTGAACACAAGTCTCTCAGATAGTCCACTGGTCCAGGTCGTGTTCCCAGCCAATCCACTGATCTATGGAACGAAGGTGTTTTACTCCCTTTGAAGAAGACTGGCTGTGAAAGGCAAGCTTTTTAGAAGGGTTACAGAGGGCTATGGATTTTTGCTGGTTGTAAATCAAGCTGTTGCTAAAAAAGCAATGAGCTTTCCGGGAAGGTGCATTTTAAAGTATCCCTGACCCAGGACACAGTGAATACACAGCACGTTAAATAAGAGGCAGTGGTCACCTGGGCTGCAGCCGGGTGGCTCCAGTCATTTTTAAAAGTTGCATACTGAAGGCTACAGGGAGTTCTTTTCAATTATCTTTCGGAGGAAGCACTTCATTTCCTGGGCACAAGAAGCAGCTGGGGAGTGTGTGGCCCGCAGAGGATTCCCCTCCTCCTGCTTTGCTTTCAATTCACGCCCACTCTCCCCCAAGAAAGAAAAAAAACAGTGGTCCAAGATTGTGCTACCTGGCTTTCTCAAACACATGTCTTATTCGAATAAATATAAAAATCTCATACAGACATCCCAGAGGAATGCTGATGGCTTGCACACATGTAGGACCTGGAAATCACTACTTTCTGCATATCCCATCAGCCTGGAAGATTTTATCCAGTTTTATTTGTAAATGTTTTACTATGAGGGATACTTTTATTTGCCAAATGTCTTCAAATACTTAAAATGATTTTTTTCAAACCACACAGATCTCCCACGAGTGAACAACAGGGATCCCAGCAGATCAAGAAATACCATATTCCTAACACTGACGACTGGCCTAAGCTCCTTCGCCTGCCCTCCTGTGCATCATTCTTGTATTCAAGTCCTGACCAAATGCTATGTGGGTCATTTGTGTTAGTATGAATCGGCATCACTCTCTTGCTTCTCTGGAGCCATTTGTAGATAAGCCTTGCCATATTTGCAATAATGTGAGCTTTACTCAGCAGCTGTGAATGATAGAAAGAAATTGTTTTATTTTTATTCCCTCCATTTGTTATTTCCTGCTATAGCACAGTCTGGCACACAGTAGCCAAACACAGAAAGAAGCCCTCACCATAGGTCACTCTGATTTTCTTTCTTAAAAGGTTCAGTTAGACTAATAGGTATTGGCAAGGATTTATTCTATTAGTATGGACGGGCAGTGAAAGGCCTCTGATTAAAGAGTATTTCTTCACAACAGGAGAGTGAATTCACAAAAGTCCCAAGCCCCCCAGTATCCAGAACCCACATAGACCTACTGAATCACCCTCTCCAGCGGATATCCGGATCCACATCCATGTTTGCAAGCAGCCAGCTAGCCCTACCTTCCTGAGCTGTTCCCTCCCCCCTGCAAAAAAATAAAAAATAAAACCCTTAATAACTCATCATATTTTAATAGTTCTTCACACTGTAAATCTTAACTTCCCATTGAAAAACCCAAACTGTTTTCCAGGTACCTTTGCTGCACAGATGCCTGCATGTGACTTTGAATCTAAAAGAGTTGCCTAAGTAAACAGTCTGGGCACTCAGTGTCCATTGTCACTAGCACAGATGACTAGTGGGGCAGTTGACAGTGGTGGCTGCAGTTTGTGGGTTACGGCAAAGGCTATGTTGTTCTGGGAAACATTGGCACAGCTCCCTCATCAGGCCAGTTCAGCCCTGTGGTTGTAGATGTTATCCTAAGAGCTCAGTCAAGACTCCTGCCTCTCTGTCTGTGTATGCATTGGACTTAGATGAAAATGCATGGGTTCTGACACACACAATCTAATCTGTGTAGCAGACTCTCTGGTGATCCCAGTGGAGAGCCAGGTTTGGGAATCTTTGAACCTAAGCCTCTCTCTCTCTGCCTCTTGCCTTCCAAAAATAGTTTAATAAATTTTTCTCAGTTAAAATAGCAAGAATGCATTCTGCTGACCATACAGATTCCTAAGGTCACTTCCAACTATGAGAGTGGATTTTATCATATTTTATCTTTTAAAATTGTTGGAGGGATACCAGAACAATTGGGGAGGCAGTCTTTTTAACAAATAGTGCTACAATAACTGAATAACCATATGTAAAAGAATGAAGTTGGACCCCTGCCTTGTACTATATACAAAAATGAATACAAGATAAATCATGTATAAGAGCTAAAATTATGAAACATTTAGGAGAAAGTATAGGTTTTCTTGGCCTAGGAAGAAAGTTTAGAATCTTCTTGGCCTAGGATTTGTCAATGGTTTCTTACGTATGACATCAAAAGGACAAGCAGAAGACAAAAGTAGATGAATTATACACTAAACACAATTTGTAATAGCCAAGTTTTAGAAACAGCCCAAATGACCATCAACTGATGAATGGGTTAAGAAGACGTGGGTTTTTTATACAATGGAACACTACTCTGCCACCAAGAAAGAAAAGCATGAGAAATTTCTAGGTAAATGGATGCACCTTGAGACCATACTCTGAAGTGAAATAAACCAGACACACACAAGTGTAAATAATGCATTGTTTTCTGGGGGGGTACTAGTAAAAGCTACTTGTAATAAATAAATTTTATTTGGAAAAATTTAAAAATAGAATGAAGTATATTCTAGCAATGGAATATAATTCACCAATGAAAGAGAATGAATTGCTATTATTTGCTACAATATGGACAAATTCTAAAACATTACATGAAGTGAAAGAAGCTAGTCACAAAGGACCGCACAGTGAATGAGTTCACTCATCTGAAATGTCTAGAATTGGCAAATCCACAGAGAGAAAAAGTAGCTGATTGGAACTGGATGTCTCATGGGGAAGGAGTCCGTGACTACTGATGAATACAAGGTTTCTCTCTGAGGTGATGAGAACGTTCTAAACTCGATTTGAGTCATAGTTGTACAGCTTTATGAAAATAAGAAAACTTCATTGTATTGTAAACTTCAAAGTTATGATATGTAAATCATAAATCAACAAAGCTGCAATTAAAATTGTGGAGGAATTCCAAACCTCAGCCTCTAGCAGAAGAAATTTTTTTATTTTGAAGAGAATAAAAGCAAAGAAATAAAACAGAATACAGACAATCAAAACAGAACAATGAACATAATACAAGGCTTCAAAACAAGACAAAAGGAAGCCAACAATAACTACCATGATACCTCTTGCTATCTTCAAAATAGCTGCCCATACCATCCAGCATAATAAAATCAAACAAAACAGAACAGAATAAAACCAATCAAAACAAAACAGTGAAAGCAACACAGGACTTCAAAACAAGACAATAGGAATACAGCAGTGCCTACCATAATGCGTCTTGTTATATTCAAAGTAGCTGTTTATACCATTGGACATAATACAGTCAAACAAAACAAAATAGAATAGTCAAT